>VMKM01001076.1:0-185514 GCA_008360985.2 Macquaria ambigua
CAGAAAGAAGGAATGATAGAGAACATGAAGGGTTCTATAGCAAAGAAAGAAAGCAAGAAAAGAGAAGTTGTGTTTGATGTATGGGCTCTTGCTTACTAGTGTGAGTCTCCCTGAATGTGCTGCAGGCAAAACAAAAAAATCTTTTCTGATTAATTGGAAAAAAGTGGACTATTATAAACAGACTGCACAAAAGCCTGTGCATACAGTAATATAAATACTAAATGAGCACCACACAATGCGATGCAAATAGCTGGCAAGGGAGGGAAAAACAAGGTAGGAGTGTTCAAAGCTCTTAATATGTATTCAACTGAATTAATGCTTTATGTATGGCTCTTTTACCCTTCCTCTTTGGGAGGGAGTTTTGTATTCTTTCTTGTACGCTGATAACAACCGTGATATGGTGGAGTCTGTGGGTCAACCTCTGGTTTCTGAAAACAATTTGGACCAAATTCTGGCTTGTGGGAATTTATTTGTACAAACCCAAACTGACAATTACTGCTCATTGACTGGTAAGTCTGCAAGCTCTATTACATTACACACCCTGATATGGATCAGAACTACAATTCTTTGTATTGAGAGAGTAATTGCATTGCATTTTAAAAAATAAATAAAATAAACATACATCTTGCTATACAGGTAGTGTTGGGTTTTGGCAAGGTTTTGTGATCTCTGCCACAGACTTACAGACTTATGCTGCCGTTCCAATGATATTATATTTTTGGTGCTTAAAACATCCAAAAGCTACATCTGAAAAACTCTCTTACATCTCTCACTCTTACATCTCTTTCCAGGAACAGTGTTGTCGTTACACGTGATAAGACCTCACTGCCAAACATTCTTGGCTAGTCCAAACATTACATACATTTCTTCTTAGAAACTATAGTTTCTAATTCAACTGCCAATGGAGATCTGAAAACCCCGCCAAATAAAACTGAAACTATCTGCATGGCCTGATAGTACTAGGATTAGGTGGGAAAATATGCTTTTTGGTATTTGAATTGACCCTTTAAATAAGAGAAAATCCTATCCAAATAAACCTTGTGACACATTCAACATCTCCCACAGTGCAGTTTCTGGCAGTTGTCTTTGGGAAAATTTACCCATGCTAATGTATTGTAAAGCTTGTGAACCCAGACACTGGTAGGAACAGACTGTGTCGTCAGCTCTCAGGACATCCCACACAGCTAACCTGATGAATAGTCCAAACACCTCCATCACTGAAGGGGATCCTGTTTTAAAGTCCATAACTAACAAGCAGCTGGAGCGAAACGTCTTCTGTCCCGCCTCTGTAACAACGTAAAAACTTTTATTTTTCTCTCTGTCAATGTGCAACTGACTGACAACAGTGTGTTTCCATCCTGGCACCATATGCCCTCCATGCTGCTTAACAACCTCGTCAGTGGAGTCTGCAAAGGACCATAAAAAATAGGCGACCGCGGATAACGCCTGATGGCCATTCTTGGCATCAGGAGGGGGGTCCCCTCCTCCTGAAGCAGGGCTAATTAACCGACAGGCTTATCTAATGATACCCCTATCTCTCTCTTTCTATCTCTTTCTCTCTCTCTCTCTCTCTCTCTCAGCCTCGGCCCCCCTTAGACACTTCTCCCTGCACGCTGACATTGTTTTCTATTATTATTCAGGCACTGATGCCTCGGTAAGTAGTAAAAAGCCTGTTGACCATTCAGTGGCCAGTGGAGAAGAGAGCTGGGGCTGCGGATAATTAAAAGTTCCCCAGGTCTCGGGCCCTCAGGGGTTAAAAGGAGGGGAGGAACTGGGGGTTTAAAACAGGGGCCCTCAGTGGTAGTGATGTACAAGTCGCTCTTTTGGGTAGCTGCACCAGCACAACAGATCTGAGAATCAATCGGATTTATATATAAAGTCCCACAAAAAATGTGTCCCAATTTGTCCCCAACCCTGTGACCCAATATTCTGAAGTGTAGTTTATGTCTTTATAGTTTATATATTTGAATACATAGAAGAAGAACCACTGCATAACCACTGTGGATGTACAGACAAAAACTGCCCTACCTGCATAAACTTTTGCAGAAAATTGAAGGAAAAAGACATCACAGCTACACTGAAACTATCGCCAAAATAAAGCGAAAAAACAAAACAAAACATTACAGATCTCATGGATAATCAGTTCTGCACCTGAAACCCTCTGGTTCTTGCAGGCTTTGGGCTAATGTGCATATCACTTATCTTTTACACCCTGATATTGTTAATCTGGCTGTGGCTCTAATATGAAAATTGAATATTTTTGTTTTGGATCTGAATGCTTCTTTTATTTGGACAATGAGCTTTGTATTTCTTTGTATTTCTTTTTGTATGTTTTCTCTTTTTTTTGGCACCAAAATTATGTGACATGTGAGCGTCCCCCCACCCCTCCATGTTTACTTTACAATATGACCAATACAATGTTTGTCACCCACCCACCCAAACCCACAACACACTGAAGTCATAGTGAAGCAAGGACTGTGGCCACAAAGCCCCTCTTCTCCGAATCGATCAGCTGATTAACGCTCATTACTGATTGGCTCTGAGCTGATTGCCTCCCATCATCAAGAAATCACCTCTAGCCCAAAGGCATGTGTTTGTGTGTGTGTGTGTGTGTGTGAGTATATATGATGGGGGCTGTCACAGCTCACTCGATTACTGGGAGGTGAAGAGGGGAATAGAGGGGGAGGGTCTGACCATCACAACACGCACACACACACACACACACACACACAAATGCACACACTATCCAGGGTCAAAGAGGTGTAAGCAGAGGGCACAGAAATCATATTGCACGAGAGAGATTTTTTTTTTGCAACAATCTCCATTGGCCGGCCACTCTTCTGCCCTTCCTCCCTCCCTTTTCTTCCCGCCCTCCTTCTCCTCCTCCTTTTTTTGGAGGCAGATTTAAGCTGGGTCAAGCAGAAACGCTAGCCCAGTTTCCGCTGCTATGGCCGATAAGGCATTGTACCTTGGCCCAGTAAACAATGGGATGCCATCTGTCCATTAGCAAGAGCACAGCGTGAGGAGAGAGAGAGCGAGAGCGAGAGAGAAAGATAGAGAGAGCGAGAGAGAGAGAGAGAGAGACCCATTAGTGGGTCCAATGTGAGGGCAACTTGAAACACATGAATGGAAGAGCTCCTCAACAATGTAGGGGTCAGGCAAGTTGGTGCAACATTTGGGTGATGAAGAATGAAAAACTTTTTCCATAAAAGTATTTGATGTTTTCAGCTGTGTGTGCTCATTTTGATGAAAAATTAATAATTAATAAAACGTGATAAAATACGTTTCAGCATGAATTTGGTCCTAAAATGTGTAAAAACCCATTCATAAATAAGAAATCATAACACTGTGGGCCTCTGAGGCTTACACAACCAAAGAGGTGAACACAAACATGGCCTGGGGCGATGCATGTCTGCCTCCGGCCATGACCCCAGAAAGGCCGCGGCAAAATATCCCCAGAGGGTCTGTTATATCTGTAACTAACATTCAAATGAAAAAAAAGTCAAAGATCTTCCATCACAATAATACCACATACATACATCAAAATAAATCTCACAGTAGTCTAATGAGAGAAATTACCATCAGTCATGTGATTCTTTGTCTTTTGTGATGGAGACATCCCTTATATGGGGCTAGGATCAAAGGCCTCTTGGTGTGGGAGCGCATAATGTAAACTGACTGAGTGCTAACTGTAAATTAGTACATTTTGAACATCTCAGGGCTAAAAGAATGAAGACATACAGTTACACAAGACATTTTATTGGCTGCTGTATTAAAACATATAATGATGTTGTCCCATAGGTGACACAAATTCATATAATCACAGGTAAAGGTGTGTTCTTTTGTTACAGTGCTCAATACTTTTTTCAACATTTCTCATGTTCAGTGACAGAACTTAAATGTATAAATCTCATCAGTTTTAAAAGGTTTCTCCCCATAGTAACATGAGGACTCATGTTTAGACCCTGCTCACTGGTCTTCTTTTCCCCTTTCTCTGTCTCCCTCTGTCTGTACCCGTCGTCTGTCTTCTTCTACTTTTCTATCCACAGCAGTTTCTTTGCAACTCCCTTTTTCTTTCTCACACACACCCAGGAAACTAGAAGTTGCAGCTTCACAGCTTCTCATCAGAGTGAAGGGGTAACGGGTACAAATGTCTGCTCTTTAGATGACACCGTGCTGTGCAGTCCTGGCACTCTAGGGACACCGTGGAAGTGCTGCAGAGGAACTGATCTGAAAACTGTTGTGTGCGAGCGTGAGACTTTCAGAGAGTGTGGTGTGTAGATTTGGGTGTGCAAGTACATTCATGCATATGATAGATGTCTTCAAATATGTCGATGAAAGAGTTTGTACACACATGCATAAACTTGGACATTTGTGCGTATGTATAAATGTGCGTGAGAAGAGTGTGCATGTGCGTACATGCTTTAGTGTGCCTTGGACTGACTGTGGGGGGCCGCACACACATCTCAGTTCCATCCCTTAGGCAAAGAAGTCCTTCCAGAGTGTTTTCACTAAACAATCTATTTCTCACTTAGGTTGTAACTCTCCCAAAAAAGTGTTGTTTTCTGCTTCTAAAATTTGACAGGGTGTAGTACATGCTTGAACCATGGCACGCCTTGACAAGCCAGCAGTTGTGAATGAGTACAACTGTATGAATGTCGAGCAGTGCGGCACTGTAGAGGAGCGTACATGCTCAGGTAACACTCCACACATGGGTAGAGTTAAAAAAAAAATGCCAAGTTGGCTAGCCAGTTTTCAACCGGTTTCATGTGGCCAGAGGTCATATAACTTTGAATCTAATTTAAAGAACAATGCAATTTGATTAGAATTTGCAGTAAAAATTAAATGAAGTGTTGTGTAGAATGGCCTTAAATTGTGTGAACCTTATTTTCATCTGTCAATGCAAAGCAACACAAGCCATGCTAGTTACTCATGCAGGATGAGCAGATATTCAGAGAGAAGGAGACAGAAAAGGGAAGAAATATGTGTTGAGAGTAAGACTGTAAAAGACAGACTGACAGAGAAAGGGGGTGAGACAGTGAGCCCTGAGGGAGGATGGGAAAGGAGGGGGAGGTGGAGGGCTACCTGCTGCGAAACTTCAAAGTCCAAGCTGTCACCTACATTATTTGACCTCTCACCCCCTACAAACCCCATCATCATATTACTGTCCCAGTGTCTTGTATGCCTGAACCACATTCTGGTAAAAGGAAAATGAAAAATGTGTTTCTGAGGAAAATGAAATTGTACCAAAGACGAAAACTAGATTTAGGAGAGGACAGGAAGAGGACAGAATTTGGGATCTGAAGGTGTGCCTCATCCCTCTGTAGATTTACATTTCTTTATCTCTTTCTCTCTCTCTCTCTCCATCTGGCCTTCTCTTTTGCTCTATTTTCTCAATCTCCTTCTATCTGTCTTCTAGTGACGGTGGTAAAGAGAAGATGCCTTAAAATGATTAGAGTTAAATAAACGGCGGTGGGGCCTCAGGGCCTGGAGGCAGAGCTGATGTAAAATCAGATGCTATCAGCCAGGTGAAGCCAGACTCACCTGGCTCCGCAACAACAACATCATGAATAATTGCCATGCACGCCACTAAATTAGTAGGATTTTACATACATTTATTCTTAAAACCGGGATTGAGACCGGGCAACCTAGAAAGAAAGCGTGAGAAAAATCGGAGTTCAACTTCCTTTCAACTCCCACTACCACACACATACCCTGACATATATGAAGAATACACCATCAGCGCTGATCTGATCACGTTTTCGGCCGGCTTATCAGCTCGAACAATATACGAACAGATTACCATAATTGAAAACGATCAGTCTGCTGCAAAGCTCTATTTTTCTCAAGCTCAGTTTGCCGTAGAGATATTCCAAGATTGCTGATAACGGAGCAACAAAAGCCACGCAGGCTGACGGGCTGAAGAGTCGCTTATACGTCTAGGTACATTAGGATACAGCAAAGGCAACTGGAGTGTTCCCATGTCAACTCCAAGCAATTTGTGCAGACTGGAAAATGGCAATGCATTCGTACACGTACTGTAAATAAACACATACTGAACCTTTCAGAGTGCTTTAAGACATATACTTGCATAAAAGAACAGGGGCAGACATATTCACTTCAAAATACTGCAGCAGCTTTAAAATCCTTCACAAAACCATAAGAGTCATTCTGTTTATGCTTATGTTTAATCACAGTTTTTGTAAGACGGTAATCACTGATGATGTCTGACGTCATGCCTGGGTTGTCATCTATCTACTCTGTGTGCATGTGTGTGTGTGTGTGTGTGTGTGGGCGTGTATGTCTGAGGTCATGCCTGGATGGCTATCTATCTTTTTGTGTTACAGCGCCTTAGGGGATATACTGAAATCTGATAAGCCAAGCAGGAGCGTAAATACCGGGCTACTTTAACATCACTGCAAAGAGGACACACCTTGTTGTGTGTGTGTGTGTGTGTGCATGAGTGTTAATCTGTATAATTTCCTGTGTTAGTAGCACTCTGCATCAAAACTGGTGCATGCCTGTTTCGTCCATGTATAGGCTGTGTGGGCATGCATTTGAGTGTGAGAGAAAGCATGTGGGAGACTTGACTTGATCCTATAACTGTCGTCCTTTGTTCACTGGGTGATACTCATCAGCAAGCCCGCAACAGCACACCTGCCACAAACAGTGTGTGTACAGTGCTATGATATCAGTAATGCTTCTTATTACACTGCAGCTATATTCTAACCAACCAACTGACAGTCACATCTGTTGCTGTCCCTGTTTCAATCCTAATCTGAATGAACCAGTCCCGCTTTCAAAACACTAACAGAGCAAAAACCTCTCTGTCTTTGAGACATAGAGAGACATGCACAGCGAATGACATAGAACATGGACACATGCTCTCTTAAAAGTATGTATAATAATTTTTGTCATTTTTGCCTTTATTTTATAGCTGACAGTCAAACATAATAGCATGCATGACACTTTGCATTTTCGGTTGCTGGGTTACCAGGTGCTGTAACACATCTGTCCTGCTGAAAAGACTGAATTCCCACCATCTTGCATTACATACTGTATTCAAATGTGTTTGTCTCTATGCATATTACTTTTGGAAAACAGAAACAAACAAAAACAATATAGTTCATGATAAAGTTCCATAACACATCGTGAGCCTCTTTGTGCTTCACAGAGGAGTGCAAGAGAGCCTGACGGCGTAGAAAAACAAACGTGTGGCAGAGGGTTACTAGCATGAAACCACACTATAGCGGGTTGTTGTATCTAGGTGGCAGTGAATGGGAAACGCTCATTATTCTTTTTCCACAACTCTCTGCCTTTGTGAAGACACTTCACCTCCAAACTGCTCCAGCAGATCTATTCAGCGGTGGATAGGGCATGACTGGTTATACTGGGCAGCTCAGCTGGGAGTTGGAGTGCAGTCTTTCCACAGGCTATTGCTATGAATGAAATAAAAAAAATAATAAAACAATCTTAGCTTTGCAGGTTATACAAACAAATGTTATTTTATAGATATGTTTGAAATTGTCTGTGTGCAGGCTGTTTCTGCAGACCTGCAAGAGCACACACAAATGCGTGCGTTTGGATGTGCGCATGCTGTAACACACGCACACAGGCAGTTAAGAGTGTACCTCTGTGCATGATGGTGTGTAAGTGTGTCTGATTTTGTGTCCGGGGAGTAAAACCCAGTGCCTTTTGTTTATCCTCTGCTAAGTGTCTAAATCCAGGGGAGCAGGCTTGGGCAGGCTCTTTCTCATTCAATCATCACTGGCCACTTTGATGTATGACCCCTGCTCCTCACGCTGCAAGAGGAGAAATTAACAGCTAGGTGAGTTCAGAGAGTCTTACTGTGTGTCACATTAAAGTGCACACAAATGAAGACACATCCGCGAACATACATACATGCATGCCTTCACTTACTGTATACAGTCACGTATATACAAATGCATGCTTATGTCGTCCCATGGAAGCATATGTAAGTAATCACACATGTATATATACACACACATGGCTCTGCCTGGCATACTCTTGAAAGATAAATCCTGTTTTTATATTTTTAGTCAGCTGGTTTCTCAGCCTGAGAATCATCTGAGATTTGAATTGTTTCAAATCACACAAACATTAGCCAAATGAGGGCATCAGGCATGTTGTATAAGAAATCACCTTCAAACTATTTAAATGGAAAACTGCATTTTGCTCATAGCTTACTGGCTCTCTCTACAATCCAGTTTTACCTGGTTCTGTGACCTCTCTCAGGTCAAAAAGTCAAACTACTGCTGCATGAAAAAAACAGAATTATCCTCTAAACCCTCTGCAAGACTCTGTCAAAGCCGCAGTCATCAGTTTCTATCCAACAACTAAATACTTCTATTCTTCTCTTAAGACACGTAGATGCAGATTGGGTTTGGAGACGCTGAGTTAGTGCTGAGGAGGAGGATTTGTGGGGGTGGGGGATATCTCGGCCTCTCTCTGTGTTTCGTTCTTTGCTACCTGAATAAGGCAGATGGGACCGGAGTATTACTGCGGCACTTGAGCGTGTGATGATGCTGATCCACTCAGAATGTGAACCCGACCTGCACCTCTCACACCCAAAAGCAGCATCCTCCCTTTCGAGCCTCTCCCATGACACACTCACACGCTAAAGCCGTGCTATAATCTACCTTGGCGCTGTCTTAGACAACAGCCATGTCTGTTTTTGTCTGTTTTGTGCCGAGCTGCCCTCCATCCCCCGTCATCAACTTTGTCATCTTTTTCAGTTGCCGGCTTTAAAGTGCCTATACCTAATCACCCACCCGCCCCCACCTAACTCGCTCTGGACCGAGTCATGTGCGTGCCAAGTGTGCCTCTCCTTGCCGTTGCAAGCTGTGTCTTTGTATCAGCATTACTGAGGATTTAGGAAAGAACTCGGCAATGCCAGCGCACTTGATGTTGTTACGGAAACACATGTGGATAGTCCATGTGGCGAAGAGACACCGCTGACTTTTGTTTACATCTCTGCAGATGCCGTGAGGAACAATGAGGATCTATTAAAACCACATTGCCGATACATGCGAATGTCTGGCATGAATCGGGGAGGATATTTTCAATACTTACTTTGTGTTTGCTTTTTACCCCCACATCCTTTTTGTTTTTTTTTAATGATTCCCATGTCTGGCCCCACATAAAGCACTGGAACTACTTTTCTGTTGAAAACCTTAACTGCACAGTACTATTTAAGGGCATTTAGTGGTTTGTGGCAACTGACTCTAAATTGCAAAAACATTTGCACGGCAATACTCCCTCGCCTCGGAAAGTAGTTTCTAGATCAGGGTTTTATTGTGTTTGTTGATGACTGCCGTCTTTTTATGTGCTTTGCTCCATTGCTTCACTCCCTGTCCATTTTGGAGGAAAAAACAAAGGGAGGGGGAAAAAAAACATTCCACTTGTTAATTCGCTGATCTCACCAACAATCGATTGAGATGCGTTTGTCACTGTTACGGCAGATTGAATGGCCCAAAAAAGAACATGGAGGCAGTAAAAGCAAGGAGAGTTTAATCTGAAGTTGTGAATGACAATATTGATTTGCCTTTTCTTTTTTGACAGGGCAGGATAGCGACTCAGAATCAAAGGTAATGGGGACTATAACTGTTACAACATGCTGTTTTTCTTGTCTCTCCTCTGTCTTTCACTCTTTTCCATGTCTTTGTCCTTATCTGCTTTTTCTTCTGTCTGTGGTGTGATATTTCTTTTCGATAGCACATTTATTTTTGTCAAGAGGAGAGAGTGTATATCAAGGACAAGATTTAGGAACTGTTCAATAGCCTGTGTCTTACATGGGGTTTGTGTGTGCAAGAGAGAGAGGCAGTAATTTCCCCATATAAATGTCAATTAAATTCTGTTCAACAACATTTTATTAATCTTAAATAATAGTGTAATACCATCTACTAAATACCTACTGCAGATTTCCTAGCTTGTCTTACCATACATCTAATGAAAACATATCACAATAATCAATAAACATTAAATGTTACCCAGATCTTTGTTAACAGACATTAACTTTAATTCTAATGCACACAAGTGTCGAAGCAGAGCAGAGCTCAGTGCAGCCTACACCAGGAGGAAGCGCATCTCTGTGAGTGAGAGTGGAGGTATTTGCCTTTAGAGGGCCTTGTGGACACATTAAGGCCTATTTGCATGTCCATAACGCCAACTGAGAACCCCATCTCTGCACTTAGGCTCAGTGGAGCCGTAGGTTTAAATATTGCAGAGAAGCAGAGCATTGAACTGCCTGACTCTTTACAGAACAAGTAATGAGTCCCCACGATAGCTTGTTTTGGATGATTTAAAACACTATATTAACTGTCAGCATGAGCTTTCTTTGTTATTCGTCTCTTGAAAGGAATTATTGCCTCTGATGGTTTAGCATCTTGTATATATATATACTCCTACAGGCCTTTTGAAGACATATGTCCCCAATAGCCCATTTTGAAAATTCACAAGATTAACAAGACTAACCTGTGATATGCTCTGTCTCTTGTTTACACAATTATGCAAAATTATGTCCTTTCTTGACCATTCGCAGAGCCCCCCCTGTCGCTTTAAAAAAGTACCTTTTTTTTTCTCCTTTTGTCCCGACCACCACAATTAAGGGCCACGGCTCTGAATAACAAAACTGGGGCCCCTCCTTGCAAGGTAGCCTTAGGTAGTGTTTACACTCCAGGACATCAAAGGCATTGCTGAACTTTTCCAAGCCCCTCCTGCTCAGGTAGTAATCCCAAAGTATAATCTCTTTAAAAACTGTAAAACCCATTAGAGTGACACCATCTAAATCCTCACAGAAAAAGAAAGAGAGAGAGCAGGGGAAGGGAGCAAGAAAGTGAACTTTGTGGGCCTCCAAATTGTGACAGACGCCTTTATAAACGTGGCGAGGAAGAGGAGAGATTGCATGTTTACTCTCAAAATTTCCTGGGATATATTTGCAATAATTGGCTAGATGGATGGTTGCTTCCTGAGCAAACATGCTGTTTACAGAAGAGATGTAATGGTGTTAATTTGGCCTAACTGACTCTAAAACAACAGCCAAGCCAGTAAAACAAACAAATCTCCTTAGCTGCCCTGCCTTTAGGGGGATTTCAAAACATAATTCAAACTCAAATAAATATTGTAAAACGTTTGCCACCATCCTATGCATCTGGGCTAGAAGTAACTGCTAGTGCTACTTTAATATGATTGTATTAGTTACGTGTTTGTCTTTGCTATCTTACAACATTCCAATAACCAGTTATTACAATGGATGTTCTGAATTACATGTCTGAATAGTTCTTGTCCATAACATTTCCTGAGGGAAAAAAAATGCATTGTGCTTATACACTCGCAGACTGCATTTACATGTTGGCTTGGCCTCGGGTAATAGGCAGATTATGGGCCAAAGAGGTCAGCAGTTTGCACATGGTGGCAAGGAGGTGACACCCAGCCACTCCCTTCTTGTCTTCCTCCTCCCTCCTGACACCCCTCTTGTTATGTGCCCCTTTTTCCTTTTTCTCTCCTTTTCTGCTACATCTCCCTTTTCCTCCTCTCCTTCTCACTCACACATGCACTCAACCTCACCTTTACTACACATTCCCTGTCGATCACACACACACAGACACACAGACACTGTCCAATCATCCACTCCACATGCAGCGAGAAACTTTCTAAAAGCCATAAATCCCGGGGTGAAGAAATATTCCATTTCTGCGGCCCCTTGCTGTGTACCATCCCCTGGCCCGGGCTCTACCATGCCATATCACAATCAATTCCATAAGCTAAACTGGGGTGTAAGGTGCTGTATGAAGGTCAGACAAGCCACTTTGACTGCCGTCTGAGCGTGAAGCACTTACCCTCCACACCATGTCCAAAATAGCTGCCACGCGAAACCTCAATATACCACCTTCCAGCACTGTAACTCTCCCCTCGGGTTCACCCAACACTGGTCTTTGAATGCCAGATACTGAAAGCAGATACTCTGTGCATTTACGTATTGATTTTTATTTTGTGTATCATTAAATCTGACCTTTTTAATGCCAAACAATTACAGGAACCAGCAGAATTTTATTCATCAGGGTGAAAGCGCCTTACACCACAGCAGACTAATGAAATGATTTTAGGTGGGTTAGCAGCTGCTTAAGGCGGGGTGACCTACCCCATTTATTCAATCGTAAGGGAAACTCTGGGATACATTATTGCCTTTAGATGAGGAATTCATTTACAAAAGACATTGTTGAATAATAAATGACTGGATAAAATGTGGAAAGAAAATTACATTTTATTGCAGGTTTTCAAACTTTTTATGTAGCTGTGGTCAAAAGGGAAAATGCAACAGATCAGAAGTGCACAATTTGGACCAGCTGATTACAATATTTGGTGAAAGGTCACTATTGGCCTGATATTTCTGTTTTTTCCCCCTTTATCTTTATCATCTGTCTTTATTATCTCTCCTCATTTTGCTGTCTTACCACTGTATATCTCTTATTTATCTTTCTCTCTTTTTGCTCTTTTCCTTTTAACCCTCAGCCACTCCACCTATCTGTTCTACCTACTTGTCTGCATCTCTTTCCTACTGTGTCCCAGCCTGGTTACCCTGCAAAGCGCAACTGTATGTGATGGAGAGAAACACTGTTTACCTCCATGTTCTTGATTAAACCGGGCCACAGAGAAAGAGAAAGAGACTATTTTATTGAATGAGCGTGACGAACGCAAAGGTGTTCTCGTAAATCATCACATGGTTTACAAACTCAATAAGTAAGGGCTTCCTGCCTCAGCCAGGCAGGCCAGTGCACACCTAAATTATTAACGAAGCTGGGGGCCCCCAGAGGCACAACTTTGATGATGTTATAAACAGGGGAGAGGACAAGGTGCCTCCTCAGCAAAAGATTACAGGACCTCCCACCTCCCCCCAAATCCCAGACCCCCACACACTCACTCCTAATTACCCACCTCCAATGGTGAGAGGGAGATATAGAGATGGAGGGGGGGAAGCGTCTAAATAAACGTGACACTTTCCTTCCCTCCATATTGCTCTGTAAACTAATTGAGACTGTACAGCATGCTGGTGCTTGTGCATGCAAGTGGGCAACCCATGTCGAACTTTCTGCACTCATATGAAGGAATAAAAATGGCATCTGCATTATTATTATTATTATTTTTTTTTTTACAGATCTGTATATATTTATAAATTATGAATATGCTAATGATGAGTGTGTTCGTGCAAATTGCAGTCAGGCACCCAAGATGATCGCACCAAGTTCCTCTGCCAGAATCTTTTTTCCCCCTCATAGGATAACTTTGTCTCTGGGCAATGCTCCATTTTTAAATCCAAATTCATCAAGCTTTGCTAATAGCTGATGCAGCGTTTCATTGGGTTAGGTCGGGGGGGGGGGGATGGTGGAAGAGGATAGGGAGAGGAAAACTGTAGGTGTAGATATGGAGGGGGGGAACTGTTGGTCAGGAAATAAGCTGACCAAGTTGAGGTAATGAAATTATGTGAGGCAAGCTGGCAGACTTTACTGTAGATGAGAGACGGTGATAGAAACGGAGAGAGAGCGAGGATGTAGGAAGTGAAAGAAAGAAGGAAGCGATAAAAGAAACAGAAAGAGAAAATAAAAATAATTAGAATCAACTTTCTTTTTCATGTGTTTAAACACCTGATGCACACCTTGATATCCAAATTGTGGTTATTTTTGCGCGCCAGAACTTCTACAGAAATCACATCCAACACGCAGAAGGACAAAAATTTGTCTAAAATGATGAAATAATCTGGTCTGCATCCATTGGTTTCCTGTATTATCCTCCTAAATAAGGCTACCATCTTTGTAGGCCCAGTTGTACCACTCTGTTAGTAAACTCAAAAGCGAGCGGCGAAGTCTCTGGTGAGAACAAGATAAAGAGGTATGATTTCCCCAGCGCAAATATGCTCCAAATTAAAAACCAAAAAGAGGTCCCCAGTGTCTTCGCTCTAAATCTGATAGCAAGTCAGATGAATTTGTCATTAAGCAGATAATAACTGTAGCGATTTCAATATGACTGTTGGCCGTAATAAGGTCCCACGTAATGCTCATGTTTGTGTAAAGATCTATTTTTGTGTCATTTCTGCTCTGTTGGTTAGTAAGTCGAGAGTGACAGTGAAGATAGTGGAGAGAAAGAGTGGATGAAATGCCGTAGATGTAAGTCAAACATGAACATAACAGCGTTACAGCTTGTGGGTAGAGACAGTTTAGATACAGTACCTTTATCTGAAACCACATTAGATGGCCCTGTAGGATCAAGTTGCACCAAAACCCATTAGTCTACCTCCCGGACTCTGTAGTCTATTTAGCTTTCCTGCTACTTCACTAAAGAAAGGGGGTTGCATACCCAATGTTTGTCCTTTCAGGTCAAAAATTAGGTCTTGGTTCTAAATGTACAGTATGTGTGCTTGAATTAAGGTCTGTATTCAGCCTACTGCAGATCAACAAATGTACCTTGCATTTGGTTGTTTGTTGGGAAATAACCAACAGAGATAGATGATTCAGATTCCAAGTAAATCACAGCTCTTGATGACATAATAACTTGACACTGAACACTGTTGATTCATGAATGTAAAAGGATCCAAGGGTGGAATTTACCTTTAAGGCAGCAAAGCATCAATCACGCTGAAACAGAATCAGATTTCGTTGTGCCTTTCAGTGTAAAAACTGTGCACAAGTGCTTAATATAAAAACACTTATTAAATCTGGCACACCTGTAAAAACAGGTTTGTTTTCAGTGGAAATAATCAGCAAATAAATCAGCACGTTTGATAATGTTAATGAGTCATATTTTCACGCTCTCTCCTCCTCCATCCCTCTTATTGTTCTGCTGTGTCTCTCTTTCAATGCCCCCTTTCACATCAGTACAAACTGGTGAGTGTTGGGATGGCAACAAGTGAAAACAGAAACACAACATGCCTGCACCCAAATAAAGTGAACAAACATGAGATGCCGTGTGCCAAAATGACACCGACGCACGTGTTGGGAAACAGCGCTGGTCTTCCTGACTCTCTCACATGTGACATTTCAAGTCCAGAAACTGGGAGCAAGCAGAGGCTCTTCGTTCAAACACCGCAGCCATTTTCTCTCCTGCGTCCTCCATCTGTGGGAGTCTGGGGCGGCAGTCGTCGCTCAACACAGAGCCATCTGTGAGGGGGGATTCAACCACGCACCAGGCCTTCGAAAACCCACAGAGCGTGCTTTCATACGTTTCTCATCACAGTCAAGCAGAAAATTGAGAAAATCGTGTCAAAGACGAGGGAGCTTCCCAACCTCTGGTCTTGAACTGTGGCTGAGTTGGGGAGGCAGCGTCGAGGAGTCATGGTCATACACGCGGCCTGATCGCTGCATCGCTCTGGAATGCCAAAAAAAACACAGACGCCCCAAGGGGGTTTGGTGGCATACGAAAGTCTCTGTCTTTCTGTTCTCCCCTCTTCTTTCTTCTTGAAAATAAGCGTGGCTCTTGCATAATGGCATCAGATCAGATGACTGTCGGTGAAGTAAACATCTCACTCTCTCTTGTACTCTCTTGCGTGTTGCCCCTTTTTCATGCTTTCAACTGTATTAACTCCATCCCCTCCTGTGGTTATGTGCTTTAATCGTGATTGAACAATTGTGCTTTGTGTGTGAATATGTGCATTTGAATTTGTGTTTTCACATTTGGGCTGTCCGTGTGTCCATGTGCCTTTTTAAGATGACTTGTAAAAGACACATAGTGTGAGATAATTTGAGAAAAACTGAGGGATTGAGGCAAAGGGGGGTTAAACGCTCAAAAGCACTGTTGCCCTACATTAACACTTGTTTCTGCTTTCTGGGATGCACATTACAGAAGTTATGATGAACCCCGCAACGCGCATCTTCAACTCAAGACAATCCCACTACAATAAGTCATCTGTTGAATTCCAAAATGAGGCTGATGACACAGATGCCAAAGTATGCACTCTGAGAGGGAAGTGATGTCACCGCTGCCTACTAAAACTGTATCTGTTCAAATCAAATTAGATCTACGGCGCCCTGGCACATTCAATTACCCGAAATACCACCAAAGACGCTGCCATGATTTGACATCTGCAAGAATAAATGGAGTGCTAACAAAGTCTCTTACACTGAGAGCGCGTTGGGCAAGTAGACTTCCTGTCTGAACGGAGCAGCAGACGGTTTCTTCATCATTGTCTGGGTCTGAGCAACCGAACATGCCATGGATATGATGATATCGCTTTAAAAAAAATAGAATGAAATGTGTTTCCTTGTCTGTTCATGGAAGCGACAGTGCCGTCCACTCTAAATGAAGGGAATTAAACAACAGTTTTACATAATTTCATATTTCATATTATCCAAAGGCAATACAGCCAATAAAAGCTGAACCATGGACATTGATTCAATAGACAAAAATCTCTTCTTGTTCTACTTAACAAATCCACAAAAAGCCAATGACATCAGACGGATAAGTCAAATCCCTCCCTTGATCATCTCTATCGATTGATGCATTGATCAGTTGTTGTCATTGTGGCTGACTTGACTTCCCAGCAGTGACACTGTGTGCCTTGGACAGGGTTAGGTGTGGGGGCTCCACAGCTGTAATTAGCTTGCCATCCAGGGGAAAGTTAATATTTCTCATGTTGAAGTGAAGCTTATTGGTTTCCTGGACAGACTGTAATGGATAACCCAATGAGGCCAGCGTGCACCGCACACACACACACACACACACACACACACGCAAACAGCAGCACACAAATGAAAACACAAACACATACGTCCACTCCCCGGGAGGCCTACAGACAGACAGACAGTGACACACAAATCTATCCCCATTCCCTACATGACAGACCAGGCCGGCTGGCTGAGCAGCTGCCTGATCAATAGTCATCAGTGACCTCGTCCACTTGGCCGTCACTTAAACCAAAAAACTGTAAGACACAAATTCAGCAAACGGCAACATTTTTACACCCTCTGAATGTGTGTTTGGTATACACTACACATAGTTAGATATGTACACGACTTTCAAAATCTAAATATGAGAGTTGCATATGTGCTTTTTCAGGTCAAATGCATAAATCTTAATGAAACAAAATGTGCGTGCTTGTGCGTGTTTGCACATCACAAGTATTGCTAAATATGCATTTTCACAGCAAAACTAACAGGGTGTCAAAATACGGTAATCAATTGTTTGCCTGGGTCACTGATCAATTGTCACATATGCCAATCAAAATGTAATTATTCATATTTTACAGTTATTGCATGGACAGTCAGGCATGCATGTAACTCGCCAACTGCTCAGTCAACCAGAGACTCCATATGATTTACTTCAGATTGAGACTGCTGGATTTTTTGAGGCAATCCTATATGTAAAGAATATTTTCCAAGCATACTTAAAGGAAAGACGGTCAGTTTTTCTGCTTGTATTACCCATAATGTTGTCACTCAACTCCTGCCTTTGTGGTAACTGAAATTTTGTTTTACTGGTTTACTAATTTAATCATTGTACACTTTCCATGGTTGACCAAATAAAAATCCAAATGATCCAAAATGCTGCTAAAATTCCTATATATGTATACAGTTTATATCTATATATACAGTATGTATAATATATGTGTACAATATGTATCAAGTGAACTGTTGCACATCTACATGTGAATATATTTATGAAAAAAAAATAGAAATAATCACAAATTATGTTTAAAATAAAACATAGTTGATCTCTGAAAAGCAACAGGCAGCAGGGACTAAGGGAGCTAGCAGTGGCACCACCACAACAAACAAATGTTTGCTGATAAATAAAACATATTCAATCAAAGCATAAATGCTAATGAAAAGAGAACCTGCAATCACACGAGCTAAACGTGTGAGCTCTGGCACACACAAAGTGTGAGAGAGAGGTGTTAATTGCTGTGCTAATTAGGTCCTGATTGCATTGCTCTTGTTTTGCACTTGCAGGTGATTAAAATTTCAACAGAGCACATTATTTGGCACTGTTAACAGGTGCCAAGCTCAGCACACAAACGCCGAAACACACACAGTCACGGCCATAGAAGTGCATAAACACACACATGGTCACACACATAGCTGCACCAACACAGTCACAAACGTATGCACGCGCACACACATACATACAGACACAAATGCTGCTCTAAAGGGTCATTATTAGCTCTGTTCCTTGTTTCTCTAAGCTGCCAGCTCCGAACAGCTAAATATGAAATTATTTATTTGTTTATTTTGTGGAGAATCTGACACAATTACAGCAGACATGTGGATCTAAAGTGAAAAAAAATATCTTCTATAATACATCAAAGAGACGACAGTCAGAAAGCATATGCAGAAAATGTTACATGTGCTCTCTTTCTGGGCAATATTACAGTAACCAATAATATTGTTGTTTTTGTTCATTTATAGCACTTTGTTCTTGACGGATGACTGTACTATTCACATTGAATTTGTCCCAATTACTAATCCCCATTCAAGCTGTAGGCCATATTGTCCTCTTTTATCCTTTAAGAAAGTTGTGCATAATCTTTATGTTTTTCTTTCAATGGATTTGACACTGGATATGATGTTTTTATTTAATATTAAAAAAAATTATCTATGTAATATACAAATGTGATACCTCTACAAAAAACAAACACTCAACATCGTTATCATAGTACATAATAATTATACATTGCAATTTAGATCATATTCCCATGCAAATTTACATTTAATCAAATAACCACTAACCAATTGACACCGGGTCTTTGGGGCCCTGAACAATAATGCAAAAAAAAAAAAAAAACAGTCAGACATGATTATATTGTTGAGTTGCATGTTAGGAAACTGGGATCTACTGTACACCCTCACCACAGTGGGTAGCAGGAGGTAGTTGATCAGCCACTGGCTGGCTGGCTGGTTGACAAGTCTGGGGAGGAACTGCTGTTGGGAGTACCGTTGAAATGACAGCGAGCGGAGAGCGTGTGATGTGTTCTGTTCCAGAACAGTTGAGCGGCTGTCCCCATTGAGGCAGCGTGTGTGTGTGTGTGTGTGTGTGTGTGTGTGTGTCCCTATATTGACGCAGGGCCTGGGAAAATCTGCATCTGTTACTTCAGTGGGATTGCAGGGAGATCTGAGCTGTCAGAGTGACAGGCTACTGTCTCCCTTTTTCTCTGTGTGGTGTCAGCTATCTATCTATCTATCTATCTATCTATCTATCTATCTATCTATCTATCTATCTATCTATCTATCTATCTATCTATCTATCTATCTATCTATCTATCTATCTATCTATCTATGAGAAGGTGCATGGACATAAAGGCTGCAGCATGAGCAGATAGACAGACAGGCTGTGAGGCAGACAGATAAATATGACTTAATGAATGACATTTGTTTGTTCTAAAGGACTTGGCCTAAAGCAGCAGCCTTCATCACTGGTGACAGAAGAGTTACTCACACAAGAAACCTACCAGGAGGCACAAATCCCCGAACTTCAGAGGCATTTTGTTTTAGTCATCATATGTCAATGTATGTAACGTCCTCCATAACTCAACCTTAAGAATTAAACAATGTCAGAGCAACTTTAACAGAAAATCTCTGTGGCTTCTGATGTGGTGTGATTATTGCTGTTATGAATATTGATTATGGTATAAACCAATACATTAGACAAACATTTAATTTCCAGACATCATGGGGCTGGAACAAGGACATAAAATACATGGTTACGTGGCACTGAGAGCGTATTAAATTTACCCTTTTACTAATCAGTCCTAATTACTTAATGTGAAGACTTTTATTGAGGAATCAATGAAGAAGACACAGCGTTAAGTATATTTATTCAGTTACACAAACTGTATCATGCAGAAGAGATCTGAATTATAGTAGATGGTGTGGTCACGTGAATGCATTCTGTATGTTAGCAGACAAAGAAATTAGCTTTTTTTTGGTTTGTTTTTTCATTAACGCTAATGTAATGTAATGCTTTAGGCAACATGCTTGATCATTAGCTTGAGGCTAGCAATACCCTTTGGTTTTAATGAGCAATGCTAGCAATAGTAACAACACTGGGCTTATAGAGAACCTTTTCCCCTTTAATTTCTGTGGCCTTTTACAGTACAGTGTGATGCAAGAAAAACATGCATACAATGAAAATGTACATACTCTACTTTAAGATGGCAAAAGCTTGGTACACCAGAAAGTTACAAGTCTAATGTCCAGTACCGCACAAGTCCTGAGAGATGGGTTGACACGTAAAATAAAACATAAATGTATTTTAAATGAATATCATCTACATACATTGATATATATAGATATATAAGTATGATATATAGAATTTACTGGCCAATTCTCAAGTATAACAAATACTGGATATTCTGAAATATATTGAGAATAAAAAGTAATGTTTGCAGTATTAACACTGAAGGCAATTAAAGGCCTACTAGATTAAGCTACATCCAACTGCTAATCCAAAACCAGCCCCTGTCATAGTTTCATAGTCCCATATTTATCCAACCGGATCACTAAGCCTTGTGCTTATATACAGGCTGGATGGATCTACCATCACCAGACCACTCCCACCTTCACCCTCAGCTTCCTCAACTGCAGTTTTATGCTACTGTCACTGCCACCAATACAAACAACAGCTGAGTTGCAGGGCTTATACGCCTATAAGTTATAGTAAAATAGAAACCCTCCTATATCTTATTGCAGAATAAGTAAACCCTATGTCTCTCTCTCTCTCTCTCTCTCTCTCACTCTCTCTCGCTCTCTCTCACACACACACACACACACATACACGCACACACACACTGCCTGAGGTCCTAACCAGCTGCTTTGTCTTCCAGAGAGGCCACAGTACTGGACCGGGACACCTGTCATTCTCCCACGACTGAGAGAGGGAGATGGAAAGAGAGAGAGAGAGAGGGATAGAGAGTGTGGTTTGTGTTTTGCTTTGGCAACAAATACTGTTGTATTTCATGCCAATGAAGAACCGAACAGAAGTGAACTGAAGTGTACATTTATGCACATATGCAGTTAAAACAAACAAGTCTTGCTTTAGGGATGCAGTGCCATATATTACAGTGGTAGCATTCGTGCTACTTATCAAGTGTTTTCTTTCATGTATAAACATACAGTACATTCTCAAATGCTGTTAAATGAAACTGATGAAACAGACACTTTTAAATGTTGCTAATACAAAAATCTTTTATTGCAGAAATAACCAAACCAAGCCAAGAGTACAAGGCCATTTATTGGACTGTCTGAGGTCCAGCAAATCTCACACTGTACAGAAATCACACTATGAAATGTGGAATTCTTAAAGTAGCAGCATCTGCATTCAAATTCCATTTTAAAAGTTTCAGTATTTGAGTTTTTGTTGATTTTTTGCAAGAACTTGACAGCTAGTTTGACAGATAGATATATGATTTACATATTTTACTATATGAAGTATGCATTTGTATTTGCAAAGTCCTGAAGATGCAATAAACTCAGTTTGTGTTCCATATACAAGTCAGTGTCCTCAAAAACATAATTTGCAAAGGTTTACACCTAAAATTCAAATGGTGAGTGCATCTTACAGTGAAAAACAAACAAACAAAAGAAAAACACGACTATACGCAGTATCTAAGCAGAATGGGTATGCTGCAGCTACTAAGACAATCACACAGCCCACATGTCTTTTAGAAGAAATAATATTCTTTGTTTCACACAAAGTGACATGTGGGCAGATAAAATAAAGTTTTGTTACCAAATGAAACACTGTGAGTTTGTGCTTCTGCTCCACGGTCATTAAATATCTGTGCATTGCTTGCTTCGCTTAAAGAAATGGAAGAAGCAACGAGAAATAGCTGCCCTATTTTTGCCCCAGAAACTTTTAACTACTGATAAAGATCAATGGCACTGCTGATGATATAAATTCTGAGCTGCTAGTTTGTATTGATCTGGCTGTAATGGTTTTGGCTCTCAGGATAGCAGATGGAGCAAAGAACTTCAGGAAAGAAAAAAAAAAAGAAAAATAAAGATTAATGTTGTAGGCATACTCATCTATAGTTTTGATAAAGAACTCTTCAAGCCAAATATACATGGCTGCAGGAAATATAGGCTTCAGAGGTGTCTGACCCTTTCTAAAGAAAGAAATGATAAGATAGTAAGTCATGTTTGGCAAATGTATTTTCAGGAAAAATTAACCATATCTCCTTTTTCTGACATACACTACATACTACACATGCTTTGCATTGGTGTGTAGGGATGCACTGACACACTTGATCGGTAATGGAGCTGATACTAACCTTAGTAAGTGGATTGTGGATTTTTAGTGCCACAGCAATCCCTGACATCATGTTGCCTCAGATAAAAATGACTCTGATGAGTTCCACACAGTGCAGTATACACATTTTAAATCTGGGAAAAAGAATGCACGGGTTTCGGTTATCGTACTTGGTATTGGCAGATACCATGAGTGGAGGTATCAGAATCAGTATTGAGAGAGAAAAAGTTGCATCATTGCATCCCTGCTGGTGTGTGGGTGTATCTCTGGCTCATCAACTTGACAGCAACAAATTCTCCTCTGTCCTTCTCCGCCACCTGGCCCCTCCCTGGTGCGCCTTCCTCCTTCCTCCAGCCAACCTCCACTGGACACTCACGCAGACTGGAAAGGGTTAGGGGTCATTATGTAGGACACAATCGGAATGTGTAGAGTGGGGTGTTTTGGCACCACATGTCTCAAAAGGCCAAAGAAAAGACTGGACTGGTGTCCCTCTAGCCCTTTTACAAATATGTATTAATCATTGTGTAGTGTGGGAAAATTACCCCCCCCACTCACTTACACAGACACAAACTGTAACACTCCACCCATGTGTCAATATTACTAGAGTTGTAGTTTTGAATTAGCAGGTAATGGGAACCTATCACCAGCTAAAATGGTACACTATAGCATTGTGTAATTATGACTCCTTGGCAGAACACGGGGCTTTTATCTGCAATCGGATAAGTTAATTGGCAGCGATTACCCAACCATTTACTCACAATGCAGATGTAGAAATTGTAGAACAGGGCCTGCACCTGGATATGCTCAAGAGTTGAGGATGTCAACTTCCCAGCACACACACGCACACACACCTGAAAACACACCTGAACAGTCAACGCTGAGGTAATCGTCACCGTCACAACCCCCTCCCTCCACCTCTCTCGTCTTCTGTTCGACTTCTATAACTCATCCAGTCATTATCCAGCATTTGATATTCACTCTCTTCTATTCGACGTAACAGGTTGAGTTTCCCCTAATTGGGGCTGAATAATACCAAGGCGATTTACGAGCGCTTTTCCCCCTTGTGTCGCTGCCGCTGCAGCACAGATTCTGGTTTCATCCCGCCAGTGGTTTTTGAAGGTATCATTTCTCTTGACTGGAAAAGGCCCCTGTTGAGTTGTCAGGCTCATTGCTCAAGGTACGCCCTGGGTTTCAGGAGGGCCCGTGCTGACACATTCATAAATATGACACCTTGTTTTGTCCTTCTGGCGTCTTTTTGGTTGGCGATGGCCTTTGAATTGGAAACAGGTAAGCTAATAGGGCTGCGTCTGATGCATGGGAACCATGGGCTTTGGGAGAAGGCAGGGTGGCCTCAGGCGACACATGACAGGCAGATAATGACTGTATAGCTGTCAAGTCAAGGATACCTGTCTGCCGGTAAATACAGATTTGCCTTTTTGACATCATTTTTCCACCTCCTGGAAGATCAACTGAACGCAGCTTTCAGACTATTTCAGACTAGCTATCAGACACATTCACACACACAACACACACACTCAAATGCACATGCATGCCCCTGCACGTACACACAAGCAAACGCAAGCAGGAACAGGAACAAAGGCACTTTAAATGTATGCGCTTATAATTGTGATTTTCTGCACCGTCCGGCGTTCCCACGTAATGCTGTATGTTTGGGAATGCATGGAGCGAGTTAATATGATTCTATTGTAGTCAGGCATGAAAGATAGAGAGAATGTGTGTGTGTTTCTGCGCATATATGTACATGTGTGTGTGTCCATGCATGAGTGTGTGTGACTGGCAGGCCGGCTGAGGCCTGTGTTTTGCGCGTTGCCCCGGGGAATGCAGGTGAAAGCAATCTTGGTCCATGAAAGCCGACGAGATGTGCCTTTCTGCACCCAGAGAGCTGGCGAGCTGATTTCTTTTTGATAGGCTCAAGCCCTGACACCCGCCTCCCCCATCACCTCCACCCCCACCCAATCCCCACATCACCATCAAGCAAGGCCACGGCACTGGTCGTTCACATCCCAGCTATCTATTCGTTAGCTACTTGTAATATATCCTATAGTGCATGTGTAACGCTATTCACACCAATAAACTGAACGTACTATATACTGTCTATTTCTGTCTTTCCCATAAACCACACCAGTTTGTGTGGACACTTTTCTGCACACATGCACACACACACACACACACACAAGATAATCTCCTTCACTCCCCCTGTCTCTCTCCACAGCTGCCCAGAAGCCAGAGCAGCCAAACCATTTGGTACATGGGTGAAATGACGAAACGCAGCCTAAATATACCTCATTTGCTTACTATTCCGTTACATTCCCTGCATGCAGAATGATTAGGAACAAATCATGTTGGGTTTTCATCGAGAGGTATTTATGGCTTGATGTGTGTGTGTGCTGGGATGGAGTGTGCATTAGGCCTAATCTCATAATAGACCAATTGTGTTAATTCTGCCTATGGATCCAGCACTGGCTGTAACACAAAACAAAAGTCACACAGTGGGCAGCTGTCCATGAGAATGTGAATGGAACTTATCAGGCTGGGTTTGTTCTTATGGGATTTGAATTAATGCTGATCTGTTTAGTGTTTGGTACTGTAAGCAGAGCTTTGGATAAATGATTATTGTTGTAATCAAGTTGGCTATATCATGTCTGAATGTGTGGTCTTTTGTGAGCTGTGTGTGTTGTTGTGTTGTAGTGTAGCATCTTTGGTAACAGCTCAACCATACCTATGAAACCCCTCCCCAGTGCACGCATATCGGCACACACACAGACATGGGCAGTTATGCTCACACACAGACAGATAGACAGAAAGGCACTCACACACACACACACATACACAGTATGTCCCTAGGGGTGAAGAACACTGACACTTATGACAGTTTATTATACAGTGACACGGCCAGTGAGCTGGGCTAAACAGATTACAATCCGTCTGAATGCTGCCAGTATTCACACAGCTGCTAAAGACTCACTCTGGAATCCAAAAGCAAATAATAAAGGGTTTCCCAGCCACCAAAAACATGTTTTTAGTTTTAGTTTAGTTTTTATCACGATAAAAAGAAAAACTTTATACAGTATAAAATGTGTAAATGCGGAATGATTTGGGGGGTTTTGAAGCTGTAAACCTGCATTTTCTTTTAAATGTTCTGGGCAAATAATTATATTGGAAAACTAAAAAATCCCACTAATAAAGAATCTACATATATCACTTATAAAGTCAGTTTTATAGGCATAATGGCTGCAAAATGTCTTGTTATGGTAAACTGAAGCACTATTTATATTCTGAAACTTCTAATAGAGGCTTTAATACAGTTTATAAAGAGAGACAACCTTGCACTCTTCTTTCTTACAGCCATGGCAGCCAGTCAGTCATCTTGCTGGCCAGCCAGTCACACGATATCAACCTCTCTAGCCGGCCCGCTAGCTAAAATGGAAATGTGCGTTAGTGCCAGCAGTTGGAGACTGTTGGGGGACTTAGCCTTCATACTGTTGAGATAAAGTAGCAGGCCTAAGCCTCGCCTGGTGAAATGACATATCCCCCCACCTTCCTGTTCCTGTACAATCGCCATAATATTGTGTTTCTATGCTGGGCCTGTAACCTTTGATTAAATTAGTCCAGTATTGCCTGGGTCCTTTTCTAAACTGTAGGCAGTGGAGAGCTACTTAACGGACCCTGTCCCTCGGAGGGAAGAAACTGCTTGAGCTTACAAGTGTACGGCCACAGAAATATCAAACCCCTCTCACTCAAATCTCTCTCTTTCTATCCCTCCCTCTCTCCTTCTCCTTTTCCCTCTTTCTCTCTATATTTACACCCTTTTGCCCTCTCTCCTTGTCTTTCCCGAAGTGTCTTTCCTCTGCATGTGTACACGTTTGTATGTGTGTGCGTCTGTAAGTCGATCCATCATGCTCTGTCACTCTCCAGGTAAGGCACATAATATAGGATGTCAAAGAAAGAGCAGTAAAATGACATTTTCTTGTTGTTATTTTTCAAATCTATGAACTATTGGTGCTGCACAGTGAATGACGGCGTAAATGAACAGATCCGAATTGCATTTTGTACAAGGAAGTGGGATTAATGTGGGGAGAAGGCAAAAGAGACATGGCATTGGTCAAACGTCAATCAGTTGTAGGCCTTGGTTAAATGGCACTTCTGGTCCACATTCAGTGTATTATTTACTGTACAGAGGCAGCAAACTTTTCTTCAGGGGCCCTATATTTTACTCCCAGATGTGCATGACTTAATAACTTGTACAATGATTTTTCCAGCAACCTTTCACGAATCCCATCATATAGTTTGCAAAAAAAATTGAAAACTTTTTCCTTGTCTGTTTTTAAAGCACAGTGCCCTCTTTCTGTTGTGTGCCATAAATCTAGCCTCACTTGTGCTGTAAAGCAAATTATGCACAAAATGAAACCCTGCAGCACCAGCTTAAGTATGTGCTGAGTATGATAAAGGGCGTTGTTTGTAGTGTTTTTGCTGATGGTTTTCTTTATGATGAGCTGTTGACAACTTATTAATGGTAAAATCCTATTAAAATTATTTTTTGATAAGAAATACTTCTGTACTTATTTGCTCAAAATTACCAAAAAGAAGAAATTGAAGTTTTATTTATTTCGTTACGGTGACAGCGCCCTCTAAGTTAGTGTTCTCCAGAGGGCATGACATTTTGGTTCCTTCTGACACTGTCAGCAAAATCTGTGTGGCAGGACACTATAAATAGTTTGTAATATTACTTCAATTCCAATGGCCACACAGGTAGTTAACCAGCTGGGGATCGATATTGTTAACCGTTGCACATCTGTGATTTGAGCTCTCCCTACATTTCTCCATGAGTCCATGATGTTAGTTACTCCATGACGTCATTCAAATCACATACGGAGTACTGAGGGTTAGGACAACCCGCTGCAGTGAGTTTTGACAGTCTGGTCATTTGCCATCTGAGTGTGCTAACATTAGCAAGCTAAGCAAACTTGCTACAGATTTTTGAGTGGAAGCTAGTTGCCTATAGCTTGCTAGTTTCCACTTTCCGTGTGGAAAACAAACGTAACCGTACAACTGGTCCTCCTAAATGTTGAATGTTGTAAAGGGAGAGCTGTCTTAAATTGCTAACTATACATAACTAACGTTATGGGGGCTTGTTGAGAAATGGTGGAAAAATGTCTTGTATTAAAGTTTGGAGGCTTTACAGGGCTATGACGTGTTCCAGTCAGTAGAAGTTGACAGTGTGTCTCCTATAAATAAACAAGGGCCCTCAGATGTCAACCGACTGCTGCTGTGGGACACCCCCACCTAGATGCCTGAAACTTAGACACTGTTTCCCCAGATATGTCCGGAAAAGGTTTTATCCTCTTTTGAAAAATGGGCACAATATCTTTAGTATCATTATAGTTTATATTTCCTTACACAAAAAGTGAGGGGAATTGAAATTTCAGTTTGACTTTAACTTACTTAATACACCTAAGGAGGGGAGTCTTTACTGGAAACATTTGCATTTCAATAGCTTCATAAATACACCAGTTCTCCACTTGGTGCATTCTTTAAAATACCATTGTGGTTTTGTGATGCTCAGTATACAGTTTCAGTCAAAATGTTACCATGTGAGTGGTTCACAAAGTTGTCAATTTGGTAAATCCCCCATTCATGATTTGAAAACTAATACTGACACAAAATCAAATATCCAGCGTCAACCTACAAAAGGGCTCGGACTTATCCTCTCCTGATTGACTTTGAGGTTTTCTCTTTTCTGACCAGCAACGAAAGCTTCCTCATCTCTGTCATTGTGGTTACCTTCCCACAGTTATCTTGCTGATTATACCTATCCGGAGGCCAGTTGATACAGGAAGGAATCACTTGTCAAAAACCCTCTGAATGACTGTGCTGTGTGTGAAAAGGGTGTGTGTGTAGAAAATGTGTTTGTGCATCTCTGATTATGTGTGTGTTTGTATGTGTCTGTGTAATTAAGGATGGTGTGTGAAATCTAAAACTCAAACAGGATGCGCAAATAAATGACTTGCAGCCAGTGTTGTTGTCTCCAAGTGAAATGAATCACCCTATCAAACTGTGGTGGTATATGGCTAATAATAACACATGGCTCTGAGTGGTGAGAGTCACTCATTTAAAGCGTGAGAAAAGGAGGAAACAAACAGAGGTGAATTACAAGTTAATCAGATAGTGAAACTGCAATGCAGTATATCTAGGGGGAGCAGTATATTCCACAGTAAGGTCTCCTCCATCTGAAAAGCGTGACATCTACTCTTACAAAATGATTGATAGCACAAATGTCTTCAGTTGACATATTCAGAGATAATCATTTTACAAGCTGCATATCCTAGATTTCCTATTGAATGAAAGACTTCAAGAAATGATCGCCTGCAACCTTGTATCTGGATTTTTTAAATAACTCTAAATAACCTTGGTAAACCATTGCATGTGTATTCTGATGCATTAAACATGCAGAATATGGGGGAAATCAACCATTTTTTCCTCAACTACTGAAAGTTGGAAGGATGTAACATTTCCACATAACACAAACCCTGTAAAGCACTATACTGTCACTCATGGCTCAACTCCAGCTACTGCTTGTGCTACGCAGGTGTGAGTACGTGTTTGAATACACACTAGGGACCTGGTAGAGTGAGATGGAGCACCACCCGCCTTCAGATCCCAAATGGGAGGTCTATGCACCTGGGTCCACACACACACACTGATCCCACATCATATTTCATGTCAGTGGGCATTTGATTGCAGACATGGGATACCACAACATGACAAGGTGGAGCAGGCTTTTTCTACAAGGTGACATCACAGCACATACTGTAAGGAGATCTGCTGTGTGTGTGTGTGTGTGTGTCCATGTGCATCTGTGTCTGTTTCCATGCCCACACTTTTCACACATGTCAACACACAAAAGCCACATGGGAGGCCATTGAGAGCTGCAGCAGCTGTGGAATATGTTATTCAAATGGTGTGTGACTGTTTGTGTGTGTGTGTGTCACAGCATTAATATGTGTGTGAGCGCATGTTATCATCTCTGCTTGTAGGAATAAACGGCACTGATGTGTCTCTGCGGGGAGCTTATAGAGAATCACTTACCTCTCTGCTCTTACTGTAGCGTAGCAATGAGTGACTCAGTTCTTCTCTCTGCATCGTATTAGGACAGGACAGGAAACATTACATTGAATCACGTTGCTGTTTAAAATAATAATGACGCCAGTTACGCCTTGGATAGTAAATACAGGGGAGTGATGTGAAAAGTGGAGGTGGTGAGGATGCCACCTTATCTCAAATTTGGCCTCTGCTGGACCCCGTACACTCAGAGCCTGAATCTAAAGTAATGTAAACCGTCCCTCCCGTTTCTCCCCTGTCTGGAGGGATAATTGAAATTATACTGGTTAAAACGTGACATTATGTACATATGGTGACTATATCTGATGAAATGAAACCTTAAACTTTTGTAAACAACAAGCCAACTTTGACATTGAAACACCTTGTACCATATTTCAGTATTTCACATACTGGCAGAACGCACTGAAAAGAAAGAAGGGTGGCATGTTTTTCATTAGTTTTGCCAGTTAAAAGTCATTTCTGGCAGATATATTTTGTTCAATCTTTCCCTTTTCAGCAGATTATCCAAAAATCTTGTTTCAGGCCTTTTGGTTCTTGCCATAAGCAGGTCCACTGTGTGTGTTTCAGGCATTAGTTTGCACCAGCCTGGTTTGCTTCGTGCTAAAATGGGATGTGTGTGTGCATGGGTTCCCACCCCTCTGTGTGTGTGTGTGTTCATGTGTGTGTGCATGGTTGGCTCCCTAGCCTGTGTCTAGCCTTTGCAGCACGGGCCAGGGCTCTGCGGCTGCCCCGGGGCCACCATTGTCCCCGGTCTCCACAGCCCAGTGGCCACAGATGTTCCCCGTTTGATACCATGCTCCTCACACATACTCCCCACTCCCCTAGATGTGTGGGTGGCCAAGCGGGGCGCCCTGTTGCGTGTCACACTCGCACGCCATTGGCCTCCTGGTGCCTGCACGTGACACTGAAAGGGGGAAGCCATTGCGTCTACAGTTTTAATCCCGCCACCATGCATAATGGAACAGAAGTAGCCCCAAGTGGAGAAGGAAGCTTTGCATGAGGAGGTGTTCATAAAAGGATCATGGGAAAACGGGGTGCGAGAGGATAGAAGAAGAGCAGAAGCATGCCGAGATGTTGTTCAAAGCACCTCAAGGAAAAAAAAGACTTTGGAAGACAACTGACATCTCTCCCCAGTTGTGCTTTTGTATAATGTGTGTATGTGTGTTCATGTGTGTGAATTGCATGTAATGCATGAGGAGGGATTGATCTGGTGGCTCAGTGCGACAAACAGGCCGTTCAAATTAACGACAGATGCAACGATGAACGTCAAGAGACCTTGGCATCACAGCTGAAGAAAAAACGGTGCTCGTAGGGAAACATTGTTACGCTTGCTTTCTAAGCACAAATATGAGACGCATGCACATCGAAGTGTTTTCTTCTTCCTCTGTACCATCATCTAAAGATCAGTGAGCTTCTACTGTTCAGGGTGCATGCTTACATAAAAAAGTTTTTATTTTTAATCATCCAGGGAAGATTTACCAAGTATGTATGCTCTTTTTTCAGCAATTCCTTGTATTCTAGTGTTGGCCACGAGTGGTTGTGAGTTTGTGTTAAGGGTGTTAAAGTTAATTCCTCATAACCTATGTGTCTGTGCAAAATTACGGATTCTAACTAACAGGTTTCTTGTCCCAATCCTACAACCGTGACATAACATATACATTTTCAGCCGCTTCCACTGCTAAAATCAAAGTAGCATATTGTTTGAGTTTTAAGTTTCCTGCAAAATAATATACAGATTAGACATGCAATGTTAATTACACAGTTCATCCTGAGGCACATATATGTTGTTTAAGTTGGACCTTATCTCTATAACAATCTTTCATCAGCCTTGCTTGCTAACAAACTGAACTGTTTGTCTTAGACTTTCAGTTTTCCAGTTAAACAACTGACGTATATTGTTAGCTGATGTATCATTATAGGATTAAAAAAAAAACTGCTGCTGCTTTGGAATTACAGACTTTGCAACAGGTCCTGGAAAACATCATAGACAGACAGGTGACTTTAGTTCAGTGATCCTGGCACGCAATAGGCACATCACTGGTCATTTCTTTGTCTGAATGTGACAGACGTGAAATATGCTACACCAGTTTGGTTATGTAATAGTGTCCATTAACCTGTCACTTCAAAATTAAAATGCATACCAGAAAGAACTGACAAATTGATTGGAAATTGACAACAGGGCCCGTTTATGAGTGCCACTGCACATTTTTCAAAAGGTTCAAAATCTGCTGAGAAATCTACAGACATTATGTGTGAAAGCATATGTGGAATTACTGCAGTTTATGGCTTTATGTTTAAGTGGCTCTTGGTAGCAGCATTGCCAAAAAATGCTGGGGAACTCACAGTTGATAATGTGACAGGTGACAAATGATGAATGGTTGTGCCTTACGTAACATATTTGTGACCTGTTTGATTCATTGTCGCTGTGTTGGAGGGAAGATGACAGAAAGATGGCAGTTTGAGAACGGGTTTGTGATCTGCGTCTGATCTGCGACAGAAAGAGCAAGTTGGATAGAGAGGAAAGAGCCGCCATTTTCTCCTGCTCCAAGACACAGCTCAGTCTTAATCAAAATCCCACACAGGAAGAACACTTGAGTAGCTTAATCAAAGATCAGCCTGCTCGGTATTAATAATAGAGCACAGTGCTGAAATGGAGTTTTACTTATTCAAGACTGCACTTATTCGCCTCATATACCTTTAGAGTATATTAGGCTCTGGGTGTGGCAGGAGGGGGGACTGAAGCTAATAGAGCTGGTAGAGCCCTTACCTGTGTACATGTACAGTAAGCAACCTTCCAAGCCATATACTAACTGCACTGTACATTTTAGCATGCTGCAGCATAAATGTTTACTAGCAATTTTAAAAAATCCACAAGCAGATGTTTTCCTAGTATTGAGTTGATTTCTGGATTGTATCAAATTAAATGTTTTCAATTTTCATCACATAATTGAAAGACTTGCACTCTTTGTAGGTCTCCATGTTAAATTATGCTAAAAATAATTAAGTTGTTTTGCCATTGCTACATCAGTGATTGTAAGTAAACAGGTGGCCAAGGGTGGCAATGGTCACCCCTACACTGTGATAGGTCAGCCCAGGTTCAACCTGAAAATCTCAAGGTATGATTGGGGAACTCTGCATCCTAAAAGTTACGTTTATACATATCACTAATTTGCAATAGCAAACACGCTTAGGTGGAAATGTAATGCTGCCCTGATTAAGTTTTTTTTATCAACATCATGAGGAAATGTTAATTAACATATCTAGCAAGTCGCAATAGTTGATACTGAACAATAAAATGCTCTGTGAAAACATATTTGGTTATTTTGGTAGCACCTGCTAGCACTTGGTTAGGGTTAGGAAAATAGATTGTGGTCTTGGTTTAATACAGAAAATGTCCACAGTGACTTGAAGCGTGAGACATGAAACTTTACCTTTCCTTTACCTTAGCCAAAGGTTAAGGAACCTAAACCTAACCACAAATAGGACTCAGGATATGAATCCCAGTCTCCTGTGTTGAAGCCCTGTGCTTTGTACGCCCGCCATCCACCTCAACCACCTACTTACAACTTGCAGTGTGGTGTGTTTGTGGTACAAAAATGTAGCACGTCCTTCTCTCAAACAAAAGTTACCTGTGAACATATTCCAGGCAGCAATTACAATTCCTCCTACATCAGAATTAGTCAAATATATTAGTATTATATAAACGTAATTTCTAGGAGACAGTTGTATTGGGTGATGGTCATGTTAGAGGTAGGAGCATCACATATATAGCATATTACATAGCCAAACCTCTGTTCCCCAGCCATGCAGAGCATAAAGAAGTTCAAACCATAGATCTGATATATATACTGTGTAGTAGACTGTGATATGTAAAGCTGTCCCTGTAATTCCCTTTTCATGACATAATAGTGGGGGGGGGGCTTCAGCTGTACTTTATTAGAACTAGCTAGCAAAGGCACTGGTTTGCATGTAGGTGGGTCCTCTAGCAGGCAAGCCCAGTATGAAGCATTTCTGGCAATGAAACCACAGGAAGCAATTAGCTTTCATAATGATTGACAGGGTTTGTCCGTCACCTGTGATGGTACTGTAGCCGGCTAAAAGCAGCTGTCTTCACACACTCTCCCAAATGCATAACTCATGCTATCAGATTATCTGTATATCTAACCCCCCACCCCCCCCACCCCACCCCCATTCCTAATCCCCTACACCCACCTCTCAACTGCTCCTGGAGAGAACAGAGGACACCTTGCAACATCACACCTGCCTTCCCCAAGGGCAACATGGCTTGGGAAAATATCTGAGGTAGGCTTGACTTTCTCTCTCTTGACTCTCTCTCCCCCCAGCTCGCTACTCTAGATGTGATATGTAATTTTGGAATGCGACTCGGGGGGGGTCAACCACAGCATCCTGGAAACTACTGTGTTTTAACGATCTCAGGACTAATTTTCCCAGCCAATAGTCTGACACAAAGTATTGGATGTGCAAAATAACAGACTTGCCCTCCAAATTGTTGCTATTTTTAAGAGGGTGACCTACATCTTGTCTGGGTCAAATAGAAACACTTTGTATATATAGCTCGCTGCTTCAAATCAAAACAGGGTTTTCTAATGTGTTGTTAAGATAATCCAGAATCCAGACATGGCTTTAAGATATGCCACAGTCTTATTTTAAAACATAATTCTGCATGTTCCTTGAAGGTTATTTTCAATAAGTTGAAGTTGTGAACATGAGGCTTTACCTCTTAAGGCCTATAATTCCTTACAGACAAAAGGAGGAATTTAGAGGAAATCAAATATCGTCTATAAAGCCATGTCTGGTCATGTCACTTCAGGACTCAGATCTAGCAAGCTAAAGACAAAACATGCAGGCGTTACATAGGATTATTGAAGAGAACCTGAGCAGACAATAGCCTGTACAGATACAGTGGGACAGAGATTCGTGCAGTGACAGCAACAATAGACATGTGTGGCGTGGAGATAGGCAGGCATCAGCTAATTAGCTCAGTGGGAACACCCTATTGTCTAGGGTTCGGGACAACTGCACTTCAATGGCACCTCACTTGTAGATTGGTACGCTGCAGACCAGGTTCGATGTGGCTGGGCTATTGTTGAGCTAAATGCTATTAACTTTTAAGCCGAGCGACGCATAAAAGTGAAGCTGGTGTAAATTACAATTCCCCTGCACATAATCCACTTGCTGATGGAAGACATTACAGCGGCCTTGTGTCTTGACAACAGATTACGGCGGCGGCTTTACCCTACTCCTCTCTCAAACAGGAGAAGCCACGGGATTTCTGTTTTTATCCGCCCCATCCCTTCTTCGTCTTCTTTCTCTCCCTCCCTCCGTAACTCCCTCCTTTTCTGTCCTCCCGTTCTCCCATTGATCTCACAGTGGTATTCACTATCTGCCAATGGTGCATGCCTGCAGGGGGGCCACCAAATCCATTATCAGGTAGGACAACAGTTTCCACACTGTTTCACTCACACTGTATACTATACAGAGGGAGGGAAGGAGGGAGAAAAGACAGGGAAGAGAGATGGCTGAGGTCTGCAATAGCTTTTTAAACCAGATTATGAGCCAATGGAAATATAAATTAGACACTACAAACAACTGTTATAAAAGACAAGTGTATTTCACACCACATATGTGCTATGGTGTGATCCTGCATAAAGGGAACATAGCTTAAATGCTCACAAATAGTCCTCAGGGATTTACATACATCCTCTATCTGTACCTCAGTGTTCTCACCACATTTTCAGGCTTCAGTTAATTACTAGTGCGGTATAGAGGAATATATTATCAAGACTGTATTTGTCTGCACAAAAAGTTAGATAAGGTCAAATTACTTAAAGGGTGTGTGATTTATTTTGACACCTGAGCAACTCAAAGTATTACCTGCATGACTACAGACATAAGATTGATGAAGCATGAGCATAAGGTATGTCAAGTGAGTTGCTTTTTTTGCATTTCAATAACCACATATTAGAAGACTTAGCTCATATTTGTAGTCTTTGACAACTCGTTGTATCAGGATGAAACAAAGCAAATCATAAAAACAGTTCCTGGCTTAATTGCTCTTGCCTATTCTGTCCAGGTGTATATGTGTGTGTGTGTGTGTGTGTGTGTGTGTGTGTGTGTGTGTGTGTCAGGAAGACAAGCCAGACCTCTGCTAATCTCAAGAAACATCTCTTCACCCAGGTGGAAAGCTACATCATAGTCTGATACGGTGGTTTTGGTGCGGCGATGGGTTGTGCTTGTTGAGACTGGACAGATACTGGGAACACTGAAACACCACCGGCAACTGGCAGCATTTACTAGATCACACACACATACACGCACACACACACACACACACACAGACAGGCACACTGGACTAACCAAGGGGCCAATGTAGCAGTCGCGATGGCCAGTGTGCCAGTCTGAGCGTGAGTGTATCTAATTCCCGGCTAATGCCGTCTACCCCCCAGGTCCACTGTCCTTGGCTGCCTGCCACTCTCTCAGTACTCACTATTCTCCTTTAAAAGCCTTTCAAGGAAAAGGACAGGGGCATAAAGCAAGATAAAAAACAGATGGAAAGAGAACGACACACAAGACCACTCATTTTTTCAATATAGATATGAGACAGGTGTATTATCTGAGCAATGTATAAGGCAATGGGCAATATTGCTTTAGGAGGTGATTGCAGAAAAACAATGTTCCAGTTGAATTTTTATAACATGGTGGACTTTAAGGAATAAAAATAACATGACAGTTACTTAGTCACAGATGTTGGTCAAATTAGAAATGACTGTCCATTCTTCCACTGAAAGCAGTGAACCAAAAGGAATCAAATGTTTCTAAATCTACGAGAAGCAGTTTTCTCTTAACCAACAGCTGATATACAGTCTGGAGCAATCTTAGCAAGTACATCCAGTGCTCCACATCTCTGTCAAGGCAGACCACACCCCTGTATGCAACCATTAGGAACCGTTGCAACATTTAAGCATGAGGTCTAACCTGAATTTTACCACCTCTGATCTCTAACCTTTGACCTCACCTCCACCCACTCTCTTTCATGACCAACGCACCACACCAAATTACTAACCAATCTTTCAGAAATCGTTTCCCCTTGCTCGGCATCTATCTATGCATTTGCTTCAAGTTGTCACATAGGTTTTGGCTCCTGAGCGCATATATGCACATTTATATGACTGTGTGTGTATGTGTGCTGTGCAGATGTGTATACCACTCAAGGCCTTCAGGGCCTGTGGCTTAGTGACATTGTGCTGGAGGCTCCCCCTTTTGAAACCTGATGCCTGGAGCAGAAGCTTACAGATAGTCAGGCTGGGTCAGCCCGGGGGCGTATTGCAGGCTACAGCGGGGTGAACCAACCAGTCAGGCCTGTGTGGCTTGTTGTTGTGTTGTGTTTTGCCATGTTAGTGCCTGGCTCCTTGACTCCTAACTCTGCCTCTCATAGGCCCACCTGTTTGTCCTGAATGAACATGCACACAAATGAGCTTGCACACACATGCATATGCACAGGATATATCCGTTCACATATACTGTACATACACACAAACACACAATCCAGATGATGTATTCTTTTGCTTGCATCTGGCCCGGTGTTAACAAGACGTGTCCAAGAGCACACCTATCAAAGTGTGTCATCTATGGCACCCAGGGCCTTTTTGAACGCCTCGCTCTTCTCCCTCTTTTTCTCTGGTTTTGTTCTCTCGAGGAATCCAGAATAAATATGCCCTCCACACTATTTGAAACATATTGTCATCACATTCACCCCCCATATATGCATTTCAAGCAAAGAACCACAGGCATTTTTTTAGGAGATGCCAAAACATAAATGCTGCGCTTCAGGTAACAGAATAAGAGGGATATATTTAGAGAGATCCTCTGTGGAATTTTAACACTTGACTCATTCATTTTTTTCTCCTTTTTTTCATCTAATTTGAATGTGTGTTATCTACTATTTGGTTCTAGGTTGCCTAAACACACAAGCCATCTATGAAGACAAGTGTTTTTTAAAGCGACAGGCTAATTTAACCATGATAAACACTGTTGGAGGAAAGTGGAGCAAAGCAAATGCATTCTTTTTCAGACTAAAGGTCAGACTCACACTCTTCACTGTGTGAGGTTTATTTAGAGATCTCTAAAGAGCAGTATCAACATCTGAGACACCACATATTCCAACAATCCCATATTATGTGTTGTGGAATTTTGAACTAATAATGTCATGTAATATGTCACAGCCTAATTGGTTATTGTTACAGCATAGCAGTAGGAAAAATACAGCTAAAGAAAAGTATAAAATTTGAATTTCCTGATTTAATATTTTTTTAAAATCTTTTCACCTGATTTCTGTAATAAAAATCAGAAACCTACTCTGACAGGGGTGTTGCCAAATCAACAAACTACTCTGAGCTAACAAAGTGTAACTTTGTTAGCTCTTATGGTGTGGATATGTCCATGAGATACGTCCATGAGATAGGTGCAATTATGACAAATCTGGAAAAAAATGTAATGATATCAAAATTCATTCACAATCATTATACTAACATCCCTGGGCATAAGTCACGTCTTGAAGATAAAATACCAGAGTGTTATATTTAAAGGTTAATGATCATGGGTGTTCATGTGCATGTGCATGTGCATGGGCATGTGTGCTCCTGTGTGTGTGTGTGTGTGTGTGTGTGTGTGTGTATGAATTTAAGTGAATACGTGCAAATGTCTGCTGACGTGCACACATCAGGCAAGACAGATGAGGATGACAGATGTGAGTGTATTCTGCATGGGTGAGTGTGGGAGGAGGAGGAGGAGTAGGGGAATTCATGTGTGCATGATGGAAAAATGTCGGAGAGCACAATGACTGCTCTTTGAGTTTCATCCTTCTCCCCATCACTGCCTTCATCCCTCCTTCCCCCACTTTCCTAAAGGCACAAACTCTGCCAGTTGTCACCTTAGAGTATTGCAGGCCCGGCTGAAGCACTCCACTCCTCGGGAGGAGAATGTCAGCCCAGGCTCGGGGCAGTTTTGACAAACAGAGTATATATTGATACATGATAAAGTATGCTAGAAATCACCCGACTGCTGAGGGCTACTATAGTTTTAATATCATCATTTGAATTAACAAGCATTCTGTGGAGAAATAATGAGCTTTCATTATTCAGAACATCATCCTTACCCCGGCGGAGACTCGCAGGGCTATTAGTGCTTGAGAACTTAATGAAAAGAAGATAAAGAAGGTTTGAGATAAAAGTTTGAATGGCCACACTCGGTAACCAGAGTTAAAATTTAATGCGGCCCCAGTGGATGACGGATGAGCTTCTTATCTGGGGCCTGGGGAACGGGTAGACAGGGGATCCACTTTGGAAGGTGCCATTCTGGGGAAGGTGAAGAATGTGCACCCCTCCCGCTTTGTCTGACAGGCCCAGTGTGGTGTACCAACCCGGGTGGACCCCCCACCTCTCACCCCCACCCCACTGCTCAGTGATTCATGCCAACCCATATGTCCCCTACACTGAAAGAGCACTTTTAGATTTAGGATCAAAAACAGTGTTGCTTTGCCAAAATGATATCCCATTAAATTAACTTGGATGTGATTGGAAAATATGTCTGACTATCATTGTGCCCAAAGTTAAGTCTGCTTCACTTCCCTTCTATAAGCTACAGCTACAGTGTATTACATAATTAATGATTAGTTATCAACAAGAAAAGATAATTGATGCCCACAGGAGTTGGTAGTTTAAGTGAAGACAGATCAGCAAAGGCTATAAAAAAAGTAAAATATTTCAAAAAATGTAAAAATCTTCTCATCTGTTCTATTTCATTTTTCACAACTACAATCTCATTAATACATGCAAGACTGCCTTAGGATAAAATCTCTTCATTCAGCCAACCCTGTGGTGACGCCTTTTCTCCAAAACAAGTGGCGTGTGCTTCATTCCTTCAGTGTGCTTTGGCTGCAGTGTATTACATAACTGACATACACTAAGTTGTCAAGACATGGAAAACAAATGAAGCCCAAAATAGTTTTGTTTTACCCAAAGCCAAGCTCATAATAGTAATGAGTAATCCTGCAAAGTGTATTTTTACAAATTTGGCTACTATCTGGAGGACGATCTGTTGATAGGGAAATATACAGATGCAACAGTGCAGTAACACCCTTGCAAACACACAATACACATTGAGAATTACACACACCCACACACACAAGGAAAAAAAGACAGCAGCAACCACTCCTGGTGTCCCTCCGCTTGATGCTGTGTTTGTCCCAAGGGCCTTAAGGGAAGTATGTTTGCTTGCTGAACCATTGTGAAGTCTCCAACAGACATGTCTAGCTTGCTGCTGCGCTGGGCTGTGCTGTTCTCTGCTGGAGGAGATCTCTGTGAATGGGAGGGGAATGCATTGATTTGATGAATGAGTGCATATTTGTGGGAGTACTGGTGGCCAATGTGCAGTCTGGTGCGAGAAGTTATTTTTGTGGCTAGAACTTGACAACAAAGCCTTTAGCTCTAAGCGCAGACTGCAAGAATCACAGCTCAGTGAAAGGCTAGCACAGATGTTATTTTCTCACATTGTCTTTATCTTAAGGATAAGAGTCTCGTAGTGTGGTATTGCTAACGTTCTGACACGCATTAAATATTTCATGTATTGTGTGATTTCATGCAAGTTTTTAAACGTATTCATCCAACTGTTGATTAAAAATGATGACATCATCTGCATAAAGAGAAACCTTTTACACTTTGTTCTGACAAATTAGTCAGATTCCTCTGTTGGATTACAAAATCTGCGCTGCGTGAAAGTAAAACCATTGTCTAACCCAGACACAGAGTTTGGATATTACAGCGTCTTCCCTTAAGCTCATGTGACTGAACCCAAAGTATTTCAGGCTGTGTTTCCATTTAGCGGTGTGTTGTCCCATTCCCATACATCAAGACACATACATGTGCTGCCAATGTGCTTTTCAGTTTATAAAACTCTTAAGTTGGCCAATATAATCTTTTTAAAATAACCAATTAATACTTCTACTAGGACAATAAAGTTTGACATCAAACCCAGGTGTTTTATGGAAAAAAAGTGAATATCATTTGAATGCATTTTACTCCACAACTTTTACTATTCGTACCCATGATGTGGTTCCTACTTCAAAGAAACTGCTTAATTTTTTAAGTTCCCATAAAGGTTCCTTATCCATAATGGCAACTCCATTTATGGTGGCTATATAACTTTAATTAAACACACCCATATGTCGGCTGCTACAAGCACTTAACACGGAACAGCAACAATATGACCTGGTAAAAGACATGTGAGGGAGAAGCGGGAGGCTGGGACCTCTCTAGGGTTTCATGGTTTCATGGGTTTGCTGGTTTCCCAAAAACACTGGAGCAGTGAGAGTATTTAAAGGTTAATGATAGTCAAAATTGGAACCCAAAGGTTTTTTATGTGTTTTTTGGCTTCCCTAAACAGCCAAGAATACTTCATCAGGAATACCAGTGAGTTTATGAATCCATATGTTATCCTAATGGCTTTTTTGTTTTCCTGACACTGGAGCACTAAGAACATTTAAAGTGTAATCCCTGAACTTTAAAGGAAAATAATCAATGTAAGAAGATATTCTGAGATTTTATGCTTTTACTGGAACACGAAGAAAATTTTTGGTATTTAGTGTTTGTGACAATTAACATTTTTTTCCCCAAAGCTGATAGCCAACACCTGTTGTACAGGCAATGCATTTTTGACTGAGCTATATACCAAACTTTCACAGCCACTGAACCATTACCACATCACCAATTACCACAAAGCAGAAATGCAAGGGACTGCACAGTATATTGCCAATATTTGTGTTACAGTGGATATTTCATGACAATAGTTCCTGGTAGACAGACGTTCATTAATACCTTTGAGTGATGAAACATCTCAAAGGCTCCTGTTATAAAAACTGTTTCACAAGGGTTAAATGTGACACAAAACAGCAGACTTGTATTAAACGTATTTAGTAATCTAAAGGAATTTATAGGGGGCACAATATTGCTACATTTACAGATTATCTCAGCCTCTTTAATTCAGTTCTATTGCATCATTTTTATGGGACGGGGCAGGATAGCTGGAGGGTAAGGCTGGGGGATGGAGAGGAGCGTGGTATAAGTCCTGCGCAAGTATTCACATGCCCAGAAAGCAGGCAAGCATCATAAAAAATGGCTCACTAATCATTTCAATACAGCACCATGGCAGGCAGGAGGACGGCTCCATGCACACAAGCACACACATGCATTGCAACAGGTGTTCTTCATGCAACCTGAAGGGACACTGAAAGAGAAGAGAAAGGTGGAAGGAAGCAAAAGAGCAGAGAGAGAAAGATAATAAGTTGGACCGTTTGTGTTCTGATCCACCAGAGAGAGAAAGACAAAGGAGAGTCTGAGCGACAAAGTGATGTAACAGCATCAGATACCATTGAGAAGAAGGTAGTGTTTTTACAAGGTGAGCATGCTTGAGACGTGGAGACACCTCATTTAGATAACTGGAGTAGTGAGCTGCTGTCATCTCAAGGGGAATCTTGCTCCTAATTTCCCCTGGAATCACAAACAGCTGTTGTTTAAACTAGATCACATCACTGTCACATGGCTGCAGGGGCCTGGAGTAGTGGCTTCGCTGCTACTCCCGACTGTCACCACCCGATAGCCATTTTTAACGCTGATCCCTTTCAGGTACTTTAATGTTCTCACCGCCTCGTGAGACAGCAGGGGTGGGAAAACGTTGCAAAATGAAATCTGAGAATGAGAAATATGTATTTCTTTAATAAGCTCTGACCTGAGCCCAAAAGGACACATAAGCCTGCAGTCTGGGTCCTGCTAATAAAGATGGGATCTGTTTTGTCATCTCTATCCTTTTTCCTTTTCCTTCCCAACCCAGGATGTATGGGCCCCGTCTCTCTCCTTTCTTTCCCAGGATCCCATGCTCGTGCCATGTGTTGTTGCTGATCACAAACATATGGTTTAATTTCTGCAGACGGCGAGCAGACATAACAGCAAACGCAGTCAGACAAACTGTGATACATTTTTTTTCTAAACTTTTATCTTTATTCTTTTTTGAAGGATGTAACCTAAAACTACTTTTTTTATTACATAAAACATATGAATAAAGTTACTATTGTTTGTACTTGTACTCGTACCTCCACAGCGTTTTAACTCAGAAGTAACAACAGTCTGACTTGGGTAAATCATGACGCAAGACATCAGGCATTCTTACTCCCCACCAAGGAATTTTATAGGGATTCCATTATGCTAACTTTACACATTGCCTTAACTGAGGTTGGGTAATTATAGTGAACACCGATGACCATATCGTCAATCCACTTCTCTCTGCAGATGTTCACTAATCCACAACAAGTAGTGAAACTAGCAATGAGAGTGATATTCAGCTTGGTGCTCTTCTCAGACAGGGAATGGTCTAGCTTGGACGGTGTTGTATGTTGTATAGATTGCAAAGCCCTTTGAGGCAAATTTGTGACTTTTGATATTGGGCCATATAAATAAAATTAATACTTAAAACTTTAGCTGACTGCTGGAATATAGAGAGGTCATGTTTTTTTTTACCTCACAAAGCTGATTATTATGATGGTGGTCCTATTTGTGAAAATGGCAAGTTACCTTAAGAGAGAGTCTGGGTATTTTATTTGTTTATTTTATGTATAATGATTAGTTATTTTATAATGTCTGAAATGGCAAATTTTGGCTTTAAAGTTGGAAGGTTAATTTCGCAGCACTATCATAGGTCAAAACTAAAAATAGGAATTGAAAAAAAAGTAATCAAATGTCATTCTTTTAGATGACTTACATGCACATAGAAAATGTAGTCCCTGTGGAGATCTGTCTACCTTACCTCAGCCAACTAACAGTAACCGTTCTAACAACTGTGTCCTCTAAATAATACTCCACATAATTAGGGTGTACTCTAGCTAGCCTAAAGGCTTTACTGGAAGCATGGCTTGTATTTACACATCTGACAGTTGAGAGAGAGCAAGACAGATGCAGAGAGACAGACAAATTTCAAGTGTGTGTGTGTGTGTGTGTGTGTGTGCGTGAGAGAGAGAGAGAGAGAAAGATGGCAGCACGCAGGAGTGATCCTCTGTAGACCATGCTTCAGAAGACCAACACGAGTGTAAAGAAGCAGAAATGTAAATGAGCGCGTCCATCCATCCAATGCCGCGTTCAAAGCTTTTACATGTGAACTTTAAATACCAACCACCCAGCTCTGTCCTGTTGCCTGTTTGTCAGCGCCTGTCTTAAGACAGGGCAGCGGACTGATCGTTTTAGTCATTGATTATGTGATTAAACTGCCTTAGTGTGTAACTAGGTAATTCTGCAGCATGTCTCATGAGGAGTTCTTTTTCAGGGCTGTGTGTGGGTTAGTGTGAGTGGGTGTGTTGTCTCGCATGTTTGTATGTTTGATCAGGTATTGTTCATTTCCCTCACATGCAGTAACTCCAGTATTGCGAGACAGGATCATCTACTTTTATCCACTTTTTTATGAAGCTACTATATGCCATGATGTGTTTTGTTACACACTAGCTAATATCTTAAAACTTATATTTTCTCCAGGATTATTTAGGGAACAATTCCCATCTTTGAATCTCAGCCCCTGAACTGAAAAACACTGCTGTTGTGCGTTGCTCATTGCCTCCCTATTGTGTGGGATCTCCCTGCTGTGCTGATCACAAAGTAAGAGACAAATCATCAGGTGAGTCAGAGGGAGCAGCATTCCTTCATCAACAGTTCCACTGTGAGCCTGAGTGTTACCACACAGTTAGACCGACAGACATGAACACACACACACACACATACACACACACACTCACTCTGCAGGTGTGCCATAAATTAAGTGCATGAGTAACTGTCTAGAAGAAGGAGAGAAAAAAAAAAGCAGTCCAAAGAGACATAAAATGCCAGCACACACTCATAAACAGATGTCTGAAGGTCTCCCTCACACATACACACCTACACTTATGCAGCGGTGTTATGTTTTTATGCGTAAATGTGTGTATGTACTGTATAGTAAAAGAGTAGTAGCGTTACGCCGGTTTATACAAAGATATCCCAGCCACTTATATTAGGAAAGCAAGTAATTGTTGTACAAAATGTGGTTAATAGACGTATTCATTTCTATTTTACGACCACCCAGAATTGCGTACAGTTTACGGCCTGTGTTTATACTTATTTAGGCCATTATTTGCCATGACACGGCACGTTTGGGGGTTTAGTATCTTGCTAAAAGCAAAACAAATGTAGTTAATTAGAGGAGATGTTTTTCATTCAGTTTCCCCTTCTCAGTTTTTATCATTTTGGTTTTCGAACCAGGAGCCTTACTCACCTGTTCGCTTCTCTTTCCCAATCTATTGTTACTCATTTGCATAGCAGGCTATTTGTGCATCTTTATGTAGTTGAGAGCGTGCATGCATGCTCCAGCGCACGACTATTGTTCTGAGAAGGCCCGTCTATGCCAGTGACACAGAAATAATTCAAAAAATGGCTTCCCGGCTGCAGTCACTGTGGAATGTGGCAGGAGGCAGTGGCAACTTGACAGTCCGGTTCTGCATCGGTGTGTGTGACGAGCCAGACCAAAAGGTCACAGACTTCAAAGCCTGGAAGCAGCTTCAGAACAGAGCTCCGCGCCTCTGACAGCTACATAATATTTGTGTAAGTGTGTGTATACCTGAGTGTGTGTGGGTTGTGAGTTATGAGAAGGGGAAATTTTGAATTGTGGGTTTAATGAAAGCCTGCCAAAAAGAACTATTGCTTTATGTTGATGGGTCAAAAGTAAAAACACTTTGATAATCATGTGTTACTGTAAGGGGGGGTGGCTGGTGGAGCAGACTTGTAAGTAGAAGGACCTGAAGACAGGATACTGCGGTAAGACTAGTATTCAATAGTGAGTTTTCCCTTCATACCAGCAGTCATTTTGTCGAAGTCACTGCCCCAATTTTTGCATGTGCGTATTTAATTTTGGAACCAAATTGAGACGGAGCAAGAATGAGAGCTGTGGTGCAACTGACATCCAGTGACCTACTGCAGGTTTGGCACACACTTGCTCTTGGGAAACTTGATTGAAAGACTCAAAGGAATGTGAATCTATGAATGTGCGTGGGTTTGTATACGCAAGTACTCATAGCTGCAGCCAAGGAAGCTATTCTTTACAGGCAGGGATGCAATCGATACGCAGACATCAGTGCTGACTCGCTTTGTCTCAAAACTCTGCAAAGTCACATTTAACTTGGGCTCTCACTTTATTTTTTCGAGGACTCTGAGAAATTAATTTGTAAGCCTGACACAAATAAACAGCTCATGCATAAATATGCCCATAACTTTAAGACAAAAGGAGAACAGCTCTATCTTCGTTGCAAGGGGGGGATTTCTTTCCTTATCAAAGCAACACAGGGCAAGATTAAAGAGTCAAAATCCTCCCCACGTGTGTGTAGTGTGTGCGTATTCGCTCCTGCATGCCTGCCCCCGGACGTTCTCTCTCCTTTCTCCTCCCTCCCTCTCGTCACTCTCCCTGTAGCATTAGGAGCTAGCTGCCAGGCCCTCCTCTTTAGCATCCATCCATCCCTCCACCCTTCCCCCTGGAGGAGTCTGCATTAATCAGTCCTTTTTCGAAGGAAGTCCTGCTACAGTAGCTGTTGTGTTTCCTCCCATTTGTTACCATGCATATGTGGCCTACAGTGAAGTCACATCAATCCTTATACAGTGGAATTACACGGCCAATCAATAACATTCAATAACAACAGGCCATTTGCCCATCGGCCTGTCCACTCTTTCATCCCACCCACTGACAATGGCCTCTAGTTTGTGTGCTTACTGCAAAAGTTATGGATTACACAGGGAAAATAACCAAAAATACTCACAAAACAAAGCAAAGCACTTTTTTGTACTTTGAATCTGTTGTGGGGTAATTTGGATCACCAGAAACTTACTATTCTTCCAAAGAAAAAAAGCAATATCAAACATCAATGTATAGATTATTCTTCTGGGCCTAATTCCAAAAGACATTTCAAAATAAATAGGTAAAATAGTAGGCAAATAGTACAAGAAGATTTATCTGTACGTGGAGTGGTGCAATCTGAAAAAAGCAGAAAACCTGTCAGCAAGGGAAATGACAACCTCATTATGAAAGTGCAATACTTGAAATTTCAATCAATCCTATCTGCAACAATGGTTTAGTTTGAAAAAATGTTCCCTCCGTCCTGCAAGGATAACAAGTCATTCAGTTTTATGGATTTTTCTTAACCTAAAGAAATTCTGTAGCAGGTACTGAAATGTTTGAAAAGCCAACTTTAGAAGACAGGAGCTTAAAATTGAGGCAGTAACCACTGAAAGTTAATAAAAACATTTTTGGGTCATGTCCTTGATTCTCTGCTAGTTTATGTCGTTTCCCATAGCAACAGGTACAGACCAGATGCAGGAACGTCAGGTTTCAGTGGAGCACTGATAGTGTTTGTTTACAGATCAGATCCAGATTCTAGGTGGTAGTTTTGTTCCATTGTACATTGTCAATGACACTGGAATATGCCTAATGTTGCCTTCAGCACAGGTAACTGAATAATAACTGAGTACGTTTTGTCTTTTTTAAAGATGAAATACAATATTACAGCAGTCATCGTTAAGCAGTTTAAGGTGCAGTGAAAAGAGACAAACTACAAAGAGAAAAAGGTAACTCTTCAAGTTAAAATCATGGAATTTAAGTGGCAGCCTGAGAACAGACAGCAAAAGAAATTAACTTTGAAAGGAAAAGAAAGGAAATATTTTGTTGCCAGGTCCCAGACATATAATAAACATATTTTTAAATAAATTCCCAAATCAAAATGCTGATTTACTTCAGCTGTAGGTGGAAGAACCGTGTACACAAGAGTTTGACATAATTTTATCTCAAATTGTTAAACTTAATTAGCTACAGTTTTACCTCAACTCATCAAAATAAACATATAAAATCCACTTGATATTGCCCTGACATGTACATTTACAAGCTTTCTAATACTAGCCTTCTACTCTCTGCTACACTGGGTCCAAATCAAGCTGTCAGGGAGTGTGCCAACGTGTCCAGAGGGCGTCACCACACATACGGTACTGAGCTACGAACAGACACCACTTCATGCAGCGGGTTTACAGTGGCTGCCAAAGGCCAGAGAGGAGAGGAGCAGGGAGGGTATGTGGTGAGAAAATGTGGGACAGAGAGATGGAAAGAGAAGGTGAGGAAAAGAGAAAAAGGAAAAGTGAAAGTGGGAATGGGTGTACAGAAGAGAAGGAGCAAGAGAAAGGATGAGAGAGTAGGTGGAAGATGGCAGGAGGGCAGCATGCAGATTGCCCAGGACCTGACTGGCATATTCTTGGATGGCTAACAGACGGAGAAAGAGAGAGAGGAGGGAGGGGTTGGGGAGCCGGGGAAAGTTAGCGCCCTCAGGATGTTCTGTCCCACTGCCAGCCCCAGAAGTGTGGCTGGGAGATAGCAGGCCCACGTGCAGTGGTGCACCATACACACAAACACACACACACATGCACTGACAGTGAAAGTGGGGAGATGGAGCAATACATGGATCAAGATGGATAAGAGAAATTGTGCTGAAAAGATAGGGAATATACTGTAGGTATAAAAAGAACAGCAGGTACTGGATAAAGAAATGGAAAGGAGAGTTTTCAAGGTCTGCTTGGTAGATGATTGACTCTGCATAAAAAAACATTATTCAAGTGAGGTGATGTTACTTCATTTCCAGCCATTACTTCGAATTTGATAAACCCAAACTACCTTTTTTCATAGAGACCAATGTGTAGCTGCATCCTCAGTCAGGTCAGCTGTCTTTCTCTGCTTTACTTTCTCCATCTGTATCCCCCACTCTCATTGGCAATGTAGAGTGGAGGAGCTTGAGGCCATGTGTGCAGGTTTGGGCCAATTATAGGGATTCTCATCAGTGCTGGGCTGCCTTTTCGCTGCGGGCTCAGAGCACACAGACCAGCCGAGGGTCCACACGGGTCAACCCTGTACCCCTCACATCTCCACGCAATGAGCATACCTGGGAGATGCAGTACTGCTGGTTTGGCAGATCTGATATAAAAAAGACCAAAAAGAAAATTATGCTCGTTGGGCTTCGGTGTAAAAAAAAAAAAAAGAAATGCCTATTACTTTGCAACATAGGACAAAATGTTGTGTTAGAATTCCACCAGTGACAAAGGCTGTGCAAACAAACAGAAGCAACTGAAAATTGTAGAATTTCATATACATAGCTATATACAGCTAAAGAAACGCTGTAGCCTACAGTGTATTGACTGAACTGGATTATTCTCATGTTACACAAAACATCTGAATAAAGCAAAAAATGAATAATAAAACTTGCATCTCTTGAAATTCAAATTCAAGAATCATAACACTAACTAGTTAAAGCTGACAGCTAAGCATTACCAAGAAGTTTTAAGATATTCAGAATATTGCTGCATATACAGTACGTAGATCGACACTGATAGATAATGCAGCACTGCAGCCATATAACAAAGATGGTGGCTTTCAGATAGTCTGTACTCATATTCAAGCAGGCTTCACAGACTGTTCTGGTTGCATCTCCAACTGGCGAGTTGTTTGTTGGAGGTGCAACATAAATTACCAGTGATGCATTTCAGCTCTACAGCAATGTCATCCAACAGAAGCAAAGTTGCACAAGCTTCGAGAGAACATGCGATATGGTGGAAGGATTTCTTGAAATGAGGCCTGCAGTTTATACAGCCCTCCTTTTAGCCTAGAAGGGAAAGTAAATATGGATACCTGGTGAGTGAGGCATAACATCTGCAGACGAAGTGGTCAAAGCTCTGACGTCCATGAAGGCATCATGCCAGCTATGTCAGAACTGCTTGTTGCTGGACTCCTTACCCCAGTAATGTAAGATATGCCTACTCTCACTGTCCTTAACTGTATGCCCACATCTACAAAAGAGATACTGTAAGTACACAAGTACACCCTGACACCCTACAGTGGGGACTGACTAAGAAGAGTGAATGTCCTTGTGATTCTTTATTGTTGAAAGGTGAGAATAGTGAGAATGCACAACAATATTCCAAAAAATATCTTCTCCAGATGTCCGATTGAAAAATGAGTTGTGACCCAGTTATAAGGAGTAGCGCAAATGTTAATACATTGCCACAAAGCTAGAATGTTACTGGTCATTCACTATCTGAGAGGAACACCAGATAAAAGCATATACAGCACTATAATAACATTGCAATGATTTCTTCATAGAACTGAGGAAAATAATAACAAAATGTACCTAAAGTATGGGCCGCTTATCCATATCTACTGTGGATGACTTCACTCAGGTTGGGTGTTAACTTCCTCAATTTACCTGCAGGTTAACAAGGGGGGTACTACACCCGATGCAGGGTCTATGACAACAGCAACAACAGCAATACTTCAAGTATACATTTTATTCTGCCATAATTACCAGCTTGGAGGGAAATTCAGCTGAGAAACTGGATTAAGCATGACCGAATCTTCTTAAGTGGTTAGGAAATCAAAGCGCACTGAATGTTTGCCCCATACTCATTGGCTTCAGGATGAAAGGCTTGGCCGAGGTTCGAGAACTAGCGCCGACACCAGGAAGGTTTTTTTTTTTTTGTCAAATTATCTGCTTTTATACTACTAGAACTTTGAACAGTGCTGGTCTGTGTGTTTGCTGCTGAAACAGAATCTCAAACATGGCCTGGAACTGTGTGTCTTGGAGAAGGAACCAAACTTGTGGCCTGTTTGGCGCGGTTGCAGCAGCGCAGCCCTGAAAGTGGATTGTGCTGGTGCTGTGGATTAGCAGAAGGCAGCAGCAGGCAGTGTGTACACGTCTGTGTGTTGGCGCTGGAGGCTAGCGTGTGGTGAGGAGGGAGATTCGCACCTCCATGCACGCTGCTGAAAACCTGCTAACCGTTGCATTTACAACACTCAGTATGGTGAGGTAAACACATTTTTAGTGAACCCCCTCCCCTTCTCCTTTCCTCTAGATGATTTTTTAAAGGAAAAACAGCAAAAACATTTCCAAAATAGCAACGCTATATAGGAGGGATTGTCTTTGCCCCTAAAACAAACATTTTGGATTGCCAAATGGTGCTTGTCATCCAAATGCAAACATTCCCTGATACCATCGCATGGACTTAAGCCTGTTGACAAAATGGAGAGCAAATGATGTGAGGTCACCGTCCCCGCAGAAACTGGCATCGACATAAAAACAATTACCCACTGAGATATTGCTAATTCCTTAAACACTAATTTAAGTACTCCCAATTTTATTAAAACCATAATATAAATACTCATGGGTATTTTTTTCTCTCTCCTAAGGAGGAAAATGAATATCAGACCCAGATTTCTATCCCACAATGCATTTGGGGTTGTAAGTTGAAGAGGAGGAAAGGCAGACAGGGGGAGCTTTAAATCTGTGTCAAAAAGAGAGACATTAGGCCTGTGCAAGATGTTCATTTAGGAAACCTGGTGTGAAGGTAGGTACGTCGGTGGCCCATTAATTACAATAATCACATCGTAGGTGTTAGAATAATTCATTAACTCAGATTTAGTTAATGCTTCATTTAATAAGTCCTTGTTGGTCAGGAGAATAAGAGACAGGAGAGAGGAAGGTGGGAGGGAGACAGAGATAGAAAGAAAGAAAGGGAGGGGAAGGTAGAGACAGAGAGAGAGATACAGGGTGCCTATTAAACCACAAGGTCTGGATTGTCAATTTATGTTTGAGTGTTCCACTGGGGGAACTGTTCCATCCTTTTTAAGAGATATATCATTTTATAAAAGACCAAAGGGAGGGAAAAGGAGACAAAAACTGGGGGGATAGAAGGGTGGTGGTGATACAAGGGAGGGATGGATGGAGGGAGTTACGGAGGAGGGGTGGTTGGTTAGGGAATCAGTTTTGCCTACTATATTTAACTGACCCATAAATCTGTTTTTAAATTCCCCTCCATTTAAAAACGCCCAGGCGAACTGGAGAGAAGAGAAGGCAAGGGAAGGGAGGAAGGGAGGGTTTTTCTTTTTCGCGCCGGCTGTTAAGTACCACAATCCATGCATAGCCGGCGCTACATTTATCCTAACAATGTAATTGGTCCAGCTCCCTTGGCTGGTGGCTCAGTTACTGGCCCTCCCTCAGGCCCCCCAATGAGTGTGTGTGTGTGTGTGTGTGTGTGTATGCGTGCGCAACCAAGGCCCTCCCCTCAGCCCTCAAATGAAAAGAAATCCCTGGCTTCCATTGAGACAGAGACTCACTGGGGGGCATGGCGGCTAGGCTAACGTGGCTAATGCTAACATAAACTGTACACACCTGCTAACAACCTCACTGCAGGGCTACGAGTGTGTGTGTGTGTGTGTGTGTGTGTGTGTGAGGGTACTAGGAAGCCGGTTAGGAGTGGGGTTGTGGATTGCACCATAGGCAACAGATGAAAAGCAAAGGAGGTGGACTCACACAAACACAAGTGCATACGCACACACATACACAAACAACCCAGCACATCCCTCCCAATCCTCTCCTCCTTTTTTTGTCTTTCTCTCTGACATACGCATGTACAGTACACACACAAACGCACATTCACAGACAGCCACACACACACACACTCTCTGCATTGAGACTCTGCGCAATTATGAGGAAGAGGACAAAAGCTTCACAGACAGAGGCAACATAAGGGTCGGATCGCTGTTTCACCTGGAGTTAAATATCTAAAGCAGAGGGGAGTCAGAGAGGAGAGGGAGTTGTGGGAGAGGAGGGAGGGCAGGGGGAGGAGGAGAGAGAGATGGATGGATGGGGGAGGAAAGGGTAGGGGGACAAGAGGGAAAGAGCAGAGGAGAAGGGTGAAGAGAGGGGAGAGCAGGTGGTTAATCGTGACTATTGTGAGGTTGGATAGGGAATTTTTCAGTTTTGTTGTTCATTTTCTCATCATCATTTTTAATAATTTTCTTTTTATTTGAGTTTTAACTTCTTGAGATTGCTTAGGAGGAAGGACTTTTAAGAGATCGCAGACGCGGGTGAATTGGGGAGGTTACAGATTAAATGAGAGGGGAGCTGGATAAAGTAAAGAGTGAAAATGAGGAGATGATGAGAAAGGAGACTGGGATGCTGGGTAGGGGTGAGGAAAAAGAGGGAGGTGAGAATGTGGAAGAAGGGAGAGCAGGGGTTGTGAGGGAAGAGGAGGAGACAGGAGCTGCATAATGAAGCGCTGGGCTAATTTGGAGAACTCCAGCTGGCTGAAGCCAGAGGGCCTGAGCTTCCAGAACATCTGAAGCACCTTAATGCTGCACACACACACACACACACACACACACACACACACACACACACACACAAAATACTACAACTCATACACGAGCACGCATGTGACATCCCTGCAGTTGTGCAAACATACACACTTTATACACTGAACATCACACACTCTCTTTGACCTGAACCTGTTTTGCAATCTAACCTCGGCCATACACACACACACACAAACACTATACACTACAAACACTATAAAACATCAATACATTGGTGTGGTGGGGCTCTGTGTATGTGTATGCCTGTGGTGATGTTTGGGTTGGGGATTAATAAGGTCGAGGAGCTGGTTGATTCTCTTTTGTGTGTGTGTGTGTGCTGTGTGTTTGCATGCGTATCATGGAGTTATTAGAAGGAGGCATGTTGGTCACTGTGAGTTATTTACATACAGGATCTGCTGCTCCAGTGATGTGATATGACTTCCCATGCAAGCTGTACATCATGCAGATTTAGGAAGTATAGGAGTACAATACAATCCCATATTTCCCATTCAAATCGTTACTTCTGAATGGCTCACTGTCTGATAAAATGCATGTGCATTGTCTAGCTGCGATTGTAATTGTGATGGCGCCGAGCTTTGTAGAAATTTCCACAGAAATACTGAGGAGTTATTTAAATTCGATGTAATCTGTCTTTTCATACAAACAGATCTAAGAGATACAAAATAAAGAACCTTTGTTTTCTTCTGCTTCTATTGTATGTGTAAGCAAGATGGTGCTGTACATGCCTGAGCAAAGGTCAACAATGACAAAATGACTAAATACTTAAGCTCAGTCTAGTCATATCTATTTATTTATGATTATTATTTACAGACATTATATTGTGTATCGACACTCCTATAAGTATTTATCCAGCAACTCTTAGTACTGCTGTCACTACTATTTCTATTAGTAATCTTTCTGCTGCTATTTCCACTTTACAATCATAATCAACGCGACTACTATTAGGCTGCAATTTCTGCTTTTCTGGTATAATGATCACCACCAGCAGCAACAACTCTTACTGGAACTTGAAGTAAATGTTATGGTGAAGGCTTAAGAAGGTCAAATGAATATGCTACTCAAAAGTTGCAACATCAAGCGGCGGGGTCACTATGTCAAATTTGAATAAATTCCCTGCCAACATGAGAATCATTTGGTTAGAGTTGTTTACAATATACAATAGCTCGGCTTCTAAGGTTTTTTTTGGTTGTCCCCAATTCAGATGAGGATCATGTACTCACTGTAGCCTAAATTGCTCTTGTACACTAGATTACAAGATATTTTTCAATTTAGGTGAAAGACAGAACTAGTAAACCACCATAGATTTTAAAAAATAAAGGCTAAAAGTTAGACAGAAAATTGATGCCAACTATGTGTTTTACAGAGTCAATACAGATGTCAATTATGTTGTCATGGGAACACAAACATACAAACAGTGTCAGGTCAGAGTTGTCAGTCACACTCAGCCGTTGGTCCCCTGATGAACAGAGCTGCCAACTGCCGCTGTTTGCCTTCAACATATTGTCAACCACATCATGAAGCTTTGAGCAGAACACGATTGGCTGAAATGTTGGAGTAAAATTCCTTTTCTCTGAGGCTACATCGTGGTAATGGCTTTAAACACAGCTGGATTAGAGCCTCTCTGGTTTACAACCATAAGGTTTCCCATCTGCAAACAATGCCCAACTATATTTTGTTGCCCTCCTCCATTTGGTTAACCTCAAGCCTTTATGGTTACCTAGGGGTGGCTCGGGGTGATGGCATTTTGACTTAAGACCAGAGCCAAAGTGAAATGCTGACTAATCTGTAACATCTGGCAAATTTTATAAGAGAGAGAGAGAAGAGAGGGAGAAAATGATGCCAGGTTGGCAGGTGGAGGAGTGAGGAGCACTCACAATACATTTATATAACCACACACACACAAGCAGTGACTAGACTTTCCATTGCCAGGGTGTGGTGGCTACTGAGGCCAAGCAGCTTGTCTCTGTAGTTCCATGCATTTTATGGCCAAGAAAGTTAACCAATGCAAATGCACCACATGTAAATACACCTACAAACACATTCTTTCTTGGGCGCAAGACACACACACACATACACACACACAAACAAATACAAACGCCAAAGATTTGTGAGGCGTTGTATATTGAGAGCGTGGCCCAGGCTGTTTTTCAATCATCACCCAGGCCTTCACTCCCAGCGCACCATGAGTCCCAGGGATCTGTCAGCAACTCAAATACTCTAATAAATAAGGCAGACGGCTTAGGTGTGAGTGTGTGTGTGTTACTCAGAGTAGGCCTACAGCACAGGTCCATTCAGTTTAAACTCAGAGACCATTCAATAAAATCCGAATCAACAGGAATGCACAACAGTAATTACTACTAAAATTAACACACAATAAATAATTCATTGTAATACTAGGACAGTCTCTCCTGGGCAGGGGACTGTTTTAAATGTTGGGAAGACTAAAGCACTATTACACAAAGCTGTTGAGCAGTGTTAAGGTTAGCTGTGAGTAAATGTGCACGGGGATCATTTGGAGATGTTCGCATGGCTGTTTCTTTAATACCTGTTCTTATTTTGAGTTTACATGTTTTTTCCCTTTCCGTTTCGAACCCGCCTCCTGACTGGAGTTGGATCAGCCAATCAGCTTGCTCGACGAAATGTTAAGAATCAGGAGCTGTGAACCATAACTCCAGGATGATCGTTCAGTATAAGAAAGCAAACCTGGGAATTGTTTTGATAAACTGGTTGTTGTGGCAATATAGATTTGCACGTCTTCAGTTCCAATATACCTTTCCTGTATCTGTGTCTCATATCTACTTTCTCCAATAGGTATGTGTAGTAAAAATGAAAGACAAAACATCTCTTTCTCTTTAGAATTAGTTTTAGTATTGCTCTGCAAATCATTTTTGAACATCAATAATGTTAGTTTGTCAGAAGAAAAGAGTTGTCTTCCTGTGTTGTGCAGTAAAGCAACCTTCCTTTGTGTTACAAAGCAACCAAAAAGATCCCCTGTGAAATCTGATAAAGGTGGCATACAATGAAAACTGTGTCAATAAGAAATTGTTATATGTTTAAGATGAACCACAATGTGAAGGTGGATCTCAACTTCTGAATGTGTGAATATGGGATCTTGGTTTAGGGTTTCATCGAGGTTTCCACACACACATACAACCATGAACATAGTCTTCTTCAGCAGAGACACTCTACCTTCCCAACATACTGAATTACTCTGATAATCACCAGAAAAATGAAACCGCTATGACACACAATACAACATAAAAAGAAAGGGGAAAAAAACAAAAACACATGCAACCCACATTAACACAGAGTTTACTCCATGTTCTAAGCTGTACCATGTAGCAATCACACGTGTGGGGCGCACCGGGGCGAGAGGAACAGCAACAAATTGGATTTCCCAAGGATGATGGTGTGATGAAAGATTGTGTGTTTTTCTCATCTACCGCCAGTGCTGTTAGAGCACGGCATGATTAAATAAAACCTTGCCCAAGTTTCAATAAACGCATTATAACAATTGCATTTCTTTGACAAAGATTTAGGGACTGGTGTGATGCGATTGGATTACTGGGGAACATTGAGCTTTTTTAATGCTGTTTTTGCCCTACCTTAAGTTGAACGTACACCTCCACTTGAGCAAGTTTAAAGGATTTCTCTCCTCTCAACATGTGGTTAGGGACACTTTGATGAAGATGATGGAGGTGGCTTTTGCTCAACCCTCTCGCTTTCCCAGTCTTTATGCAATGGAGAAAATAAATGGCCAAGCTCGTGCCTTTCACGACGGTGAGAGATGCTGACATGTCTTCATCCACTATCGGTGATCTGCAGCACTGCATGCTTTTTAGCCTCTCAGTGGTTGAGTGCACATAGCAGCAGCAGTGTAGCAAGTGCAATTTAAAGTAAATAAATGATTGCAACATCTTTAGTTTAATATTTATTATGGGTTGATGAAGAACAAAATGTGTCTGCACTGTTTTCTGTGGTGCTTCGCAGGATGTGTCTTGACTAAAACTCAACCAATACCACAGCTGAACCGTATTAACAACATGGCAAACATTTTTGTAGTGTTTTAATAATATTGCAGTACAGATTAGCATGACATATAGACAGAACTTTTGTTTTGTGTACCAAATGCAGAGAAATAATGGTGACTCAATGCTTTGAATTTTTTTTAGAATTCCCATACTGTGTGGTACAGGAACACTGCAACACGACTGGTTGCAAGGCCATACTCCTGTACTCTATACTGCTGAACATGAATTATTTATCTGAATAGTAAAGACAAATATGAATCATAGCAGACCCAATGCGGCAGAAAGAAAAGAAGTCTGATACACTGATGACTAACAGGTGAAGGTGACACATAACTACTGCGGAAATAGGAAAGAGAGTGAGAGAAAATGAAAACAAATAAAATCAAAAGTTGTGTGTATGTGTGTGTGTGTTTATGTCATCCACCACCGTGGGAAGATTGCACAAATGCTCATCATGATTTAAGGTCAACTGTCACTCTTTTCATTGATTTAACCCCCAGTGTCAGGAGACGCACATAAACATACTCAGGTATGGCCCAGCGCTACCCATCTGTGATTCTGGCAGGTGGCAACAAGCCGGTTAATAACACCACACCTTCTTTCCTTTTTTTTTTTTCCCTTCACCCCGCAACCCTCACACCCGCCACACACACACACACACACACACACACACACACACACACATTCAGATTACACCCTGATAAAGAGGGTTCATTGGAACACAGCATGAAAAGAAACATATCAGTTACTCTCTGCAGATACTAAACCTCGTATTGATGACTGTGTGCATGTGTGTATGGAAGAACTGTAGTATGTCTATAAATACTGCATGTTTTGTTTGACCTAACTTTTCACACTGGGTTTACACGATTTTATTTTGATTCCTTTAACAAACTCTCGCCATTTAATGAACTGTTAGCTAACAATAAATACATTAGCTTACCTCTCAGTAGCCTGCCAGACTCCATGTCCAGAAGCTGGAAATTGGTTATACATTACCGATCCTAAGCCCCACCCCTGGCTACATCAGACAATTTACTAACAGCAAACATGGTGCCCATATCATTTAACCACCAGAATCTGACAGCTTAGTACATAATAGCAAAACGAAGTGAAAAGTTGAGGCAAAGTGTGTCAACATTGCCCCTACACAGGTAAAATTTGACTAAATTGAAATGTTGATCTGGGCTGCCATGGTTTGCATGGCAACTTTGTGGCTAACGCAGTGTAAACCAAAGTAAACAAACTAGCATTTTGTGTTAATCATTAAGAGACATTTTTATCTAGAAATTAAATCTAAACCAACAAGTTGTTGATGCAAAGGTTTTGATAGATAGCTACTTTATCTGTCCCTGGAGGGAAATTCACATATCACAGCAACAGTACACAAACGAACCACACAGTACACAGAATAGTGAACAAATGGGATGGGATTGGACATCTGCACAGGTTGGTTAGCTAGCTTGATGATGTTACCCAGAGGCAGCCTGTTACAGAAACTTTACCTTAACAGAAAGTTATAGAAAAACAGTAGATGACAGCGTTTCCTAACAAGTAATATGTTGAGCTTCTGTCATCTAAACTACAGATAAAATACCTAGCATAACACTAACTCTAACATACTGACTCATAAGTGCAAAGACAATGACTGGCAAAATGCCCATTTTGCTGCTATGATGACTCTCTGCCAACTAAACTTAGCTACTGTACAATTACTAACTAAATAACTAATTCAAATGATTGACCAAATGCAGTAGAGTAGTTTCTAGTTACATAACTGACTTCCATAGAAAAATTCAATGCAATCATCTTGTCACCTTACTGTAATGTGATGACTGTGTCTGTAAAACAGACTTGAATTCAGAGTGTCAAGGTAACCCCAAGGTACCGTATTATCATCCATCAACTGCCTGGCGCAAGCTGGCACCTCTCCTTGATCACCAAGGCCCTGTCAGCACACTCAAACCTCACTTATATCTTTACTCATTCAATCAAGGGGAAGTGTTGGATGCAGACTGACGGAGTGATGCGGCATTGACAGACAGGCAGACAGAAAAACAGAGGGATGATAACAATAAGGATGGAGAGATGGATGGATGGTGAGTAGAGAGTTTCTCAGCCAAAAACACAGTCAAGTTAATGGTGCAACATACAGACAGTTGACCAGCCAAATACAGCAGATGCTGAAAGACCAATAGAGAGTGCAACAAAAGACCAGATGATGATGCTAAAAGAAGCGCTTTGCTGTTACCCCATCCCCAAGGAATTGTTTGGGAAATATGCCTGCCAAACTGACAGGAGCACAGTTAATAATCTAAATAAAAATGGTGTGCTTTTAAGTCTGAATCTGACTGAAAATATGCAACTGTTATTATGATTGTTTCAACAGGCAAATATATGGCATTATGGAATATCATAAAAAAAGTGACATTGAGTAATGACAAAAACATGCAACAATATGCCACTGTTGCAAAGGGTGCTGTGTCAAATCATTCTCAACTAAAGTGACATGCAGGTTCCTCAACGCAACATAAAAATAGAAAGCCGAACAGCATTATAATGAGAAGAAATTGTTTTATTAATGTTTTCCCCTCTTCTCTCTTTTTTCTCTCCATTGGAGGCACCCTGCATTCTCCTCAGCATAGCTCACAGTTCCTCCCTGCTTGCACTCTCTCCTTGGAGGGAAAGTCAAAAGGTTTTTCATTTATCTCAGACCGAAGACGAAGCACAAAACATTACTCCCCAGAGAGACCCACGAGGAAACTGCGAACACCTTGCCCCAAATATCTGATCTTGGAGGAGCAGAAAATAGCATGCAGGTATTTGTTTGCTGGGACGAAGACTTCCCTCATTCCCCAGACGCTGTGTTGTCATTGAACATTTTGCCGCTGTGTGTTAGGCATATAAAAATACATTTCGATTTTTATTGGGGAAAGAAAACACGTCTCAAGAACAAAAGATAATTGTATTGATTTGTTGAGCATGTGGAGCAGTTCAAAAAGTGTCTGTTGGTAATGTTTGGAGCTCTGAGATTGTGAATGTGTATTTTTAGGCGTGCATGCACGTGTGTGCATTTGCTTGCTTGTGTATCTGGATTGCGTAAGTTTGTGTATGTTGTATTGACTGAGTTCTTACCAGTGCTGGGTTTCAGATACAAAATGGATCATTGGGTTTGAGAAGAAGCTTTAAGGTATAAAAACTAAGATGAAAGACAGAGAGATGCAGGCAAAAAGTTTTGAACTGATTCAGTAGGTGGGTATGTACTGCATAATGGTGCAAACATGGATTGGTGTGACAGAAAATGCGAAGGCAAAAGCAAAAGTGGTTTAAAGTCCGTCATGCTCATAGGATGGTCTCTGTGGTGTTTGGTACATTTAAAGTCAATTAGTCTTGTTAATGCAGCAGTAGCGTTGTGCTCTTTCCATAGAATCCAATGAAAGGGTGCACAGTAGGGGACTTCAACGCCAATACATACTGTGGCTGCATTTGGTCTTTTAATACGAAATAAAATGGCATTTCATGGTTGCTTTAACTGCACCGTTTCATGGCTCCATCTGAACAAAGTCACTGACAACAGTTAATCAGAGTCACTAAGAGGAACCGGTAATGTCAGTTATGGCTGATGGCTCAAAGAAACGTTTCCTCATCTATAGGCAATTACGCTCCCACTCACACTCTCTCTGTTGCTTGAAGCCATGCTAAATCAGATAGATTTGTGCCTTGATAAAGGCATCTACTGGACTGGAACAGTGTGAATGTACATGAAAGAACCAAAGAACAAAATAGTAATTACACTCTCTTTTCCCTTTATTGTATTATTCTATTTGACTCACTGTCTATCAGTCTCACTCTGACTCTGTCACACACAAGCACACATACATGTATGCAATGATGATGATAATAATAATAATAATAATAAAGAATTTTAAAAAGTTGGTTATATACTTGGCATGGCATTTTGGCATGTGAATCTGTCTCTTTCATGGACATTTGATTGCAGTGTGTATACTGCTGATTATATTACAAACTAGTACTGTACCTTGTTTTATTTTATTACCTGTTTTATATGTAAGTATATGTATTATGTACTGTATATGTACATGTATGTCATATTACTTTCACATACTTTTATTTACATCATCAATCACATGAAATTGCTGTAATAATCTTTTTTCTATGGATCCCAGGAAGAAGAAGCTGTTGCGCTAGTAAAAGCTAATGGGGTTCCAAATAAATACATAAACAAATAAAGAGACCAGGTACTCTAAATCCTCCACCCGTTTCCAGGCCAAAATCGACATTTAGCTGCTTTTCTCTCCTTTGTTTGTCTGTGTTTGTGCAAGAGACATAAAAAGAAGAAATTAGCAAGAAAAGCGAGAAACTCTCTCCCTTCACCGTCTTTGTCTTTTGCCTGGAAGGTAGTGCTTGCTGCAGCAGCAATGGCAGGCTCTAGTTGTGTCCAGTGAACATGATGTGCAGCCTAGCACAGTAGTCTCTGGCTTTCTGAGACGTGGCAGTGATGTAGTCAGTCTTCTCAGACACTAAAAATTCTTAAAGCATTCCTGATTCCAACCTCTGCCAGCCCATGACAGCCGTCAACAACACATATTTATTTTTTTTTTTGTGGGAGGTGCTCATCCTACATAATACATATTTAAGAATTCAACGGATAGAAAAGAGTGATCACTACTACTTTCTCACCTCACCGTCTGTAATGAATTCTACCTTTAAGCCAGTAAGCTACAGTGCAACAAGTGTCAGATGTCTGCAAACATCAATTTGCAACAGCAAAAACATTTAGACACAGATGGTAATAGAATAATTGCTAGAGAAGTGCAAAACCCTCCTCAGGTGCTATTGGAGGAGACCCCCAGGGAGGCCAGCCGTAGGGGGCAGACTGCCAACCTCTTCCCAGAGATGGTGACCTGCGGGGGGAAAGGGGAGCAATAAGACAGGGCCTTCAAAGGCAGGTTAGTTGGAGGGATTCAGGAAGCAGAGACGACCCACGCTTACAGTACATTAATGCCAAACCCACATGCATATGGAAACAAGCAGAACACTTGCTGCACAGATACATGTATTTAGTGCACAACCACATGTGGGAAACACACAAGCTATACAAATCAAGTGTTAAGAAGAGCACATTAAGCTGTGTAAACCTGAACGCCAACACACACTTATATTGCCGTTTTGCATATAGCAAACAAAAAACATTCTTCCTCCCTTCCTCTTTCACCTACAGACACACACACACACACACACACACACACACACACGCACACAAACAAACGCTCACACACAGAAAGTTTCAATCTGGTTATCAGCATCGGTCTCTTGGCTACAGGGCTTGTGGGATAGCCCTGCTTCTTGGCAGTCATTTCTAACACAAGCTGGAAAAACAGGCTTTGGGTTTGTGTGTGTGCTTGTCTGTGCTTCTGACTCATTCTGCATGTGAGCGTGTGTTTTGTTTTTATATGACTATTTTTGTGAGTGTGCCTGCATCTTAGGCATGTGTATTTTATAAGGGCTTTTGTTTGTGTGATAACTTGTGACTGCATGCCTCCACGTGCATGCACATTTGCTTATGTGCACGGATTGTAGGAGGCAAAAATAGATATATAACATTAGTGACAGATATGTGAGGAAATGACAATGAGTTGGAAAATAAGAAAAGAAAAATCCAACTCCAACTTGACATACATGGTTTCTAAAAAATGAATCCACCCCCATTGACTTTTTGTACACGCAACAAAAAGATTTCAAAATGTTCTTATGCTGTTACTTCATTTTTAATCAAAGAGAAAAAGACATTTTAGATTTATATGTGAATGTATAAATGACAGAATGGCAGAATCTAAATGTGTGTTCAAAGTGTTCAATTCACTTTCATTATATTTGGGCTAAATTGCCTGAGGGGCAAAAAAAATGTTTAACATTTCATATTGTGTTGCTCAGACACTGTCTTCACATCGTATCAGAGGTATTCTAATTCTGTCTTTCAATATTAATAGCTTTTAGTTATATTTGAGAGGGTACATTCTATATCAAAATACTGTAAATAAGCATAGTTCAATGTGTGTTATCAGACCATGATAACACAATTTAAATGATCAGGGTTATGATATAATTTCTGAGGCAAAGTTTAAAAGAAGGATATCCGCTTACATCTCACTTACACGTTTTCCTAAGAACTCCCACATGCACTTCTAACTGCTGTTTTTACTGCCTCCTGTCTGGGCTTTCAGGTCACCTTTTACCTTTAATTACCTCCATCTGTCTGTCCCTGCCTCGCTCCATCCATCCATCTATTCATTCTTCCTATTTTACCTTTTGGGTTTTCTGTGGGAAGAAGACCAGGTTTCTTTTTCAGGAGACAAACATTTGTTGTGTCTCTTTTCTGTGGTTGGCTAATGAAATGATTCGGTCACTTTAAGAGTTTTAAAAGCTCTCTGATGTTGCTTAATGTATATTGAGCAGTATGTCTTATGTTAAGTCTTTTTGAAGCAGGAACGGCCTGTATTCGGTCTTATCACTTGGGAAAGTTTTACTTCATCACGATTAAGATAGTGTTAGGTAGGTTGTTGATCACAGAAGTGAAGTATTGCTGTTTCCTGAACCTTACCTCCCAGGAATTCCAATGAGCAATATATTGTCAGGTTCAGAAAGTAGAAGCTGACCTGTGACACTTTTATGGCTTTGTAGTCATACACTGGCATAGTCATAAATAATATGGTTAATGTAGGGAAAGAATGCTATGAACTGTGAGACTTGAAGACTGGAGTTGTCATCACAGGTCTGGGCAGGCTAACGATTCGAGGATCCTGATTTTGATCCTCGGTATAAAGCAACTTTACCACTTCAGAGTCATTTACAATACAGTTTCTGTATCTGTATCTCACCCAAATATTTTTGTTGCTTCCCCCTATCCGTGCTGTTTACTTTCTCTGCCTGCCTCTCTCTCTCTCTCTCCTACGTCATGTCTCATCTCTCTCTCATAATCCACGCTGTCATCAACAGATTCAGATTTAAGCTTCCATTTCATCCTAGAGGCCACTGAAGATGAAACGTAGCTGCTAGTTTTGCTCATAAATGTCTCACTAAGTGCTGATGTGCCAGGAGCCCTCCTTAACTGGTTGGCTGCAGCCTTCTTTGCAATACCAACACATACACGCACACCCTCTCCCATTCTTACTAGCACATTTGCACTCATAACTTGTACCCCCGTAATTCTAAAAAAAAAAAAAAAAGCAGATGGGTTGCTTTCAGATTTGATTTATCTAGAGATAATATCATTGGTATGCATGATGTTAAAGGGGGCGGGGGGATTGAAAAAAGAGAGATGGTGAGGTAACCTTCCTGCCAGCCAGGCAGCCAGTGAACCAGCCAGCCAGAGAGCTAACATTGCTGAAAGGCAAAGAGAGGAGACTTACTAATCCCCACCTGCCTGTCAGGAGATCTACAGGTACCTGCTAAGGCAGCCAGCCACTGGAAGAAATCTTGGAACTGATTCAATGTGTTTTCATGTGTGTGTGTGTGTGTGTGTGTGTGTGTGTGTGTGTGTGTGTATGTGTGTGTGTGTGTGTGTGTGTTTGTGTATGTTTGCATTTGCATGAACACGCTAGTGAGTAAAAAACAAACAGTGAGTGTTTGTGTTTATATGTGTTTTAGAAAATGTCATAGAAAGAATGTGTGTACTGTAAAAATAAGGGCACAAGCATGTTGGTGAGGGTATTATGTGAGATGGTGGCAATATAAATGGCGTGTGTGTGCATGTGTGTGGGTAAAGCGCTTGAGAGAAATGATGTGAGTTTGTGAGGGAGAGATATTTTTTGTTTTAGTCCAATACAACCACAGGAGAAACGCTGCCTGAGCATCAGTCACCAACGATAATTATGACAGAATAAAAAAGGACAGATCAGGAGATACAGATAGGTAGTGTAATTAGACAGGACATACTCTGCAGCTGTGCACCTGAATCAAACTCATGCTGATTCACCTGTAATTCAGTACAATGACATGACATCACTTCCTTTTCCTGTTACAAAAAGTCCTGAACACAGGACTGAACCAAATGCACGACAGAGACTGTGAGATGCGGTTGAAAGCACTGTAAAAAGCTAGTAAGTGGACCTTCAATTATTTTGTGAAAACCATCAAGATTCCATCACATTCCAGCCTGTCTTTAGACATGTGTCCTTCTTACTGCTGTTATAGAGTAATGTTTACTGGGCAAGCACGTGGGTAGAGTGCACAGGTGTGAACTGCGTGAAATTCTAAACTGAATTCATCTCCACTGCCCAAACTTCAAAGCATTCAAGTTAGATTTTGGTGAGACGTGTGGTTGCAAAATTATAGCAAACAGCTCTATACCGCTGCCCTCCTCCCCTTTAATAAACCAGGTTAGTCTGAAAATCTCCTTGACTCAAGTTGTTTAATGACCATAGCTAATGCCGCCGTGCTCTGCCCTCTCTTTGTCTTGTCTGTGTAGCCAGCCTAATCGCTGCTGACAGTCAGCTTTGCTCTTTTATTAGCTCTGCGTCGCTTGCAATCAGTGACAGTGAAGTCAGGCAGCAGGAAGGGCTTGTGCGAACTCAACACCCACTCGGACCCAACGTTTAGACACACACACACACACACACACACACACACACACACACACGAATGTGTGTATGTGTATTTTCTCAAACAAACTTGCACTCCTCCTAAGTCAAGTCAACAAACACACAACCTCACACATGTACACACGCAAATGTATATAAGCACACATTTGCTCACATGCATGCCCATAATTTCACAAATGCAGACACAGGCATGCATGCAGGCACGTGCACAAATTTCTGCATACACACACACACACGCACACACTTACTTTAAAAAAAAAAATGAAACAGCCTCGACTAGGCAGCCACTGGCCTCACTGTATGTGGGTCAGGCCCATGCAAAGCTGTATTGATTTTTTGGCTGTGTGTCTGACTGTGTGCCGCCATGTTAAAAAGGCTGACTGCTAATATGACAGCTAGCAAGCACATCTAAAAACACACACACACTCATTTACAGACGAGAGGTTCCACAGTTTGCTAGCCTCTTCTTGTCAGTGCCCCCCGAATTGGCAGACAATGGACTTGTTTGATAAAGAGAAGGGCTGACATTCGGACGTGCAATTTGTGAGCGACGGGGCGGGAGAGAGAGATGGGGGTGGGAAGGGAGGGTCAGGAATTCGCTTCACTCTCTTTAAAGAATGTAGCGTCACCCATATGTCCGTCTGCCCTGGTGCATACTCGGTGGAGTGGAAGAGTGCTCTCTCCCTTTTTCTTTCGCTCTCTATTTCCTGTCTATTTTGCAGGGCTGGCAAGCCTTTCTCCCCACTCTGGTGCAGAGCAAAAGCTTAATGCTTTTTTGTCTATTGCATTAAACCATGCAGTGGCCATTTAGGACACTACGTAGGCCACAGCAGAGAGAGAGAGAGAGAGAGATGGCTTTAAAACCTGTGCCATAGTTAAGGTCAGAGCAGTGCATAGCTCAGTCACAGTGAAATATTTTTAAAGCTGAAATGTCAGTCATCCTGAATAGCCAGCACCCATCCTTCCTTCCTGTAAGCGCGCTGCACGCTCCATTTAAGTGCTTTTGAACGAGCCCTTATTAATCCCCTTAACTGCAGGTTTGCGCCTCATATTTACCACAGCTGACCTTTTGACCCTAGCCACTGGCTAACATCTAATGTTGAAAATTGGCTAATTTGTGAAATGGCAGAATTTGGGGGTAAAGACCACTTAGAGCTAATGGCTGGCTCATCTGAATATAAGCGCCATGCTTAGGGGAGGGCAAGCGCAGGGCAGCAGTGCTACCAGTGTTGGTGAGGTGTATTTGCGAGAATTGCCCATCTCAAAGAAGCCAGATATTTCTCCCCCTAACATCAATCTGAACAGCTAAGACTTTCACTGCCTCCATTATCTCGCCATTCGTTATCCTTGTATGCTGTAGGCTTTTTCTCAATTACAGCCATTTATGGTTCCTGGAGTAATTACATCAAACTCGAGTCAGTTACCTGTAAGGTGTGTTCTACTGTAAATTAATTTGGAAGTTTCTGTCTTACTTCCTTTTCATTTGGTAGTAATGGGCTGTACTTGTTCTTATGCAAGACAACCAGAGGGCTGAATGAATTCTGAAGCAGGAAACTGACCTCATGAGGGAGGGAGACAGAATTTCAAGAGTTCAGAGCAATTTCCATTAAAGCCGGGAGACAGAACATGATATGTGACAAACGATGCCAGGCAAGCATATTGTGCCAAGCCGGTACATGCAGAAAAGCTTACTAATAGATTAAAGCTTATTGTCTCTCTGTCATGTACAAAATAATTCAACACATCATTAACATAATCATTTTGTTGTATACTGTTGGATGTTTTATTTTATAGATTATATTTTGAATTTTACTTCTGGTTCATTAAATTGCATACACTGAATGTGTAAGAATTAATTACCACGGGTGGGAGTAGGTTGAAGTTTTTCTGTTTTATTTAATGGACAACAAATTAATTCTGCATCCTACAATTTCTATCATAGTCTCATCCTGTGAAACTGTTTTGGTTGTCCATTAAAGTATTTTCATCAAGCATTTAGAAAATACATGTACTTATATCTAACCTGCCCATTAATATCTTTGACTTGACTTAACTTTTTAACTTGATCAGGCAGTGTTTTCCTGCAAACAGTTATGAAAAAGTTAATAGCAAATAGCAAATAGTAACAGCACATTTCCTCTGAAATTACACAAGAAATGTGCATGATTCCAGCAATACCTGAGAAAACTAATTTATTCCTACCTTCTCCCCTCTCTACTCACTGTAATTTGAGTATTGAATGTTTCACTATCTCTGTTACCTTCAGCATATTTAGCCAGCCCTTCATTTGCACTCGTCTTTAAGGCTAACAGCTTATTCAGCCTGTTTATGGATGGCCCCTCAGAGCTAAATTAATAGAAGAGGCTTTGGGGACCAGAGAGGAAAGTCATAAGCAAGACTGTAATGCTCATTTGCAACGTAGAGGCTAATTACCAATTTGCCACTCTCCAATCTTGTTTCATAATACGTTCACGGCTCAACTTCTTTTGTGTTTTGGTGCCTTCGAGCGATGTATGACTTTTATACAACAGAGGATGCTTTGCTTCTGTCTTCTTTATAACTTCATGTGCTGGAGATATTGAGCTCTTAGACTTGCCCCACACAGGCCCACATCTAACACTCGCTCATGTGAGAATGGTGCTGTGATTGCCTTCAGCTTTGACTGCGTTCTCTCTGGCTGCAATTCTTGTCTTGCGGAGAAAGAGAGAGATAGAGATGACAAAAAAAAAACATCGAAGGGAAAGGGAAAGGGAAAGGGCTCAATTGAACATCAGTCATCACTCTAAGTTACTCTATAATGATAAAGATGCAAAAGGAGCACCATGCTCTCCATTTTAAGTGGGTTTTATTGAGATTCAGAAAGGAGAGAGGAACGTGAACTTAGATGTGTGCAAATATGACTATGTCAGGCAATCAGGGGTCATTCATTATCTAAACTAGTTCTTGTCTATGTTTTCAGGAATCATATGTACTAAGTTCAACTAACAAAGCAGTACAAGTGCTCTGAGACAGTTAGATAACCTGCCTTTAAAATGCTCTTTTATTGTTGAGTGTTACCTCATCTGTCAAAACCCTGAATCTGACGCTGTATGCAGGATTTACACTATATCAACAAATTCATTGTTCAGAGGGCAATTTACTATACAACCCAACCAAATAATATTGTGTCAATTCCTAACACAAAAGGGAGGGTGATCTCTGAGGGACGTTGAGCTGACATGTGGAATACATTGCAAGCAATTAAAGAATTAGCAAGCCTGAAATAAACTGGCATCATGCATCAACAGCATCAACATTGGCTTCTGCCTTTTTATGTACTTTTCATCTCTGGTTAAACAACTTCCATACAGTAACTGTTAATGCTGTTCATCGCACAGCAAACAGACTGTATACCAACAAAGTCTGTGCATTATCTGGCTTTAAGAACTGCATTCTTAAAAATCCAACATGAGTTTTGTGTGTGAACCTTCAAAATGTGTGCTCAGTTTACGAATATAAAGGGTATTTAATATATAATATATGAGAATACTAAACAATCTTATCGTTAAACATACTCTACATCCCAGCAGGATTTACTTTAACTTAGTGTTCTGGGGTTGTGTACTCTCACTCTCAGTCATTGACAACACATGGTCACTTTCAGACCCTCTTTTTTACCTGAAGTGAATGAGCTATTTAGCTAACATAGAAAAGAATAATACTGTGAATAGTGAATCTAATGTTGGGGACCTTTCCTACAGAGACACAGAATAATTTGTAAACTTTTAAAATCCTTTTGAGGGTGGAAAAAATTACAAGATGTTCTTGGTAAAAACAACAATCATGCTAGTCGATGGCCTCCAAATAACAAAGAGGAGTTCACAGGTATGAGCCTTGTTCTTGTGTTCTCTTGTCTAAAAAGAAGAATAAAAAAAGAAAAAAACAAAACAGGGATACTGGAAAATACAGGGACGGGAAAATCCTTCTTTTCACTAGAATTACTATATTGTTATTAACCAAATGTACTGCTGCAGGTTAGGCCTACATGGCAAAGTCAGTGTATCAGTCCTTCAAGCTAGCAAGCTATAGCTATTGGTCTTAAAGAAATGATGCAGCTGTCTTCTACAGTATAAAGTGTTTGACATTCAACGACTACTCAAAGGTAGGGCATCTTGAACCACATTTACAATAACCTTTTAAGTGATTTTAGTTAGATATTTAGCCTACATTATAGTAGCTAGCTTGATCTCATGGAACCTTGGTGAGTAAAGCTTTTGCTAAAACCAATATAGTCTAGCAAATGCTAAAGGCAATCATTTTTTTGCCTAAAGCTCATGTTTTTTATGCTGTAAAGACTACAAAAAACTGCAATACACCTGCTGTTCAACATATTGTATACCAATAATCAAGGCATCAGTCTCTGCAAGGATTTTTGAGAACAATTATGTAGTATTTGTGGGAGTTAGTATTTGCACAAACCTACAGTGGAACAAACAGTAGTTGCTACTGTTCTCACTGGTGCATAGAGTGGTGGGTGTAGATCTTCTGCTGACATAAATGTCAATTTGAAAATGAAATTAGATTACACAGATGTAAATGTTTAAATATGCTAAATCTTGTGGGTTAAAGAATGAGGCAAAAAGAGAGAAATACAGTGTTACCTCAGTTAACTTCTACATCTAAATGTGTCCTTGCTTTACCTGTGTGTTAATATGTCAGTGCACACACAGTAGTAAACTTAGTGTTGAATCATTAACTGTAGGAAATAGATCATTAAAAGTTCAAAAGAGATCTAGGTTAAACTCACAGAGTGAACATTATACCCTTTAAAAAACTTAAAAGGCACGAGGCAGAGGACACAGTCTATGAATAGTCCAATGAGTTTGCTACTGCCCTAAGGGTCAACGTTGCATGTCCATTGAAGACAAGCTGAGTGGAGTTGGTCATTGAAGGCATTTACATTTCAAAGATTCTCCTAGATATTTAGACAGATGTGTGGGTTAGCTATTGACCTGGGACATCAGGGTTGATCTCATTTCTAGCAATCAGCTGCTGGACAAACTATTTCCTGGTATGTTAGTGCAAGCAGGCTTACATCCTGGTGAGTCATCAGTAAATGAGAACCGTAAACAAGCTTATAAAACTTCTCTATAGTGTTTCCTAGTTTAGACCTTAGTTTTAAACATTTTTGAAAGCAAGCACAGCATTTCCTTGAAATATTTTGTCTACTGTTCTTCATGAGCGGAATCTCTAAATGATTGTTGGACAAACCCACAGTAGAAAATACAGTAGTTGTTACTGTTCACACTGATGCTGCACCACTGCTGCAATGAATAACAGTTTTACCAAAAAGCAAAAGAAAAAAAAAAGTTATACAATGTCAAGGCATATTTTTTGCCTTTGGCAGTATCAAATGTTTTGCAGTCAGAAAATGAGAGTGGAGAGTGACAGGAAATGTAAGGACGAGATGTACTGACATGTGCAAAAGCTAGATTTCAATGTGGAACATTGCAACATTAGCAACTTGGTTGACAGGTTGGGCTGTGGGAGGAGCAAGATAAGTGAATTGCATCTATCATTGGCAATGTGTAGGCAAGACATCTAAGCTATTTTCCACTGCTGTGGCAAGCAGTAACTGGTTAGTTTACACTATTTGGGTAGGCAATAAAAAACAAACAAAAAACATCTGAATTAATCTCTCACCCATGATACACCTGCCTTGTGGAATAGAGTTCCAGAAGTAAAAGTCCCATTCGTTTTTCCAACAATGTTATGTGACTGACAGATGGAGCACTTTTAGGGCTTTTGGTTGGGTGTAAATCGAAATGTAAGATGGGAAGTTAAATATGACTCCCAAGGTGCATTTTGGTAAGAAACATCCAATCACAGAGCTTAAAATTCTGTTATGTCAGCTGCCAATGGTGGGTGAAAGCTAAAGATTAAGCTGTTGAGAAAACTCACAAAACAATCTGCAGCTGAAATGAATTCAGTTACAGATTCTGGGACAATTTTGGATTAATTTAGTAACTATGGCATCGTTTTTTGTTTTTTTTTTTGTTCCCAACTGCAGTGACAAAGGTTTTGCGACAGTTCTGATATGCATCTTTGATAAAACCTGTTTTTTCAGAAACAAAGTTCAGATAATTAAAACTAGTGGCCATGACCTACATAGGAACGTTAAATTATCTGGAAGACTATGTTTCTAGGTTAAGTAACATTGAGGATACCATTAAAAGAAAGATTTGAAATGGGAATACAGAATGGGAAAAAACACATGAATGGCAAAGTTTACTTGGCAGGTCAAGTTGTTGACCATCCATCATCAAGTTTATCTGGTCACTGGTCACAAAAAACTGCAACTACTGCCACTATTACGGAAGCAATCTTATAGTGTCATTACACCACCTCTAGGGAATTCAAACTGTTAAGTAGTTAGGGGCGCCTATAATCACCCTGCCTTTCAGCAAATGACAGGCATGAAACATGGGGTTCATTGTCAAGTCAAAGAAGATGAACAGAGCTGCGAACTAATTGAATTGATTTGGCTGGCAAAACACCTACTTCAATTGTAAATTTCTTTATTTAAAGTAGAGACACAGCAGATGCAAAATCCAATGCATATAAACCCTTAATCTTCACAAAACATTTTGTAAAGATAATGTAATTGCTCATCTTCATATGTAAATTCAAGTTGGAAAAACAGCCACTGGACATGGATGTTTGAGGCTTTGGTGCTTCACTTTTGTCATGTCGCAGGCCAAATAAGATAACTATAAATATAAGAATTACTGTAAGGATTACCACAGTAGAAATCTCCATCATTACCACCCAGTTTTACATGTTTCTTTTCCTGTGAGTCATCAAAGTGTGGCTCCTGTAATAGAGTCAAACTCATCTGTCCGCTCTTGTAGCTTAATATCCAGACTGTATTTCATATCATATCCCATACATACCGACCCTTTGAGCCACTGACACACCACCGCCTGTGGCCTCTTGATTTTTAAAAGGGATCACAAGACCTTCGCTGTGCCATGACATCACTTCATCTTCGAATGAATGACAAAGAAAGAAAGAAAATGTATTTATAGCACAAAGTTTCATTCCGACAATCGTCTAATTTCCTCAAGCATTTTATGCGTGAACTTGCAGTCAGTAGGCTCATCAAAGGGGCAGATTCACTGCCTGTCACAAGGCGCATAATAAATCCTTGTCATAGAGGAGTCAGTTGCATGCAAGATGCCCCTTGTTGGTCAGCAAGACCAACAACACTCCCCCCTTGCTCTCAATTTCTCTGAGATCATGCCCTAATGATGACCCTAAGCTCACTTTTAATCACCATTTGCATTGCCCTTTTAACAATTATTCCACTCCTCTGCACAATTTTAACTCTAGAAGCATGAGACGGATTCCTGTGATTGTTAACTGCCTTATAGACACAATCTTCTGGGGCCACGTCAGTTTTTTTCCTCACTAGATATGATGCATTCAAAGGAAATGATGGAACATTTAGAAGCATCGCCTTCTATGACTTTTCCTCCACGTATTACTTACGCTGTATCATGCAAGGCAAGCTTACTTCCACAGCAAGTTTGACTGAAGCAAAGTTGAGGCTTCACACACAAGCCTTCTTTAAAAATGTCACTCACTCCCACTCTTACGAGGCCGCATGAACTCTGTGGTCAAAGACAACGCGGAGCAGCTGTGATAGAAATAACTTTAGAAATTGAGAACCAAGAAGTCAGCGTCTAACTAAATGACACACTGACTCCTGATTGGAAACCGGAATCCAAAATCAACAATGCTTGACAGAGAGTAGATGCAGTAGTTTTCTAACAGAACTACACTAACAATTCAGTGCCTACCGAAATACACCCTCATATATGGTGTGTCCTATTTCAGTTTGTTGCTTGTGTAAACAGAAGCAACATATTTGATGTTGTTATCAGCAATCGTGTTAATGATGTGTAAATAGCAAAACACACTATGTAATCTTGAAAAGCATGACAGATGTTGCTACGCAGGTGTGCTGACAAAGAGAATATATGTATATAAAATAGATGACTGGTGACTGTAAGAGATATTTGACCTTTTTCCTTTTGAAATTGAATTTTAAAATTTAACATATACTCACAGTATGAACTCTGAGATTTCTATGCTCAGGTCCAAGAAATAGGTTTCTAGCGCTGCAGCGCCACATTCATGTTTGAGTAATCTTCATGTGAATAATAAAGTAGCCTTCAAGGTTTATGTATTTTCCCCTTCACAGGCGGTGTTATTAATAGCCTCATCTTTCTTGCCGCCTTAAATACAGGAGGAAATATTTTGACATGTTCATAGCAGAGGGAGGGAGGTCCAGGCCAAATAAACATTTGTTTTAATTAATCATTTGATTGTGAATTAAAAGTAGCTTTATACCCCACTGGCCTTTTCTCTTTAGCTCTGACATCACCTTGAGTCACAAAGTCTGCTATTGCCCCTGTAAGTCACATCTGTATCTATTCAGGGAAAATCTTTACAGAGATAAATTATTTTTGAGCAATGAAGGATGAATCTCCTGTGTTTTCTTTGACCTTGTGAGCGAACTACAAAAAGTGGAGCAATCGATCGCTACCCTCTGAAGATACCGCAATATTGTATTTTGGAATGAACAGTGAAAAAAAAAAAATAGAAGTCAAGCCAGATGAACAGCTGTATTGAGATAAACCGTCACCCCATATGCTGAGGGAAAACAATCTCTGCACATTATGGAGAGTGAAGATGAAAAAAATACACTTAATCAACTAACATTGATATTACTTCTGGCAATTAGGAGCATGCTGGTAATGATATGAGTTTTCAGCTGTAAATAATTATGCTGCCTGCGGGCCATACTTTAATTCTCGGCTGTATCTATAAACAATAATCAAACCAACAGCAGCAGGCTAAAAGTTGGAGATTTGTGGTTTGCAGAGCAGCGGTTGAGGAGCAGCTTATTGGAGCCCTGTGGTGATGCCAGTAGTCAGGGTCACCTTCAGGTGCTCTCTCATCTGTACACCAGCAACGCTAATGCGCAGCTCTATTGATCAGCCTGTGTGCGTCAACACACACACACACACACACATAGGTGCACACAAAGCACCTAGCATCTAAATCTAATAGCATATACTGTACATAGACATAGGGTTACATGCTTTCATACTACATAAGCACTTACACTTATGCTGTATACATACACACTTACACACCAAAAGAGGGTACCAGGATAGTAGAGAGACTCTTTGGTCATGGACATTAGAGAGGCTTTGTGTTGGTGCAGAATTATTTACTGACACCATATGCATCTGTTGGTTTGTGCAATTGCATTGGTTTGTACAGTATAGTAAAATAACACTGCAACAAGTTATATATGAAAATATTTAAAAATAATTTGAATTAAACACTGTCAAGATTACTTTAACATTGCTTTTTGCAACTGTAAAGCAATGCAAATTGCATACGCTAAAGTTAAAACTTACACTTATATATAATACAAGAGTGAGATTTGACAGCTAACTTTTACTCACTGTCAAACAGGAAGCGGCAGCCTGCTGATGTGTAAGGACTAAGATGAAGTGCATAATTAAGGAAACATATGAAAGCCGGCACTGGGCCTGAGATTAATTAGGCGCGTGTCAATACCCTCATCAATATCCGATTAACTAATGACACATGGCCCAATGAGGGCTATTGATCTGCTCCAAGTCTGCTGTGTTAATAGGTTGAAGCCGACATTCAATGGGAAAGCCGACAGAAACCTGCGAGGAGAGCTTCACAGCGTGCAGGACGCAGGGCCCTGAACGCAGCAAAATCAGAAAATGTCCCTTCAGTCATAAGTAGCCAAATCACATTCATGTAATGTGGTCTCGTGAGATTCCGAGTGATTGCTGTGACCACAACTGAACTTATTCAGCTTTGCTAGAATTCCCATCCTTTTACTGATAATTAAAAATGACCCCAAAGGATCCCCCTCCCCAAAAAGAAAAAAAAGGACTCAATCTAGATTAATGGTGATGGAATGGCCAACATCATAAGTTAGCCCCTTTATGATAATGATTGTAATGATAATAATGAACACTTGGATGAAGGATGAACAATCCCCTGTCCTGGAGTTGAATCCCTATACAGGTTAATTAGGAAAGATAACATCATTAGCCACTCTCATGCCTGCACAGAGAATTAATTGGATAAGATGGAGATTTAGGTCTATATTTAATCGCATAAACGATCAACGACAGCTTAGCCAGGTAATGGGAGGTCCAAATCGGTGGGCATCTTATTTAGATCGCATTTAACCAGCTTAATGAGCAAAAAAAGATCCCAGTGGTTTGTAATGTAGGTGCTGTAAAGATCCCGTTTGCATGTGCTGCATTGATTAAAATGTGCATTAATGATGTATTATTGTGCCTTGTTAACTTCTGATTGTTTGCAGCATTTTGTGGATAATCAAGGAGACATTGTAACACGGGTCACTTGAACGGACAGAGCAGAGTTCACAGCTCTAATCATAAACTTTATACAAAACAAAACATTGACTCCATATTTAAAGAAAAACAAATGAGGACTATTCATTGATATTACATATGAGCCATCTCTCTTCCTCAGTTGAAAAGGCCACCAATGGCCTGATGGCTTAGCAGTCATAAATACAGCACAGTCTGACTGTTTGTTCTAAGGGAAGCATTAGCTGGAGTTCATGATCTGTTCTAAGGGGGACATTAGTGTTGATATGCCGTATGCCAAACGTGAGCTAGCCAATCCGCCGGGCGGTTCGTACCTATTCTTCACAGCAGCTGTGAAGCTTGCTGGGTTGTCTTTGGCTGAGAAATACGTTTGTCTGCAGTTCCCTCTAAATAATGCATGGGGGGAACTTTTGTGTGAATTGTCATATACTACATAATGGATGTTTACAAAGCAGCGGGAGTACTTTACCTTCAGTTTGGGGGAGTTCATTGTAATCGGCACTGAAAGGTGATAAACAATAAGTGAACATCTCTTTTAAGGAGCGCCATGCCACACTCCCCATTAATAATGAAACATCATTTAAAACACAAACAGTGATGCCATCTGGTAGATGAGACTGTCACACAGATGAAGCTTTATCTTGGCACAAGTCAACGGTTACAGTTTTGGTAATGGCATGCATTAGACTGTGTCAGATATCTCTCCATCCCTGAATTTAAATAACACACAGTTCCTACTTTTTATTATTTTTCCTTTCGCTAAACAGAATTTATAACATACAGTATATCTAACAGATAGGTAGAAGCCTGAGATCTAAATGATGCATTTTATACATTTGAGAGGGCTATAATTTAATTCAGACTTTCTCTTGTACTTTTTGTTTCAGTGAGTGAAAGTGAACATGAGGAGGTCACCTGAGACTATGTGTACGTGTGTGTGTGTTGTTACACGACGACTGAGGTGTTGCTGACCATGAAGAAGAAGAATTCACAAGGTAACATACCTCTTAATCCTAAACAAAAACAATCTGCATGTATACAGTTACTAATGTAATGTGCTAGTTATTTCCATTAGATTTGGTTTATAATCCACCAGGATCAAATTACATACTTTAGTGAAAAGGGTACTTAGAAGGGCATTATCTGCTTGAAATTTACCTGAGCACGTACCTATGATTCCCATAAATAAAATGTAATAGACTAGCATAGATTCACTCATATATACTCTACTGTTGTTCACTTCACAGTGCACTGCTGATACAGGCCTTTGTAAGTGCACTTTAAAGTGCAAAGAGTACATTTAGAGTAAATATGCATGCAAAACGACTCCATTGCAGAGTGAAGAAGAACAACTCTGCCCTTTTTTTTACCCTTATTGTCAGCTGTGTCAACTCTATGTCTTGAGGGAGACTGGCTGTTGTCAGACACTAAGAAAAGGCCTCTGTCCACGAGCAAATAAAATATTCTTTGGGGCACGGTGCCCTGTCCCTCGGTGACTATTGAATTACATCCCTTATCCATGTTCGCGGAAAAGAAAAAGAATGTCAAGCGAAGATTTCAGGTCGCACTATGCCATAGAAAAGGGGAAGTGCCTTGTCTAGTGCAACACAGACCCCACTGTCATTCTGGATTAAGGGTTGATTGAGCTTAGCTGACTAGATGACAGAGGAGATGGTCATTCTCAGGGCAGGAGAGGGAGATGGAAAAAAGGGTTGCAGCTCAAATATAGTATTGTGCCATTTTAGGGGAACAATGTACATACTTGCTTTCTGTGTAACTACTGTGCGATTTAAGCAGTAGGTCAATTCTTTGGTTCATAATGTATTTTTGCACTCATTCTTTGTAGGATAATAAATTACAACTTGCTCATTCATTATACTCATTGTTTAATTTATGCAAATTATACAAAGTTTAACGCTAAAAAGGTCAGGAGATTTTGGGGGTCTGACAGAAGGCCAAGAAGCCATTGATTAAAGGAGGTATTCTGCAAAATTGTGCATTATTTTGAAAACCTTAAAACACTGCTTTGTGCAGAAAGAAAGTCTAGAAAAAGTCATGGAGAGGCATCTGTAAAAGCTGAGCTATTTCAGCTCCAAAATTCCAAACAGCAATCAATTGACAGCAGGTTTGTCTTTTTGCTGTTAAACTCTGACCAGAGCTGCTTATTTCTGACATGTTGTTGTGATTAAATGAGGAAACAGGAAACAGTGCTGTGGTGTGCGGGTCAAAAAACAAAACATACTTGCAAACCAATATACTTGTATAGATAATTTAGCTGCATGCTGGCTGGTGTTGGCAGTGCGTGTTTGCATGGGTGTATTGTTCAGTAAGCGCATGAGATGATTTAACACAGCAGTGAACTCACACATGGCTATCTCTTTGGACAGATACTAACTCAAGTCCAGCAATTACTTTATACTCTGTAGGATTTTAGGGGTTTGCTGCATGTACTGTAATATATACACATATGACTTCATATACAAAGCCTGACCCTCAAGCAGACAAAAGAGTCATTTATGTGGTTAACAATGGTGTTGGCAATCTCACTGGTTAGGGAGCCAGTATTTGGCAGGAGGCGTGCAGTTTTAACAACTAATGTACTTATTTTTCCTCACAGCATCACAATTTTACAGCCTGTATAAAATACACACACACGCGCACACATGCACACGCATCTCTATTAGTAACCCAGAAAAACAGTTCAGCAAATTAAAAACAGGAATGTTAGGGTGTCTTTAATTCAATAAAATGCACATGTAAAGGAAATGCTGCAAAGTACCTCTTTATATAAAAGTATTATCCTCCTTTTGTGTAGCTGCTGATAAGTGCCATTCGACACAAATAGACACAGCTGGAAATATAGCTAAAGAGTTTTGGTCTCCACAGTTGTTTACACAATCAAGTTTTTTTGTGGGCCGCGATAAGGTGCATGGATATCCTGTGGTCTTTGCCTAGTTAATGTGTATGGACCGCACACTGGCTCTGCTTTCACTGAGTTATTACGCAGAGTGTAATTTGAAACAATTACAAAAACACTGGCCCACTTGTTACAACACTCATTTTCCCTCACATATACAAACCACAGATTCAATAGCTTTACATGTTTTTCAATCACACCCAGTGGAGCAGTGTTCAGTGTGAAAAAGTATAGCATTTCATCCTAGCTCGCATGGTATGGGATAATCTTTCACATTTTGCCTGGGGTTTGTTTTGCTATTTCAGCAGAAACTTGTGCAAGCCATGTGAATTACCATAGGAAAAGACGATAAAAATACCACATGATATTGTATCAGATGTAAATGAATAAACTATTTGAATAATCAGGGCAAATAATTTGTTATCTGTGATAATAAATGGTGTTTATTGTCCTTTATTCTCCAAGATGCATTGCAGAGATAACAGTTTTAAACACACAAGCAGGAGAGAGATAGTGTAACGCTGCATGGAATGTAGGATTTGGTGCTGCACAGTAAGCTATTAAAAGAGCTCTAATAACATCAACAAACTTGGAATTATAAGGCAACTTTAAAGTTTCAGTTTTAAGTCAATAACAGATTCTCCTCACGTGCTGTTCAGATTCTTGGGAGCCATACAACATTAGATTCATCTTATTTGTTTTGACACATTTCTCACCGTATTTTCACACATTCTGTTTTTGCAGGCCTCGGCATTGTTCAGAGATCAGGGTCAGCCAGCGATGATCTTTTGCAGTTTGTGGAGATGGACACCTTCAGCAGTGTGAGTACAGTTTCACTCCTGGCCCCTCGTGGCAGCGTAGCTGAGAACAGGGGGGTCAGGCCTTGTACCTCCATCTCTCTCCCTCTCTGAAGGTGCTGGTGCAGCCTGACCATTGACATTTAGCATTCCTCTGCGCTGCCTCTGGGTTCTCAATGGGGGATTGAGGGGTGCAGAGGCCAGTGCCTGGTTCTCAAGGGTAAAAACAAAAAGGCTCTTGAAAATCCCAAGGAGTTCCCATGATCCTAGGAAAGACCTTGATCCGACCTGTGTTAAATTTCCATTCCACGGATTAGGGCACACAAAAAGTACATATTTGGCTGATTTATTTTGTCTTCTGCTCTGGATTTCGGACAATGAATTGCAATGTTTTCCTTGACTGGCACTGAAATATCTGGCATGGTGATTTGGCAATAATAAGCATTTGTAGAAGTTTGGCAGTTTAGTCCAGGAATTTTTTTTTTCATAATCATTCAGCATTCATGGTCTTCACTGACATTTCTAAGTCAGTGCAGAAGCTTGTAGTGACATTTTATGGTGGGAAGTTTTCAAAGTCATTTTTTTTTCCAGTAACATACATAATCTGTTAGCATCAAAGGAGCACACATGCATAAATAATTGACTAATTCACTTAAAGGGGGCCAGCGTAGATTAATTAAGCTTGAATACTAATTATGTTTTCTGTCTACACCGACTGACGTGGTTGTTGTTTAATAAGAAACTGTTTGGTGGGTCACAATTACCGCGCACACATAAGGCTGCTCTATGAATTAAGATGGCTTCACATTTTAAGGGTAGAATTGGCTTTGTATGCCTTTGAAACAAAATGCTAACCTTATCTTTAGCGATTTAAATAAAGATGCTTTGTAGATGTTTTCATTATTCATATGACATTTTATTGACTTGGCCATTTTTATTATGTTGATAGATAAAAAGAGACTTTACAAACATGAAAACAAAATCAACTTTTATGTCTTTATTGATTAAGCGAGGCATTCAGTCTCATCTTTATTATATCTTTTATCATTTTGTTACAGCCCATTATGACATATGTTCACACATATATTTATACTAATACGAGATGATTTTATTCTGTTTCACATTCATTTACATTCAAATTCTGATCATTGCCACTCTAAGGAACCCACTGGCAGAATAGCCAAACACAAACCTAATATTATGGATTTTTAAGTGCAAATTAGCACTCAAGGAAGAGACAAAACATGTACAGGGATCTCTGTGTAAAGCTCTTAAAACTCTTGTCATTTCCAGAAACACTCTTGTCCTTGACTCCTATGCCTAGCGCACAGGGTGCTTGTCTGGAAATGGTAGCTTTAAGTAGCTCTGTGAAGCCGAGGTTTTGCTGTCTACGCTCCCCTGGCAAGCAGCGTGCACAGGGACAGAGGAAGACAGCTCAAAGCTGGGGCCTTGTTTACAGCTGCGTGGGGAAGAAAACAGGCAGACGTAAATGAGGGTTGACGGTTTCATGAAGCACAATTGGTTGACGGCAGATTCAATGTGACTGGGCTGAACTGGGCGATGATCCGTACAGTATGCAAAATTCACTTTCTAGCTGGTCTGTGCCCACCAGCCCCTAGCAGCAAGCGGTCTTCCCCAAGCCCTTCTAGCTATGCCTTTGAATGCAACAAGAACTGAACAAGGCGTTGTTGTGCTCAATTCCTTTTGACAACAATCACATTTAAAACAGAAAGAAAGAAAAAAAGAGTCATGGATTTTGTTTTTTTGTCACCAGTTATAAATGACTTCTTTCTCATGTTGACTGCAAAGTAAGCATTTTTTGTGCTGCACTGTGAAATGAGGAAAGAGGGGTGGTTTAAGGGGGCATGTATAGATGCCTTCAGATGACAAGAGAATGAACTCAGGAGCTACTGTGTTGTGCTACTATACTGTATATGTATGTTGTAATGTACCCAAATTTCTTGGCACGTGGTTTTGGTGCAACACCATAAATTTAACATATTTATGTGCAATGTGACAGGCAAATTAAGACATTTTAGCCTGCACAGGGCCAGCTCACACTGCTGCTATCACGGTTCTTATTGAAGTAGTATTGAACATTCCTACCTCTGAAAATCCAGCTGATTTCACAAACCTCTATGATACTTTTTTTCCCTCCGGATTGAATTGTTGTTTATCGTTTTAGAAATGCAACATCTGCATGTTCCATCCGGTTATGGCACATTAAACAACAGTCCTTGTATTACAAGGAGCATGCTGTCAATGTCAGTGGGGTCTAGGGAGCGAGATGAGAACCAGGCATTTTTCTTAGCTCTCTAGACAGAGAGGCTCACATGGCGCTGTGTGGATTAGATTTTTAGTGACAATGACCCAAAGCTTTAGGCCTGGGGTGTATGTACTGTACTCCTTCTGTGTACGTTCCCTTGTATATTTACTAGGGTTGTTTTTCACTGTAGCTGAACTTACAGCTAGCTAGAATACATTCATAGTAATCAGAGGACTTATTGACATTTGCAGGACATGGAGCTAATTTACTTTGCATGGTGAGAAACATGGGCACACTGTTAGAAATGAGACCAAAACAAAACTGTGTCCAGAGGAGAGCTAGCATGAACTGATATGAAAATGACATAAGGAGAAGAATATAAAAACTATAAAAAAACTTTTAAAGAAACAAAAATCTCAAGTAATTGTGACATTTTATGACTGGTGTTACATCGCAGTGTCCATGATAATATTGTAGATTATTCTGTGCAGTAATTAGGGTGATAAACAGAATACATTTGAATAGCCTAAGATAAAACTTAATGTGATTTCTCCTTTGATTTTTGCTCATCTCTCCAAAGTGCCTTTAGCCCTAAGGGCAAAAACAATAATTTGCAAAATAAAGAGTGTTATCCTCCATTATTCTAATATGATGATTAATTACTTTAGCAGGCAAATATATCAATTCCAGCAACAACTTTCACAGTATGTGTTGTTAAATGACTGAAGAACAATCTTACAGCATCAAATAAAAATAAAATTTACTGTAGAGGTATATTATTTTAAATGTATTCATTAAGGTTTTCAGAATTGGCTCTGAGGTTCCAATAACAATCAGAATTTTAATACCATATAATGAATGCAAATGTCATGTAGCTTATTTAAATGGCTGCTTTAGTTTACAACACAATATTGTTAAACTGGCCATGGTGTAATACAAAGCAAATGGTGATTGTGTGCAATTTTTTTTATTAGTAAAATTACCTGATTCATTTTCCCGTGATTGTTTCCGGGAGTTTCTCAATTTGCATACGCGCCCAAACAATATTTGTCTTGCAGAAAGGTGTCTGAAGCATCTGATGAAATGAAAATAAGAAAATAAAAGAAATCACAGGGAGATAAATCACCGCCGATGCCGAATTCGCTAGTCTCATGCTCCACAGTATGTGAAACTCAGAAAAACTGATTGGTACCCAGTCGAAAAGAAAATGGTTTTTAAATAAGTTACAATTAGATAAGCATTAATCTCAGTGGTATAAATGAATGTCTTGCTGTAGGGCTTGTTGAATGTAAAAACAGATTTACAAAAACTCCTCTTACCAGATTGGTCTGGAAGTAGTCCTTCTCTATTTTAATTGCTCTGTCATTTAGAGTTGAAATAAGCCCCCCCACTCATTCTGCCCCTTGATTTTGCCTTTGAAATTAAATATTGTATACAAATACATGCTGTTCATGGGCATGAGCGCAGTTCATCATTGAAATCTGCATAAAATGATGCTTAAAAAGCTCCATACGCTTTGAGCAACAGAGCTCTTTTATATGGTGCATCCTTATGTAAACATATCCATAACGAAAACAACTACTTATGCCTTTTACCTCGGCTTTCTTATTGTTCTGCTTGTCCGCAGAAATGAGAGAAATGTGGGACTGCAGAGTTTGTTCCACATACTCTTGATTTCAAAGGAACCCAAACTTGCTGTCATACATTCCTCCTTTTTCTTTCCATTCCATGCCAATGTAGACCACCTACAACACTAGTCAAAATAGTGTTGACTTAGCATGTCTTTAGATAGATAGATAGATAGATAGATAGATATATACATACATAGATACATAGACACATTTGTATTTATCATTGCCTTAAGCATGAATCCTATATTGAAATTACTACAAAAGCTTTACAAAAACAAGGGACATGACACGTTGTTTATTTAAAGACTATTTTTATCTCTTTCGACATTTTTTAGGTTGAGTTCATGTGAATGGAAGTAATGAGAAGTGTGCCTGGATTTCCATATTCATTTGCACACCAAGTCAGTGTACTCTCACGCAGACTGTGTAAAAATGCATATTTTTCCAGGAGAGAGTTGTTGTTGCCCATTCATTTTAGAAACAAGGAGGAAGTATTTTAATGTGACCTTCATTACACATTCATGTCAACTTTTCTTATCTATTTATGATTAAATTCTTTTCCACTCCTGTTGTTCAATTAGTGCTTGACCCCTTTAGCGGCGATGTAAATTAAATGACATTTTAGTGTCGTCCCATATTTAAAATACTGCGTTAGTTGCGGATCATAAATGATGATCTTCATTCTGTAGCTAATTTATTCATTTAACAATTTCCCTCCAGAAGTTACAGCAGAAGGCTCTGCAGCAACCTAAGCAGAAGAAATCCAAGTCGGCTGAATTTCTGATGGGTGAGTCCTGCTTGATGAGTTATTGCTCATAATTTGTGTAAGGATTAATTAACTAATTACAGACAAATGGCTTTGGGCTAAATTTTGCTCTTGCTTGTCAGGGCGCAATTTGTAATTATTTTAATCATTTCTTCTTCTTCTCTTTTTTTTCTCCTCCTTTGCAAGATTCTGATTTAATTTTAACCTAATTGTGTTTTAGTGTCATTCGAGGAGGATGCGCTTGAACATTTTGGGGCAGAGAAATCACCAACAGAAACATTTTGTTGCATTAAATATGCCTTTTTTTCTTTTTTTGTTTTACCAGTCACTTTGACCTAACTGTTGTATTGCCCCTTCATGTCAGTGTTTGTATTTTTATTTATGTTTCTACTTATTTTGTCAGGGAGAGAGGAGAGAGCTGCTGTGGTGGGCATAGAAAACCCAGCCTTTGATGGAGGAGGAAGCAGCGAGCTTTCCGTTCCTCCAGTTTGGCTGGGGAGAGAAATTCGAGGTGACAGGCCAGATAGCACCCTTGCAGCTCACCAAAAAAAAATGGAGCTGCAAGCCCCTGCCAAAGAAAGAGGTGAAGCTTCATACTTCATTAGCCTCAAATTTGTTGACAGTAGATGTGTTCCTGATCTAACCTTTCTTTCACTCCCTCTTTCTTTCTTTCTTTCTTTCTCTCTCTCTCTCTCCATTCGGGGGGCCCTTGGTCCCTGCATTCCAAAGCAAGCGTGTCCTAACAAGCAACCCTTGTATAACTTCTTCCTCCGCTGGAGAACGCTACAGTAGTGGGTGTTCTATCTCTATCTAGAAGTACCCTCGACACAATCAGCCTTGACTCCCACTCTCGGCTACATGCCTTGTGGTGGGCTGGAGTCATAGGAGAGTGCATTTACATACGCTACTACGCTACCAAGCCGATCCGCTGTCTGTGTGGTGTACTCACAACGCCCCCGAAACACGGCTTAAGGCCAATCAGGCATACGAATATGCCCCCTTATAATTCAGTATGTCAGGGAGAACTCTTGAGGAATGGGATGGTAAATTAGGATGCGTTCAAGGTTGCGAGCGTGCCAGTTTTCTCAGGGATGAGTCACATGTTAGATTCTTGATTTAATGTGGTTTATTTTGCTTTTGCTCTGCATGGCTAGTAATTATTATCAATTATTGTCATGATGTTTTGTGCACAAGAGGTAGGATTACGCTTAACCATGGTGTGTGGAACTGGCCAGCATGAACAAAAATGATCTTCTATCAGGCCAAGAAAGTCAGACCATAAACATTATGATATATGAGACTGATGCTAAATCAATAAATAATAAAACTTTTCATTGGCTGAAGATAGGGATCATTCTAAACTTGTTTTAGCAAACAAACATTGAGGAAGACATCATGTTTGTTTCTGTTTTGTTTTGTTTTTCACCCTTATAGCACATTTATTTGGGTGTTAAAAGCAATCATAAAACATGGATGCTGTCCAGGGTATAGGTAAAGTCAAATTGCAGATACAACTGACTGTTTGGGGAGACATGTTGTAACTTACTCTACTATTAAAGTACAGATAACTGATTGTTGAAAGTCCTCTTTCCATTTTAGAAAAAGTGACTGAACTTTTTTCTAAATCCCTCATATTTCTGTCCACGTGTTTTTGGGGGCATTTTGAATTTGAACTTGAAAAGAAAAAAAACTGTAAATGGCAAAAAAGTTTTTACACTTGGCATAGGTGGAAGTGCAGCATTGAAGTGAATTGTTACCACCCACTATTACATGACTCAGCCCTCCCCAAATAAAAGAATAAAATTAAACCTGTTCATAAAATTGATTTAAAACACATCATTATTTTCTCTTAGGTTAGATTATATGTTGATAGCAGATGCTAAAAACTTTATAGAAATTTACAACATTTGGATGGAAACATAACTATTGTTGTTGCTAATTTTCACTAAACAAAACAAAATAGAGAAGAAGATAATGATGTCCTAATGGTTTACTACAATGAATGCTCCATACGTTATGTTCCACCACAAAATCCGATTTAAAGAAAGAATGCTGTTCATCAAATTAAGAAAATGAACCCTAACCCTAATTCTCAAAAAGTTGTTTTATTGGGACTACAACATCCACTGTCTTTTAGTGTACAAATATAGACACTTCTTTACACATATTGGCATGCTGATGATTAGAGATGAGTTAAGTCGCTGATTTTTCTCTCTTCATTTTTGTTCTATTAATTGGAAATGCAAATTAGGCCACTTGCCATACCCTTAAAGCATACAAAATGAACTTAACCATATGGTAGATTATTGATATTAGATCTCAGGAAAATGTAATACATGTCATATCTACACAGTCCCTATGCGAATAGGTTTTGCTATTAGCAGGGCAGTGTCAAGTCCACGTACACTTTCTTATCACATGCATGTCTCAAAGGGCATTATATCCCACGCTATGTGCTTTATAGGTTTATAACTTCATTTCTATGTGGTAATTGCATTGAATAGGATTTACATAAACAAGCTATGACTCACTAGCACAAAATAAGCAACACTTTTTCATTAGGGAGTGTGAATATGCATAACAGTTCAGTGACTCGTGGGCCTTTATTGGAAGATCACAAAGGCAGATTGTTCCATGTTTGTGACACTTGTATTTGGCCTTTACCAAAATCTTTCATTATCTCTCCTTCTCTGGTAACAGTAACTCTGGCTGGCAAGGAGAGCCAGTTATTGATATTGTGCATGTAAGAACAGAGAATTGAAATTTTCATTAGAGAGATGAACTGGAGGACAGCCAGACTATTTAGGTAAATCACAGATATGATTCAAAAGGCGATCCACGGAGCTACTACCATTATGCAAATTTGTGTTTGAAAAAAGGGTTTCATAACCTCAGAGCTATTTGCAGAGAAATTGTTCAAACTCTCTGTTAACGATGTAGAGGGATTTAACATGTGAATTTCACAGTCAATTTATGGCGGAGTCATACGGCTGCTCCTCGTTTAATAAGTATTTCAGTCTGACTGTTTAACTTAGAGTACGGACAGAGTGTGAAAACCTCATGCAGAGGAAGACTCCCAGTGAGCTTTTTTGGGTAGTGGCCTAGTGGGCCAGTGGTACTCCTATGCAAACACACTCAGTCACATTTTTATGCGTCCAAGCACCGATACCTGCAGACTTCTATAAAGGCGATCCTTGTGTGGAATATATAACATGATTTAATGCACCATGCATTTTTTTGCCCCACAACCTGAGAAATACAAGTAAAGCAATTTAGATTGGAGTGAAATATTCAGGGCCTGTAATGAGAATGATTTGGGGTTAAGAAAGCTGCTTGGTGGGGTGTACCCTTAATAGAAAGACCCCGGAGCCATTGGATTCCCATAAACTCTGTGGAGTAGACTTGATACCCATAGGTCAGTGATTGCTAATAAGAAGTCAATGAGACATGGGCTCAGGTTATTTTCCTTTGGATCTGCTCCTCCAAACTTGCCCGGTCCTCTAGGCCGCTGACCTCGGAGTATTTAGAAGGTATTGTCTTTGAAATTCCAGGTACTTTTGAGCTTGTAGACTTTCTCATTAGTTCCTTTTGAACACGGCAAACATATGGCAGTCGTATTTAAGAGATTGCCTGCCGTGACCTTTTGCGGCATGCTAATTAGGCCCCAGAGCACCGCAGGCCGTGGAGAGGTGCACTGAGAAACCCAGCAGTCTCTTTCCCAGTTCTCTCTTTCTGCCTCTGTACTCCCGTCTCATCTTGGCTCTGCCTTATCTGGTAGCAGGCGCTGCCCCTGCCCTTCGACAGTGTGGGTTTCAAAATTAACATTTCGCTTCATGTGCTTCTAATAACCACTAACCTGAACCTGTACAACTCCCCTCTTCCCTTCCCCGCCACCCCCTCCCCGCCAACTCCCAACTCCTCTTTCTCTCATTCTCTCGCCTCTCGCACTTTCCACAGGAAATAAACGTGCCCAAAATTACTTTGACCCGTTGTCGGCACAGCAGACAGACCCAAGGCATTGCAGGATGGCTGGGGTCAGCGCTGAAGATGAGCTGGAATTAAGTATGCCATTCTCTGTCATAATAGTTCTCCTCGGTTCATTAAAGTGAGGTGAGAGAGATCACTGGTAGCAGGCCGCCATTTGTGACGGCAGGACAGTATGTAAATACACCAAGTGATGGCATCACTAGATTGGATACCCAACTCGCTGTCATTGGCGAAGGTCACGTATCATTGGTCAGTTTTCATTTCACCGTGGCTTTTTCTTTCCCCTGTCAAATGACACACGCAGAGCCATATCAATAGTTTGCAGCCCCCTCCTAAAGTAGGCCTATTAAAAGCGAGCTCTTGGGAGCCAAGTAATATGCATGTTATAATGAAACACGGCTATTAATGGAGAAGCCATTTCACCTGTATCTTTTGGATATCACTGCCGTGTAATATCAAAGGATTCGCCAAACCAAATCTCATCACATGATGACAGGCCAGCTAACAGGCATGTTAATGCTCCTATTTCATTACCCCTCTGCATACACTTGATTTTCACCCCTCTCCAGCCTCGGCTAATATCGCTGGTTTGCATGTTAAGATGTGGTTTAGATTGACTTGTCTGATAAGTAGAAAGTAATTTTGAAGCACACAAATGCATGTAATTTTCCAACACCTTTGTAGGTGTACTCATTTTATAATTGTTCTGACTTGTAGCAATATTGAATGCTGATGAAAACAGGCTGTATCAAAGAATGGCTGCATTGCTGGATGAGGATGATACCTTCATAAATATACCTGGTATGTATCCCTATATTACTATACTCCTGATACCAATTTTTACAACTTTAATTTAGAACAATTACTTTACTTTCACATTACATTACTCTAATTTACAATCATTAAAAAATAATTGTTGGTATTTAATCCCTTGTGATCACTATTCAATTGACATGTCCTGATTTTATTTTCCTGTGGAGATCATGTGTGTAACTGCAGATTGATGTTCTGATGATCTAGTGTATTAATTATGTTTTCACACTTTAAGCCACTTGTGTCTTTTAGACTAGACTTGTGTCTAGTGAAATCATAAACAAAAATAAGACGCTACATTTTCCACTAACATTGAAAGCTGCACTAACATAGAACAAAGAGTAAGACTAGAAACGGACCCTCACTAGTAGTCAGTGCTTTCCAAGCACAGCCATTGTCTCACAGTAGGCGTGCCTTTTCTCATTAGCTCAGTTTCATTTAAATATGTAGCCAAGCAGGCAACATTGAGGTGGTTTAAGCTTAGCATTGTTCTGGGTGAAGACAGTCGTACCAGATCCTGTTGACATGACGCACATCTCCCTTGTAATTCCAGCGCACAAGTGATGGGTTTAGGCCCGCTTCAACACGGTAGAATTTAGTCGGCTCGTATTATTTGCCATTGTCTTGGATTTAGCTGTACCACTGAGATTAGCAGCCCCGTCCATTGTCTTGGAATGTTCATGAAATCCCACAGAAAAAGTAAAGAGGATCTTGGATTAACAGTTCCTCCATGCAATAGGCTGAGACACAGGGAAGGAAGGAGAGAGAGGAAGAGAGAGAGAGCTCTCCAGTCCAACTGCGGTGACTGCCAGTAAGCACTTCACCAAGCTACAATAGACTTCAAGACAATCACCTTATGCTGTTGTATGGATGCCTCCCACCGGTGTAGGCCGCAAGTCTTCTTTGCAGCTGCAGAACCGGCTCAGTGTATGTCAGTACTGATCCTGACATTTTGTGACTGCTTCTCGGGCTTTTGTCTTCGCTTTTACGGCCTGCCACAAAGCACCATACACATTTCACAAGAAAGAGCATGAATAAGACAAAGTATTAATGAAATGGACAGTGGCCAGTGCTGTAGACATTTTTTCAGGAAAAAAATCCTGGAGAAATCCCTTCTGTCTAAGATCTTCCTTTTTATCTTGATAAATTCTATTGCTTTGGCTTGGAGATGAAAGAACACAGAACTTCTATTCATTCTAGTTCTCTGTAAGGCGTTAGGCATTGATATCAGCTTCTATGTGAAAGCATTAGGCAGTGATAACAGCTTTGGCTGGTACACGTATTGGACTGCACACGTTGAATTCATAGATGCTCAAAGAATACCTCATGCTCGGCATGGCAAAACTGAAAAGACACACAGCAAGCAGGTTAGCTAATGCTTCTTGTAATGAATTCTAGGTTACTAACTCGAAACTAGTTCACATATTGTGCAGAAGAAAACTTTCTCTCAGTGTACAGGCTTGTTGTTCACAGTTTGTTGTGGAGGTTGGTGAGTAAAAACTCATGTGTGTTTACATGAAATCATCTTAAAGCCACAGCCACTTAAAAACACTTAAAAGATAGCTGATACTTCATCTGCCTGTGATTCCTTGCATAGAAACAGATTAGATATCTGTACTCAGTTCTGCAGCATCAGTTCAACCTTACGTACCCTACTCTACATCTGCTCTTAAGTTAAAAAACTCCCGTTGTTTATTTCATTATAAAATTCCAGTCATGCATTTTGCCAAATTTTCGCATGATTTGAGAAGAATGTTATGAGATATTTCCATTGCTTGAATAAACGACTGCGAGCGTATTAGTAAAAACAAAAAAAGCAAAGCAGGCTAATGTGGTCCATCTCAGTATGAATATGTCAAGATCAGGTTTTGATTAATAAAAATGCTTTAAGAGTGTGTGTGTGAATATGATAGTATGGTTTTGTGAATGTTCACTTTGTATGACTGTGTGAGTTACTGTTTCAGAGTACATCACTGTCCACCTGCATGAATGTCTGTATATACAAACTCATCTCTGTGAGTGTGTGTCTGTTTCTGGATGTGGTAAGTATGCGCATCCATCAGTATGTGTATGCATGTGTGTGTGTGTCTGGTTGTGCGTGTGTGTGTGTGTGTGTGTGTGTGCGTGCCCACTGATGCGTATCTCTCCAGGTACGCTGCTAGCCTCCAGGGATGAGGAGGTGTTGGAGGTGAAGGCGGGTGATCCGGTGCTTCAGCGGCGACTGCTGCTCCACGGTGGTGGTGGTGATGCCTCGGGCTCCAGGCCCTCCCAGGCCCATACCATTGCCAAAACCCAGGCTGGGGCTAGTGCTGGGCTGGGAGGAGAGGCTGGACTCGAAGCAGGGAGGATGGTAATGGGCAGGGAGAGCACTGTAAAAAGTAATGCTATGCTTTTATTTATTTTTATATTAGATTTCTTATATGGAGAGGCATTTTGTTAGTATAGTATTTATCACACTATTAGGTATAGTATGATAATATAAAATATATTTAATTTGCAGATACATGATATAAAATTAAACATTAAAGCTAGCAAGGAATCATTCCAGGAAGTTGCAACATTTTTGTTAAATTCTTTGTCTCTGGATAATGTTTTATTCCAACAGATTTTATTGGTGGAGTGACATGATAGGACACACACAAAGATATATGCATAACGCTGCAGTAACATTTTATTTTTTGATAAATATTATAAGGTTTGCGATGCCCCTGTATTATTTCTTGCAGCGAGGACAGCTAAGGAGGCGATCCCCCACTACGCCCAGCAGCTGAGGGAGCGTGTGCGGCCTGACATGATCACGCTTGGCAGCCTTTCACTGCAGCAGGTCAGGGCTACAAAGAGGAATATCTGTGTCATCATCCCATATTCACCAGCACATCAGCCATGTCCATTATGCTGTGTATCAGTGGCTTTGGCTAATGGACATAGTGTGCATGTGTGCGTGTACATTTATCTGGTTTGTCTATTCACATGCCTATGTGTATACAACCTGTGTGTGTGTGTGTGTGTGTGTGTTACATACTCGGCTTACTAATTTTCTTTCTCTTTCTTTCCATATTTGCTTTTTTGCTCCACTTTTTGTCCCCAACCTTTTCTTTTCCCCACCGCTACCTTTATAAAAGTTCTGCATTTCATTTTCAGTGCAGATGGTTTGAATCTCAGCTGAATGCAGTCATGTGAAATTGCTTTTTGTAGAACATGCATTCAAGGTTAGATAACTCATTCATCCTCAGCTCAGAATGAGTGCATGGATTTCCACGATGTAATCTATGCTACATATGATATCCTCACACAATTAATTTATTTGTGGAGACAGTTTTGTCTCCACAGTCTTTGAACTTTGTTGTGCATTATTATGCATATTTGTTTCTGACAGAAGCTGAATTTCCTTGGTTCTTTACCCATCTTAAGGTCTTTTCAAGAAAAATAGAGCGTGACTACTTTTTATTTTCCAACTGGGGAGTAGGGATATTGTGAACTAGCGTTAGATCTGAAGCTTCTTTCAAAACAAGCATTTGTGTTCCATCAGTCAGAAAAGAAACGGGAGAGCATACAAGAACATGGGGTTTCCATTGTTTTGGCAAATCTAGATTGCAAAGAAACCCAAACATTAACGCATATGTAAACAGAATGCAGAACTTCTATCCACTGTATTTTTAGTTATAATCTCACTTGAAAAGAGAGTAGGAGTAGCAAATTATATGAATAGAAAGTCAGCGTAATTGGGAAAAAATGGTTCAACAATGTCTCACCATCACTTGGAAGCCAAAGCAACAGTTGACTCATCCTCCCTTACTGGATAATCAGTGGCATCTACGGTGTACTGTATCAGTATTGGGATCAGTGTTATCTTATTCTGCCATAATATGTATGCACTCTCCTACTGTTTCCACACCCACCTCCCATTGAAAGCATATTATCCACCAGAGACTTCACATCTATTTTAAAAATAATAGTGTTTTTCTTCTTTCTCTATTCTGCCGTACAAAGCCTCTACAGGGCGAGACGCTGTCACTTAGCAGTGTCAATGCGTCTGAATGGGGAGTGTGAATGTGCTGACTGAATGTAAAACCGGCAGAAATACTCATCAAACGCTACATGTCTTTAGGGCCTGGCTCAGTATCGATTGCCTGCAGATTGCATTACAGTTGCTCCTTGTGCTTAATTCTGCCATTATGGCGCACTGCACTGTTTCATAAAGCTGCATCCAAAGAAAGTGTGCATGTGTATTTACACGTATTTTCAGCAAGCGGCTCAGAAGGGACCACTGAAGAGGAGTGAGTGGGCAAAGAGAAAGAAGAGACTAATGGCCGTGTTCGCTGGGAATGTCAAGGTAAAGGCCCATGTACTGTACTGTGTTTGAAGGATGTGTTGCTGTTTAAGTTAAAGGACATTCACTTTGGGATTGTATGCTGTTTATAGTTCATTTTACAAGCTCAACATCCAATCATACTCTTACTTATTGCATTTGTCCATAACATAAACCCGCTCTAAGCTCCTATATCTTACATTGTAATTTAGAGTGATGTGGTTTAAATTAAACTGTCAGTTAACTGATAATGTTAGTGATAGTTAACACATTAACATTGTTTGTTAACATATCCACTTTAATATTTCAAAGGAGCCCCATTCACAAAGAGACTGTGGCGAGGCTGTAAGAGAAGCCCCCCAACCCAGGCTCAACACACTGCTTCAGTGGTGAGTCCAGCCCATTTCATATTTCTCTCCATATGTACAATTGATGTCACACAACTGTAGTCATTAATTGTGTGAAAAGCATTTGTATTCCCACTGACATTCGAGCAGGCACGTAATTCATATGTCATCTGCATTGCTTCTCCTGTCGACGGGCGTTGCATTGTGGGTTGTATGGCTCGAGGGCACAGGAATCCGTCCATGTCATCGGGCTTGGAGGCGCATCAATTCTTGGTCCATCCACTTTAGTCAGAGATCACACATCAGATCTCGTAGCTAGAGCCCAACGGGCAATCAGCTTAGCTTAGTTTTTAGTAATTATGGACTACCATGCTGGCTGACATGATAAAATCAAGAAACTACTGTACACATCAGTATCTCCTCTTGGGTTTGGTTGTTTTATGGGTGGGTGGTAGTCGGACACCAGCTCTGTCAGATGAATGTGGTTCGGAGTTTAGCGAGATATGACCTCCTCTCGACAGCCTTGAACCCTGTAAATTCCTTCTGATATCAATGGTGGGTGGCTATTAGACATGGGAGACTTTCTATGCATCACCTAGGGCTACATCTGCCTGAAATTTAATGAGAAATGATTTCACTTTTTCTCTCCCTACGCCTATGAAAGAAAAAAAAATAAAAATAAAGAGGAGAGACGCAGAGCTGACTTGTGGTTTTTGTAACAAATGTGTAATTCATTTGTTTCCACTGTTTCTGATTTAATGGAGGTCGAGTAATTGCATTAGGAAGCACAATGTGCCTTGTTGTGAACTGATGAAAGCACATGTAATACTTTTGATAGGCGAACAGAGAGGAGGGGAGAGAGGGAGAGAAAGGAAAGAAAGACCCAGTGCCTGCCTTTGATGCCGAGCATTTATTTGCTGAATTATCCTTCCTTTTACAAGCATCTTATCCCCAGTCACAGGCAGGCCAGGGCCCCTGTGATATTGCTTTATTTTGAGGAATTAAGAGAGGTGGCGAGGAGACAGAGTGAAGCAAGCGCTTATTACATTACCACTGATAAGATTGAAAGGCCGAGAAAGGCAGAGAGAGAGAGAGAAAGAGAGAGAGAGAGAGAGGGACCCAGTGGAAAGTGTTTTGTTGTGGTGTTATTAGATTGAGCTGCTGTTGGCTACAGAGTGGAACAACAGAGAGTCCAAAATGCAGGTGGCTGTTAACAGGGTTAGCTTCTTGTGTTTGTGTGTGTTATATACGTGTGTGCGTGTGTTTGTGCATGTAGCAGCAGAACCATCGAAAGCCCGTCACTCAGAGCGCTGGGGGAAGGCCAAGAGGAAGCGATTGCCAAATACAGCCAGAAGACAGAGCTCCCAGAATCCTCCTCTCCAGCATCACAGCCCCCGTGGCAGGTAAGATCTGTTAGCCGCTGTGACTGTGGACTGAGGAAACCGAAAGCACACAAACAGGAAGTGACATACCTCTTAATCTCTAAGAGGGTTGTTTTGCAGGAGGAGATATCGATCCCAAAGTGTTTACAAATCAACCAAAAAAAAGAAAAAGACAAAAAAAAGGCAGGGTTGTTTGTTCAAAAACAGTCAAATGATGTAATTATGTGAAATCTTGTGATGAATGGGACCTGTTAGAGAATGGGAAAATTATATCCCTTATTTTCTAGTTTTCCAAATTCCTTCACTCCTTTCATTACACCAGTGGGTGCTGTATGTGCACATGCCTACACAAAGGCACACACATTCACACACAGGCACTATACAGTACTGAGCAAAAGGCTTTCATACACAAAATGCTAACTATCCAGCCACATTATTTTTATACAGTATATAAAGATTTTTTTTTCCTGCTTTGTGTGTACGGTGTCTGTGGTTTTAGGAATCTAAGTGGGAGGGAAACGGAGTCTTTGGAGATGAAAAAGGGGAACAGAGGGAGAGGAGAGAAAAGAGAACCAAGTGGGAAAGAGAGAAGGAAGCTGCAGCTCTAGCGGTAGCATCACCAGCTGTGGGAGGAGTGTGCTGTTGTGTTGCATCTGGGGATGAGGCTGCCATGCCACCGTGCTGGCTTAAAGATGTAATGAATCTTCAGTCGGGGGCTTTCCTTCCAGGGTGACAACTGGCTTTGAGGAAGGTTGTAAATGCAGGGGAGATTGTGGTATAATTCCTCAGACTGGCGTTTGTGCCCCCCAGTCACCATTCGATTATCTCCCAAATTGCTGTGTTTCACTGAGATAAAGATTTTTTATGGCTTGCTGACTTGAAACAACCGGCACAGGCAGAATAGGGGGCAAAAGAGGGAGAGGGAAAGAGAGAAAGAGAGAGAGAGAAAGCAATGGCCAAACCTGCCACGCATAGTAATTTCCTTTGGTAAATGACAAAATCTTTGTTTATATGACATTTCCCTAAAATTACTGCAGCGAGATGAATCTGAAATATAAAATGTCACATTTGGCATGCAAAACTATGAAAATATATTTCTGTGCAAAATTCATGGAGGCATTTAATTTAGAACGTGTTTAATAACTAAGGCAGCCTGCATCAGTAATCCTGCCCGGAGGTCCCAAAAAGATTGTCATATTTATTCTCTGCTTTCTTCACCCCCCTCCTTCATTCCGAAGCCAAAAAATTTTAAGGGTAAATGTTCATTGTTAATTAAGATTTACTAATTAAAATGAAAATAATTAACGAGAAAGCTTAATCTCTGAATATTAGCCCATACTTAGAAAGAAAGGAAGTTTTTGTATGTGGCATTTCCTGTCTCTATTAAGAGTGCATTTTGTGTGATCAGTCAATGTGTGGAAAGCCCTGAAAAGATATTTCAGCGAAAGGACGGCCGCTTGCCAGCAAAACCACGGAGGATCCCTTGCTAGAGCCTTTGATCTCATCTGTAGGAGTGCTGTAATGTTATGGCACTTTAGGCACAACTCAGGCTTGGGGCAAACAAACCACCTCTGATATGGAAAATTGGCTCACTTCACCTTTTACCTTCGCCTTGCTGTCTTGACTGTCTCTTACGACGCCTGTGCAAGCATGTGGGCCAGATAATAACAATACCTCTTAAAGACATACATAGCGCAAATTGGACACTGGTGCGATGCAATTGTTTTTTTTTATTTCTTTACTTCTTTTTTCTCCTTTCTCCTCCTCCTCCTCTTCCTTACGAGTCTGCATGCATACATCTCTTTCCAGTGTGGGGGTTTGGAGGCCTCCATCACCTCCTCCCAAATGTGAGATGTGTGGGCTAAACCGCTTTGCCACCAATTATACTAATTTCACTTCTGCCTAAATTGTTTTTGTTGTTTTGGTATGCAAAGATGCTCACAGTGGGGAGATTGAGGGGCATTACTGCAGGGCTCAGCACACACCTTCCCCCCTCACAGACTGGCAGAGCAATGGGCACTGCCAGTCGCTGCTAGGTGAATGTGTGTGTGTGTGTGTGGTGTGTGTCTGTGAAAAGTCTCAGGTTGTTTGGTGACAACACTGTGCACAGTATACTGTAAAACAAACAGTGGATACAGTGTGTGTGTGTGTGTGTGTGTGAGCACATGTAGCCCCTGAGTGCTACTATGTCATCGATTAGAATTGAGGGCTTTAATTGCCAGACACTCAAAATTTGCCCTAGGGAGTTGGTCAACACAGTGTAAATTCGAGTACATAAAATAAATGGGCATTAAGAGATGCAACGTAGATAATCAGAGAAAAACAAATGCCTGCACTTAAGAAAGGGAAGGATAGGATATGATTGAATAGGATAAGATGGGATATGATGGGATGGGATAGGGCAGGATGGGATAGATAGGGTGGGATAAGATGGGATAGGGTGCAGGGCCGTGTCCAGGGAGTGGCCTAGGGTGGCACTGCCCACCCCTGAAACCCCATTTTACTACACTATGATTGGCTATCTGTCTGGTCCGAGGCAGGACCTTATTTCATATTTTGTTGTCGTGTTGTAAATTTAAAGTTTTGCACAATTCTCGCAATACAATATTTTGTATTAAATATTTTATATTTTTATTTTTTGTACTTTATACTGTGGCTGCATTTTTGAATGTGCATTGTTATATTTTGTATGTAGCTGACTGTTGGAGGTACAATTTCTTTTGGAGGACTTATAGAATACAGTTTGGAAGCTTTATATTACATTTGTATGGTGCCACTTTATTGTGTTGTGATTGGTTGGTCTATTTAGCTTTAAAATTACAATTTTTAACACAGGAATGTAAGAAACTCTACGATACTGTAATGTTTGTAATTAAAGTAGGTATTGGAGTTCATGCAGGAATCAACAGCTGGACTTTCTGGCTGTTGAGTCGTATCAGTTCAAGATTCACATGATATCCATGCACTGTGGTCTAGTGGTCAGGGTTCCTGTTTTATATCCAGGTGTTCTGGGTTTAATTCTTGGTGTGGGATATATTTTTTTTGTTTAGTTTTTTTCTGGACTTGAGTGGTGTGAATATGATGAACTGTCTTGCAAATGTCTTAATTTAGAGGTCAAACACACCCACCATCAGCATGTCCTCTGTGGACTAGTGGTTAGAATTCTTGGTTTTCACCTAAATGACCCAGGTTTAGTTCCTGCTGTAGGAGAAGATGGGTTTATTTTATGATCATAATTCTGATATGAGACGCAAAGATATGGTGATAAAGACCAAGTGGCTCTGTTTAAGCCAGATTGACTTTTCATTCAGTGCTGTTCAACAGATGCCATAGGGGACAAAAGACTGAATATGTATTTATATTGTTCTCTGATTATGTTTCATAAAAACAGACTAAACTGTCTACGCAGCTTACCCTATTACTCATCCTAAGCCCTAAAAAAGAGGCACATGTCACCAAAACAAACAAGCAAATAAACAACAAGTGGGCTGATGTAGCCTGAAGGTTAGTGGGATGAGCTTGCTAGCAGAAGGTTGGCCTTTGGAAACCTTCATGTGAATGGGCAATGTGGCCAGGGGAAATAAATATCACTCTCAACTTCGATAACAAGGAATGCTGATGTGCCCTTGAGCAAGGTACTTAACCCCTAAATGGTTGACTGAAGATGAGTAGATGGAAGCCTGCAGCTGTGCTGGGCATATCTTATATATGTATACATGACTGCTTAGACTGCAGTTAGACAAACCCCCCCCCCCAGCAAACATACCTGAAGTTAGAAAAAGATGACTCCCCCAATAAGCGGGGAATTACATCATCAAATACAAATTTTTTGGGATAAATATCATTATTTAGAGGTTGTCAGTGCTATGACAAGAGCCACGTTATGTCCACTGCAGGCTGAGTGACACAGAAAAACTGTCTTCTCACACCGTGGCCATGCTGTCTCATCTCCAGATGTGCATCCTAATTTTATATTCACCGTTTCATGGTGTAGTGTGCATACAGCAAGGTCATGACATTTCTCTCACTTCATTCCTATACTGAGGGTTCGTACAAAGTCTTGAAAGTTTGGAAAAATGCTTAATTTTGACCGTTATGTTTTCAAGGTTAGGAATATGCTTTAATTCGAATATGTTCCTTGAAAAATGCTTGATTTTCAACACAATGCGGTGTTTCATCATCAACACAATCACTCATGTAAACCAAACATTTTTTAATATTTGAAATGAAATGATCCCGTTGTCATATTTGTTTGTTGTCTCCTGGAATTTATAGTAACAATTTAGATGTGATGATAAAGGCTTTGAGAGTCTAGAAATGTTTGGTTTAGGTACCTTGAAAGTGCTTGAAAAGTGCCTGAATTGTACTCTTAAAAAGCTGTACGAACCCTGTATACTAAATTACATGCAACTTGTGTCATGGTCTGTACCTTACATCTGTATATGGCGCAATCGCTAGTATTCTCCAGCAACTAGAGGTCTGTCCACGAGACTTTGCTACGCTAAAAGTCACACCTAAAAATACAGGAGCGCTGTGAAAAATAGGGGAAGCGATAATTAACTAAGTAAGCAAATTTTATTTACATAGCCCTTTTCCAAACAGTAGTTACAAAGTGCTAGTGGTGCAAGGGTGTGCAGATTAGATAACAGAACAGTTGACAGCATTTACAACTGTTGTTAATATGGTAGCCTCACACTGTCAACAAATTGTTTGTCATAGAGGCAGACATAACAGCATTATCTTGATACAGTTGATAAGTAATTGCACACTGGCTTTACCTGCAGACAAATATTGATCTTCCTGTAATCATAAGGGTTTTCAGTGTTTAAGGGTATGCGTCGCTGTCAAGCTAGGTATGAAAGTTTTACTTCTACACTTCCAAAGTATATCACACAAGTTAAAAAAATTGGTTTGACTAGGTTCAGGTAAAGTACAATATGTTCGCAATTTTATTTATCATCTGTACAGTGTGTCTGTGTCATTCATGAGTTCCCTCCAGCGAGATGACAAATGTGGCATCCCATTAGTCCAACTGTCCACAGTAATAAAATCACAGTTTTTTAGTCTCCGTGGAATAAGGTGTTCGAAATAATGTGGAATTGATAAAATATTGCAATTGAATCTTATGTTCTGCATTTTGTGTGTTATAGATGAACCAGAGCACAACTACCCAGTCCGTGGAGGTGTGTGTGTGCTGCCTAAGAGCCACCAGAGACAAGCTACCCAGGGGCCTGTACACTGTCAGCGTGGCCCTTCATAGCCGTCTAGGGGGCCCAGCTCTGGCCTGGTGCAGTAAGAAAGAGCAGCAACTATGGGCGGTGTCCACTGAGCCAGTCGAGCATCAAGGCCGCTTCTACGACACTGACCTGCACATTAACCAGAGCCTGCTCATGGTGAGGATTTTTTGATGAGACGTTGAACAAAAGTCCACAAGACAAAAATACTTTGTGTTTAATTAAATTTAGATGTATTCTTCAATATTTTAAGATAAATGAATGAGTCACTAAGTGAAACACTGCATAGATCTGAGTGTGTGTAAATCTCTTCTATCAGTTTGGACTCATTGATGCTTCCAACACCTTAGCAAAGATTTAGGCTGCAAGATAAATGAATGAGTCATAACTTCAGTTTGTTTTTAGCTTTGTTTAAATGTTGGAGTAGTAAAACATAGATGGGATAAACAAACAATTAGGTCATGAACTCCAAATATTTGGTTTGCAGTCAGCATTGCCATTCACAATTAAGGTTGCAGAATTGAAAGAGAACAGAAGGGACTATTGCAAAAAGGATACACAGAGGTCTGCATTTGCAGGTACCGGCGTTCCTCAGTTGACACTAATTTGTTTTTATTAACAAGGAAAGGACAGAATCAGGTTGTGATTTGTGAATGTGCAATTCTATTTAATAACAACCCCTTTACTCATATGAGGCTTGGCGAAGCTGCTTTAAATATTTCTTTCTTTTTTTTCAGCATAGAAAACATCTCTTATCTGAAAGCAATTTTGACACTGAGGGACCCTGAATTAAAACACGCTCACTTCCAATGACATAGACGAAGCCTTTGATGTGAAATCCAATGGAAAACTTTAGTGAAACGTGATCTCAAAAACAAACAGTCCCCTCAGATAAAACAATAAAACGCGCTGTGCTAATATGACAGAACCCACCACGCTGCATGTTTAGTTTTTGTTTTTGCCACAGCATTTCCAGATTCCTCTTCCTCTTTTTGTTTTCCTTGGTTTCATCAGTTGCAGTGAAGACGGAGCGGTTTCTAGATTGAAGGGGTTATGAGAAGTTATATTGCTGTAAAAGATGGCATATGAAAATATGCCACACACAGCCTCTAGGTTTTTCTCCGGGGATCTCCGTATGAATAAAACAACAACTTTTCAAACATGACATTTAATCCATGCATGTAAATCAAACCCAAGATCAATTATTCATTTATATAAGGAAGTAATGTTTTATTGGAATGAAAATGAAGTACAAATGCAGTGAAAAATTTAGTGTCTTTTCCACATGTCTTTGAGCATCTGTAACATAGTTGAGCTGAATAAAAGAAGAAATAGAAAACTTAGGCAGAATTAACTTAAATGTACTATTTTTAAACAGTATTAAAAATCTCAACCTCCATTTCCAAAGCATAATAAAAGACTTAACATGTTTTCACATTTGGTCCTTTTGATGAAACAACACAGCAGATTACATTAGATGAAATCTATGCACATTTCACAACCACTTTCCTAAACCTCTTGATATGAGGGAAAGCATCCTCTATAGAAGCTGTACTAATCTTAAAAACCCACATTCCTCATTTTGGATGGTCGATATTGACCAGTGGATTAGAAATCTGTGTTTATGTTTATTCATTCATGATGTGTGCACAGTGTGAAAGATTCACAAGAGGAAACCTTAAAACAGAAGCCCCTAAATCCACTGTCCCTCCTGATCCCATAGAGTTTTGTACAGGCTCAGAAAGGGCTTCTTCAGTGTTCTGATGGCAACTCTAAAGGCCTTAGCTGGAGCATTTAGCACATGTGGACACTGTCAATGTGCTGGTGGGCGTATTCACTGAGCTAGAGCGTCCTGATAATATTGTCTCCAGCTCCCATCAAACATAAAGGACGGGGTAAAAGCTGGCATGAACTGAATGCGGACCTGGGATCTGATTCAGAGGTAAAGAAAAGGTTTAAGTATGGCATGCTAAATGCCTCATGTCACTCTTCCTTCCCTCCTCTCCTCGCCAAACCGTCGGCTGTGCTTTATAGACAAACCTGTTGTTGTTGTCCTCATTGATAGTGGTGGAAACGCTGATCAGATTTGTCTGAGACTATCAGGATTGGCTTGGATGTTTTCTCTCTCTCCTCTTGCCCACACTATAGCGTGCGATTTCAGGAGTGCTTGCAGTGCCTTCTAAGAGGAAATGAGGAATTAGTGATGGTAAGAGGAAGCCAGGAGCTTATTTTCCTTTCCTCCCTCTCTCTCTCTCTCTCTCTGTCTCCCTCTTTTTTTTTCATTCACCCTTTGCTTTGTGTGTCTGGGTTTGGATTTAGACAGAAACTGTGCAGTTCAGTTGGAGATGTCTTGGATATGCTGGCAAGTGGGAGCACATGAGAGGAGTCGGGCCCACAGTCTTTGTGCAGTTTTTACAAAAAAATGGGAAGATGCATAAGATTCCACATTTTAATATTAAAGGGAGTAGAAGAAGAAATGAGGAAGGAAAGAGAAAAAACATGAAAGGTCATATGGAGATCCATGATTTTGCGCTTGTGTTTTTCTCCCCTATTTAATCTTTTGTCTTGTGTTTTGGTCATTGAGAAAGGAGGGTTAGCCGTTCAGATAACTGAGTCATCTTGCACAATGATAGCCACTATTTTTTCCTCCCTCCTTTTGTGGACACATGCACTCTTTTAAAAAAAAAAAAAAGAGAAAACATCAGTCTGTTTTGAATTAAACCGGACATTTCTAATGGTTCAAGCAGCTCCTCCAGCAAAAAGAGGAAGTGAGAAAACCTCTAATGCACATCATGCCGTCTCACAAACCTCACAGTAATACTTCCCACATACACATACATGCCAGCAGGCGCACACGTCTACAGGCTGGCACTTCACACATATGTACTCGCACATGCACACAAATGACTATTTATGCAGGTCATATTTCTTACAGTAAATGAATAACATGAAATATCCTCAATATCCATAATCCGTGATATTATGCCATAAATTTGTGTCCTGAGTCAGACACTACTACCCATCATTTCACAGGTGCATACCAAAAGCAGATTATCGGGGGGGTGGGAGGGATACACATGATTTATGTGTTAAAACAAGTCCCCTGCGTTTTCCATTACAACTAATAAAGGAATAAAATATTTCCACCCAGTGATGGATGAAGTGGCACACACCTCACTGTCAGTTCATTATTTAAGCAAACCCACCGTTCTCTGGGTAAATAAGAATGTATGTGTTTGCCATTGACTGCTAACCACTAACACTTTTTGCTTCATGCAAGATACCCTTAATATCATCAGTTTGATTGATGGTGGACCCGCTGCATCGCAAATTCAGTAACTGTCAGCTCATAGACTACAACGGCAATCTCAACTTCTCCTCCACCCTGTGTTTGCTGCTGACAGTCTTTATCACTCCGACATCTCCTTTTAGGCAATTTGCTGAGTTGGACGGGTAAGAATGGCAGTTAAGAAAGCTCTAAAAAGAACATGGAAATAATTTAAAGGAGGATTCAAGTCTAGGATGTAGATTAAGTTGCTCCCTGAGGGCTCCTGTCCTGTTTGTTACCCTCTGTGTGTCTGTTTGTCATTGGCTTCGTGGTTACGAGCAAGCCTATGCTGTGTCAATGTGTCTGCATATGTGTGCATACGTTAGTGCATGTGCCTGCAGGCATGTGTGTACACCTGAGTTGAACTGCGAGTGACTTTGTGCCTTCCTATGTGTCTGCAGATCCTACCTGCAGCCTGCAAGATCATCCCCTCCATGGTCCTGGTATTCCAACTGATCGCACAACCTGGAGACAGCAGCCACATCAGCTGTGTGCTGGCTTGGGGGGCATTTCCTGTTTGTGGGCCGAGCCTCGGTCTTGTCCAGGGCAGGTGTGTCAATGGCAGATCAAAGTTAGCTGTTGGACGTCAAGGAGTTTGCATTTTATTTTATTTATTGTTTATTTTAGCAGGGACAATGCACAATACATATATTGTACCAGATATAGCTTAAAGCTAATTTTCATCTGTAGTCCCTGGAAGGAGGAACAGGGTGTATAAGTATTTCAGGTTACTAAACCACTATGATTCCCAGCATGAAATTCCAATTAATTTTCAGATCGTACTCCTTAAGTTTGGAAAAAAGAGCAGTCCAACTTGCTGAACTGAATGTTCATGAGCACATCATACATCTAGTTGTATAATGACCATTACCGGTTATGTGTCATTGACCCAGGTTCAAAACCCCTCTGCTCAGGGGGGAGCCGAACGCACAACTGGACCAGTTTAAAAAAATTGAAGGCCTCATCTCCTCTGATCTAGACCACTGGCTGTGCAACCTGTATTTTCAGGTGTGTGTGTGTGTGTGTGTGTGTGTGTTTGTGTGTGCGATTAGGAAACATGTGCATGTACATTTCTTTTGAAGATTCTTATCGGTTGTTTTTTACACGTTATATTCAGAAGTGTGCGCAGGTATGAGTTATGGTTCGGACTGGTTCTGAATGTTAAATTATATGCTTGTGTGTGTGTATCTTTTTGCTCACTCTGACCCCCCTCCCCCTCTCCCCCTTTTTATTTGGGAGGCAGGATGGTGGATTTGGGCAGATGGGGGTTGGAAATTTGGATTTTCTATGATAAAAAGCTTTTACAGAGCAATTGGAAATTGGCCCCAGAGAGCAAACAAGAACCACATCTTTACCCAGCAATTCCGGATGCATTTGAGCTGATGCATTGATTAGATTAGTAAACATCTTAATTGAATTAAAAGCTAGAACAAAGCTCTCTGTCTTGGGTTTGTCTCTTCTTTATTTGTCCCTTCAACTGTGACATGCTGTTTGTATTACCGCATTATTATTACTGTTTTCTGCAGTTGCTTTGATTTCTGAGGGATGTAAATAGCCAAATTGTTGTACATCTTTGCGGATGTACAGCACATTAGGATGTGCAATATTCATATTAGTCACATTTATGGTCTTTATTGAATTATTTTATGCCATTATGGCACACTATGACAAATACTAATAGTTGGCTATGTCTGCAGTTTGATCACTAACACCTGTAGTGTAATTACCTACACATGCTGTTTTCCCACAAACAATGGTGATGCAATGGAATGATATGAACATAACTGCTGATGACATTAACATGAAGAGGTTATATTAATGTTCACTGAACCCACATGTAGACCTCTAACACACACAGACAGACCTACCGCCCTCTTGTTTGTGGTGTTTCAGGTAAAGAGGCTCCCTTCCGGAACATCTGGGGGGCCAGAGAGCTGCATCACCCTATCGATACCCCCTCCTAACCCCCCTGTCATGCCTCAACCTGAGGTCCATCATGACCAACCCCAAGGCCAACTGCCACTCAGGCCTCAGCCCCCATCACAGACCCAGCTCCGTCCTCAGCCCGTTCATCCCCAGTCCCAGTTATACCCCCAACAGCAGCCGCATGCGGGCCCCAGCAGCAGAGCAGGAGAGCCCGCTGTGGTACATTCTCACCGGGGGTCGCCTCTCCACCTGTCAGCTGATTCTGCTTGCTCTTCCTCATCTCTCCCAGGTAGGGGTCCAATGTTAAAACCCCCAACTATGCCACAGTGGGGAGAAAATGTCACCCTAATGTCACAAGCCCTGGGATGGGAAGAATGGCAGGCCTCACTTACAGCTGTTCTCCGCTGAGGTGAATCTGCTTGAAGGTAGGGTTGGGTGGAGACAGTGGGCCAAGCTTGACAGACAGAAGTTACATCAAACAGAGGATGTTTTCTCAGTTAGATTATATGCAAAAACCCAACAGATACACTGTAGCATTATTGTTAGTTCAGTTAGCAAATGTTTGAGCAGCAAGCACAACACTGATGAACCCAGCTGATAGACTTGTAACATATTCAGATAAAGCTTTTTGACAATACCACCACCACTTAAATAAATAAACAAACCTTCTTTCGTACAATGACATGGAGAGCATCATAAAATGATAAAATGACAGTATTCAATTTAGATTTTGAGTTTCTAATTTTTCTTTTATTGTTGCCACACATAACACTTCTTATAATACTGTTATCAAGCTATTCAAAAAAAGCTTTTGTAAATGGGCTGTGGGTACTCAGGCTGCTGCATTTGAACTCAGCTAAACCTTTCTTGTCAGTTAGATGTTCAAATAGTGCATTTGAGACATATTAGCAGTCTCTGGGTCTTACATTCACACAGTGGAGTACTATTTAATGTATTTAGGTACTACAGGGTTTGTACAAAGTCTTGAAAGTTTGGAAAATGCTTAATTTTAACCGTCATGTTTTCAAGGTTAGGAATATGCTTGAATTCGAATATACTCCTTGAAAAATGCTTGATTTTCAACATAACCTGGTGTTTCATCATCTACACCATCACTCATGTAAACCAAAAATCTTTTAATATTTGATTTGTCATATTTGTTTGTTGTCTTCTGGAATTTATAGTAACAATTTAGATGTAATGATAAAGGCTTTGAGAGTGTGGACATTTTTGGTTTAGGTACCTTTAAAGTGCTTGGATTTTACTCTCATAAATATGTATGAACCTTGGTACTAACTACGCTAACTACACAAAGCATTTTGACTGTTGTATTACTTTGTCAGTACATATAGGTGTTCTGGCTTTGACACACTGTGGTTGCGCTTTTTACTTGTTTAATGTGATAATGTAGACTTTGCATGTCTTAGACGTCATTTAATAGAGCAGTTTTGTTCTCTTTCCTCAATTTGACTGAGATCCATCCATCACACATTTCCGATTACCGTCTTGAAGTTGTTATCTGTCCCATTATCCACTACAATACTCAAGTTTCAAATGTAATCTGATTACCTTCATTTTGTATCACTTTTTTCCAGAGGCACTAGGACACAGAGTGAGATGATTTTAGATAGCAAATTAACTATTGTAGCGACTGCATAGCGGCTCAGTGGTTAGTGTTGCTTCAGAGCGAGAAGGGCCTTTCTGTGTGGAGCTTGCACGTTCCCCCGCATTTGTGCGATTTTCCTCCGGGAGCTCTGGTTTCTTCCTACAGTCCGAAGACACGCAGGTCAGGTCGATTCGAGATGTGCATTCCCAGGTGCGAATATGATCATGTTTCTATGTTTTAGTCCTGTGATGGACTAGTGCTCCTTTGCATTTCTTTCAGTGCATGCTGGGATAAGCTCAAATGTGATCCTGAATAGCTATAAGTGTGTCCATCAGATACACTGATGAACTATTCCGATGTGGTTGCCTTGTTTAGATGGTGGTCCAGCAAAGTTAGACCACAATTGTAACCACATCTAGAGGTGGCTAATGACTTCTGTTAATAGTAATAAGGATCCACTTCATTCCACTTCCCTCATTTAAAAAACATACTATTTCCCACCTAGTTTCAAGTCATCCAACATCTTGGTCATTGCCAGGAATCAAATACAGGCTCATTTGGAATTGATCTACTACAAAGGCGACTGGCTAGCTTCTTTGTTATTAATACATCCCCCTTTTTTTCCTTTTTCTTTTTTTTTTTTTTTTTTGCACGCACAGCTCATCTTTATTTAACAGTCCTCAAAAGTTTCTGGGGTGCTCTGCTTTAAACATCACACAGGCTTTTTAATTACAAATGAGTTGTGACAGGTCTGCTGGGTAGCACCCTGGCCCATTTTAAACGTGATGCCGGCTGACAGCTTGGCAGTGTTCTCCCAGCACTGAAACATGTGGAAGAAATTGGTCTTTTACATTTCACAGCTTGTCGCTTCCTCCGCCGACTGACCTGTGACCCCCCACAGAGATCCTAACGCCCACAAGGGAAGTGTCCCCAACGAACTGACTGCCTTTCCAGAGAGAGAGAGAGAGAGAGAGAGAGCGAGGGAGGGAGGGAGGGAGGCACTCACTCACTATGGGAGATTTATGTTCTGCCACACAAGGCAAAAGGTACCAGGTCTCTTCAACACACACGGCTGCATACCCTGGCTCACGCGCAGACATGGACGTCAGCACACACACATTCTCGCAGCCAGGTGAGGAGGTTGCTTGGGAAGTGAACCCGATCCGTAAGCGAAATAACGGATCAAAAGGTGTCCTGCACAACACCTCATCCACGCCGTTCCTTAAGCCGACCTGACGTTTGCGCCTCATTTGCATACAGATCCGTTCATTTTGCATTACCTCTGGAGCGAATTATGGCATTCAGATGGGGAGATTACGTCAAGGTTGAAGGGAGCGATTGGATGGACAACTTTAACCTAGCCAAAAATGGAAATCCAATTCAGCGAGGGAAAGAAGAACAAATTGTCCCCTATTCCTCAGTCCTCTGTCAAGTCTGGGGGTTTCAGACATTTCCTTCCCATTTCATGCCTCTCTGTTTCTGATGTGTGCTGTGAGGAGAACGCTTTCTCTGCGCATGTGACACCAGGATTTTCCTCATTACCCGTTTGTCTCAGAATCAGGACAAGTATATGGAGACCTCTTGTCATTGCGATAACGTACACACAGCAGAGCTTGACAGTGAGAAGTTTGTATTCCTGAGGCCTTAAGTTAATTAATCCCCGTAGAAAAATCACAGTGCGCGGTGAGGTGTCTATTACAGAACAAAACCTGACATCCCAATCCAAGATAATAACTCTGACAAGTTTTGATCGAAAAATCTGAAGATTACTCTAAGTGCTATTGTGTGGGCATTGATGTTTTTGTGTTTCAGATCCACATGCTATTGGATGATAATAATTCTGATTTACTTCAGTTGACTCGTCCAAGCATAATTGAGTGTATTCGGCTTTTTAACGTAGAAATTAGCTAGAGGCACACTGGGTTAAGTGACCTTTCACATTAACTGAATGATCCAGTTACATTGGGTTTGTTTGAACCCAAATGACTAATTAGATTAGTGTCTTGTTTCATGATCGCCTTTAGTGGATCACTATGAGCACACAGATGATTCTGAACTATATCACTGCTTTGTTTCCCTGCCTTTTTTGTTAGTTTCTTTTTTTATTTTTTTACAAATGCATCATAACATCCATCCCCTTGAGCACCGATGGTGATTTCGAGGATTCCTCATCTAATGTCTTCTTTGGAGCGCTGCCCTGCACTTTCAGGATGTGCCCCCCTCCAGGCCGGTCCCAGTCATCAGAGTCTCAAACCGCAATGTTACATCATACCCTCTCAATCAGTCGCACTCTGCGTCCCGTTGATTCATTCAACAGTGTCCGGATTCCGAATGGATGCATTCAACCTTTGAAGCCTGTTTCCAGAGATACACATGTAAACCCTCACAGTGGGTGTGGTAAACAAGCCTAGAGGACTGCACGTGGGGGACAAATACAGAGCATATTGGACAAATACACCCAAAGGTGACAGTGAAAACGCACTGAAAATTCCCAGTTTTTGTGTGATAAGACAATTGCAGCCCATGTGTGGTTCAGTGAACACGATAAAAACAGATTTGACTTTCAAGAGGAACAGACTTAAAGTCTTAAAACGGCATACAAATGTGCACGGATCAGTATGCATTGAGCGTCTGTTATTATCATTAAAATGCAATGGAGTACAAGAAAATAAACTCTTGTGTGAAGCGACACCAAATCCTCACAGTATCATAGCAACCTTAACACAAATCCCCGACATGGACTCAGGGGTAATCCGTGAGTCACTGACCTTTGATCCCTCTGTAACTTTGGACCAGTCATCAGGCAATTAGGGGCCTAGGTGAGCAAGAACCGCCATCTCAGCCTGGTTGCATCTCACCGGTAACACAGCGGTGGGGTCTCGACAGTGTTACGGCCCCCAGGCTTTTCTCTTTCCCTGGCCTGTTTTTGTGTGTAAGCAAGGAAGAAAAGAGGTGCGTGGAGTTATACAGTTGGGAGGTACACTCATTTGTATTTCTACCCTGGAAAATGTCTGTGCATGTATGCAAGTGTCTACATATTATTATCTTTGTTTGTATGCCTTGCTGTGTGTGGGTGCGTCAGTGCAGTGTTATGCACTGGATGAGTACATGAGTGTGTGTGCTGGTCTTAACACAGCTCAGAGCGCAGGGGGATAACAAGGAGTTTGTTGTTGGCCTTGAGTGCCCGGAGAGGCTGGAGTTGTGGCAGCTCCAGCGCTATGAGTTCATAGACGTAGCCCTTAGCTGTCGAAGCTGTCGATGATGTCGAAGCTGTCGATGCAGCCTCCGCGCTCATTCTGGGTTTCACAGCGTCTGCGCATTAGCGAGTGGGGCCTGGTGCAATGAGTGTGTGTGTGTGGTTGTGCAGTCTAAGCAAGCATCCTAATCCATGGTGGTCCAAGTCCACAGTTGCTGTTGTTGTTGCAAATAGAGGTTGAGATGTGTGTCGGTGTGTGTCTGTGTGTGTGTGTGTGTGTGTGTGTGTGTGTAAAAGCAGCTGGCCATGGGCTGCTTTGCTCTGTCTCAGACTGTCTGCACAGCAACACACACACTTTGCTGAAATGTAATATTTGCTCAAGTGCACTTCTACTTAGAATACTAGCAATAAACTATTAAAACAATGCACTACGAACTGAATGAAAAATAGTTGCATTTGGATGTTTTAAAAGTTAGAAATGCAAAATCTACTGTATTTTCTTTCTGGGGGAATACAGTCTAAAACACTTTTGTATATTTGACACAAAAGGGTCTCTGACTTTGTGCCTCTTGATACGATCCATCTCCCCTCACTTTCTAGGTGCTTTTCCATCTTTGACATTTCTTTATGGCAGTCATTTTTCATTTTTTTATGCACTTTCAGAGTGTGTAAAAATATCTTGTCCTCAAGTCCAGACATTAAGATATGTTTACACCGTGTACACAATATATTTGACTGATGTAGGATTATTGGAATCTTAACACTGACACATAATTGAGTATACAGTTATGTAATGTCATGAAAATGTAGAAAAATAATAAATTATTTTATCCCTAGAATAGAACAAATATAACCTTATTACCTTGTAACTGTAGGCACTCTAAATGTTTACCAGCAAAGCGGTGGTAATTAAAAACTACATCTGTGTTAGGATGAAAGCTGATTTCAGACTCCCTTAATAATAGCAGTGAGCAGACTCATTTAAGTACATTTTAGCTGTCAGAAGGATCTCTGATGTGTCGCCTATATTTAAGTTATTATTACTGATAAATTTAATCCCGCAGCAAGAGAGAAATTATATCATCGCAGAGGTTTCCATATGTATTATATAGATGTGACTGGTTCCACGGGGGGAAAAAAGTTTCACATAGTGAGATTTTTACATGTATCAAGCTAAGGTTTACTTAATTACAACCTCCAGGCAATGCAGGAACCCTTTTTTAAATTCTGTGAATGTTAATATGCTAAATAATGCAGATCTCCGACTCTTCAAGCATGAGACACACATCTGGCGGCTTACCATTTAAATTACAGCAAAAAAAAAAAAAAAAAAGAGTGAGACAGATAGAGAGAGAAAGGAAAAAAGAGGGTTAGGATGAAAAAATACTTCAAAAGTAATTTTCCAAAGAAGGGAAGAATGGTAAAATGTATTACAACCAAACTTAATTTCTTTTTCGATTTTTCATCATTTCTAATTGCATACATTAGAGCATTGTTGAGGCTGGGAAGGTTCAGCTCTAAGATTGTGGGAGACAGAGATGGCTGTGCAGTGGGAGCTCCATAAGTTAACACTCCTACTTCTCTCTGTGCAGAGTAAAATCAGCCTTTGTTGCTTTTGCAAGTCTCCAGGTAGTATACCAAAACATCTTCACTACCTGCCTAGGAGTGGAAAAACAAGACAAAAGCAACACTTGCAGTTTGTTCAGAAACAAAAGAGTATTTTATTTGATTTCTTGGTACACTGCAAACAGCATTTTTTTTAACAGTTATTCTTCTCATTTTAAGTGTCATTTTTAGCATTATAGCTCAATTTTAAATGAATTTTGCAAAACTAAATGTAAACCTTTTAATTGTATTGTGGTGTACTAAATTATTCAGAATTTTAAATCTTTTCCAAAAATGTTTGTCAGTTTCCATTGTTGCTTTTTTGGATGGTTCATTAGTACTTTTAACAACTCGTAATCATTTGGATTTTGTAATATAAATATTACTCAACCACCCTTGATCCTCACTATGATTGCCAGATGTGATTTGCCAAAGAAAACAAACATAACCCTTTCTTTCTTTTTCACACTCACTGCACATTACTTCTCTTTTTGGGATGCAGGGAAGAATTCCTCCTCGGGAGCCATTTCTGGAAACACGGGAGAGAAGAGTGATCCATGCAGGGAGAAAACGGAGGGTGGGATTCACTACAAGGTAACACTGTGATTTAAGGGAAAGTGTTCCCACCCTTGAAATGAGCACCCTCTCCGCTTTCCCCTTCCCTTCCCTTCCCGCCCCTCTCTGCACCCCTACACACACCTCCCTGGCTTATTATCTGAGATTTGTCAAAATACATTTCACACTAACAGGTATTTTTCAGCCTTCAAAGCCAGTTTTGATCTGCTTGACAAGCCAAAGCAGCTCAAATTCTGTGAAATCAGCAAAGCCAGCCAGGCTTCCCTTTTTTTCTCCAAGCCGCTCTAAACACGCCTCTTCCTGTGCTACAGAGGACTTAAGCTAAATTAATCAAAGCCTGCATGTTACCTGCCATACTTTGAAGTGGTAATTGCAAAATTACTCTGTGTGCTGATCTGGCATTGCTGCCTCCCGGTCCGCCCCTGCCATTGTGCCTCCGCTGCGGCCTTTTGTTGTTGTGATGTTATTGTTGAGGTAGTTAGAAGCCTATGAACAAGCCTCCGTCTGTCACACACATATACACACCCTCCCCTCCTGCCTCTCTCCTCCATCCCTCCAAGTCTTTATTCTTACTAACCTCCTTCTACTGATGTACAAGAGGCTCTTCAGACCACCATTAATCAGTGATGACCTGTTAAATAAATGAGTTTGTTGATATGAGGTTTTATTTCTCTGCAGCCTCTGTAGACCATGTTTTTTTTTTTCTCCTCCTCTTGGCCCTATCTTTAAAGCCTTGCTAACTCTGTCAAATGTCGTGGTGTGGAACCCAGTTGTCTAATGATTAAGTGGAGTGATCTCCAACCTGCCCCAGCCTGGGAGCGCTAGGGATCAGATTTCAACCCTTCAACCTGCAGTGCAGGCCTAATTAAAATGAATTTTCTCCAGGCGACCACTTTGCCCACAGGGCAGGAATCCAGCTATATACAGAATCCACTCTTAAGGTATTGCATTAAATTTATTGTGGGGAGACACCGGAGAACATTGCGGTTTATATATCTCCTGCATTTTTTCTCTCTGCTTTCTTTCCCGCTCCTTTCCACCTTTTTATTGTGATCATCACTCTGGAATCCAAGCTTGCTTTGGCAAAGATTGCCCTATGAAAACGGATGGAGCTTTTATGGGGTCCTGCCCATTTACTACTTCCTGGGCCTAGTTTATCTCAGAGGGAGAGACACACACAGAGAGAGAGAGAGAGAGGGAGAGAGAGAGAGATGGAGGAGAGGAAAAGATGAAGAAAAAAATGAAATGGAGAGAGGTAGAGTGAGACAGGGGCAGAAGAAAGAGAGAGGTTGCTTATTCCAACTGTGGATCTCATTAACATACATCAGTGAGTATTTCACAACTTCAAGCAGAAAGGCACTAAGCCCACCCAAGGGCAACACAGGCAGGGCTGACAGGGCCAGGGAAAGCAAGCCGTTAACATGTTGGCGGCTTAACAAATAATATCTGCTCCCAAGTACCTTGGTGAAATATTTAAAACCCCACTTCCTAACTCCATTTGACTGTGTTTATGACGATGACAGTAAACGACTTGTGTGGAAAAAAACAGTGCCAGCTGCTCAAATATCACATATTTAACACCGCCGTCACTGTACGCATGTTTCCCAAATGAACTCAACTTGAATGATGGCGTGCCGTATGCGATTTCGCCGTCATTCTTGTCTCGTGTCAATTGAGGCGCGGTTGAGATATAGGAGAGGCTCCAAAGTGCCACGCACACTGTCACTGTCACCGTGTGCATCCCCCAAGATAAATTCGGAGGCCTGTTTCCTGCTTTGATTACAAATGACATCCGCATGTGTTCTCCCCGATTTCTGCTCCTCACAGAAGAAGCCAATCAAGAAGACAAATAGCTGCGGCCCCAGCATGAGCGGCAGCAGCGCACCGCCTCGGCAGGCAGACAAACAGAAGATGCAGCCTTCAATGGAGAACCTCTCCACGGAGGAGATGGAGGAGTATACATTCTCCCTACAGTAAGTCTCACCACTCATTATCCTGCCTCAGTCTTGCAAGATTCAAAAAAAAAAAAAGAAGAGAATAAACGTGGGTGACAACTGGTTTGTGTGCCTCACAGACAGTGATGTGCACGGCATCAACCAGACAGACACTGACAACAAAATGTGCCTAGAACACCTCCTGTACAGATATAGATACAGTAGTCACATGTCTTTCAAGGGAAATCCTAACTAAATGGAGTTTGCATCTGCTGTAGCTTTAATCTCCTATAGCTCAATTGTAAACACACGCAAGTCACAGGCAAAGTCATCTTCAGAGCCTCATGACCTGATCTAATCTGGAAAAAAAAAGAAAGTCCCACTGTGTGAGAACTTTGTTAGAAAGCAGGGGAATTCTGCTGACCATAAGACCATTTGTGCCTTGATCAAATCTCAACTTTCCTGCATTTGAATTAATATGGACTCAAATGCAAAAAAATGTGAATTATAAGTTAAAATTTCACTTTATGGTTTACAGTTTTAAGACAAAATTTGGACGAATTTGGTTTGTAACAATATTGCATATGTAGCCAAACCAAACATTGCTCATCCTATACCCATTATGTCACTATGTGGTTTATTTGTTTCCTACTCCTCAGCACAACAAAATGCAACAAAGGAGGTTTGGGAAATTTTGTTTTCCTCTTCCAGTGGCTTACAGCATTTGATTTTAATGAGAAAACAGGGATGTATGAAATATAAACAAAGCAGGAAGCACGGAATTTCAAACACCTTGGCCAAATGTGTTAAAAGCAACAAGGTGCAGCACTGTATGCCCATGGAACATCAAAATAGGCTAAAAGCAAAATTGCTTATTTCAACAAAAAAAGTCACAGGTATTTGTTTTCATTTGAACGTCAACTAAATTAAGGGGAGGGGATTACCACACACACCGCTACACTGGGGGGGAGAGAGAGGCAGAGAGAGGGAGTCTGTGTGTGTGAGGGAGACAGAAAGCAAGCTCTCCCTGGAGATTTAAAAGTACCCATGTTTCCTCATTTCTGGGAGTTGGTAATTTATAGCTGCTGGTCACATATTAAACAAGATCAGAGACTACTCCCTGACATCTTCTGAACATACTGGGGGAATTCAAATGATTACCAGCGTATCCTGCCAACAAATGACGACACAGGGACTATCTTGAGGGAGAGTGAATACAAAACGAACACAGAACCGGCACACAAAGGGACACAATTAAATGGTTTTCACGATTATTCATAGTGCCGCTTTTTACCTCTGAGCAGTCGCCGGGTTCCGTGAGATGAGACGTTTCTGTCAGTTATAGGTACGGATTGAATTGAGTTGGAGCCCTGGCGGTTCCCTGATGCCCTGTGAAGGTGCTGCTGCTATTGATTTCATCTGTACAAGCACACACACACATTACAGTATCTCTGAGCTAAAGGCTGCTTTTTTTTTTGCCCTCGCCTAATCAGAGCATTAGAAAGATACGGTGCAAGTGTTGGCTTTCACAATGAAGTTAAAGGCACTGCAGTCTCAAAGTCATACCCTCACCCATCTCTCCCACTGTACTGTTTGACTTATTCTGGGCTTCTCTACATTACCTGAGGACTGACAGAGGCGCAGACGAAAGGGATTGTTTACTGATTTTGTTTTCCTTTTATTTGCCGTAATGATGTCATCTCCATCTCTTCTGGCATTTTGAGAGCTCTGTTTGTATCTTTGTGTGTGTGTGTGTGTGTGTTTATATGCATTTGTGCGTGGGAGTGTGTGAGTGTTTATGCGTACATCATTTCTCGACTGTGTCTGTGCACAGTATGCGTGCGCAGGAACGTCTGTGCATACATGTATTTTATGTGGGATGAGGATTCATACTGCAGTGATTGAGGGGATATTACTGCCATCTATTGAGCCACAAGAGACTGAGCTCATTGAGATTTTTATAGGGCGTCCCGACACAAATGTGCAAATCAGATGCTCATGCATTATTAAGCAAACACTTAGAAACAGTAAGATTCAGTTAGGATAGTCTGAGAATCACACACAATCTCAAACACAATGCATTCATTTCCAGAACGTCACAGTCAGGAACACTTTATTCACCAAGCCAAATTAATGTAAAGCAATGTACTGGAATGAAACAGGCCAATGTCTTACAGAGCTCCTCAGAGTGAATCTCATATATGTACAATGCAGGCTGTGGCTGCAGGTGTGACTTAAAATTCTAACTTTATGTTTATGTTATGAACTCAACTGTCCATCAACTGTCTAAAAATGAAATAGTATTGTTACAGGTATGGGAACTAACAGTTTATTTAAATGCATCTAATTAAATCAAGATGTCAGTTTCATAAAAGTTGGCACAATGTTCAATAAAGTGCTTTATGTAACGCCTCTGTTTTGTTTTGTTTTAAAAAGATTATCACCTCATTTATTCAGACAAGCAGGACTACTTAGAAATACATTTTCTGGGTATTAGTTGAGGTGTCTCCATTACATATGATCTTATACATAAATTGTATTTTATAGTTTTCTTTCAGGGGTGAGGATTAGTTTCTCTCAGCATTTTTGGAGTAAGTAATTTGATTATGTTCTTTTTTTTTTTATTATTTTAGTTGAAGTTCCTGGTTGATAACCTCAAAAGCACATCAAAAAAGCCTACATGGTGTATGGGATCATCATAACCGTAAACCATAAATTACAATTTCAAAGACAACACAATGCACCTTTTACTGCAAGTATTGACAATTGCCAGTCAATTCTGGGCAAATAAAAAACAAGCCAGGAATGATTGTTCTTCTTTTTTTTTTTTTCTTTTTTTTTGCGTTCCTATGTTGCTGCTATCTGTTTGAACATGCATGAAAGACTCCTGCCTACCTTCCAGCTTATTTGATGTCTACAAGTGTAATCTTAACCACCTTTTTTCTCACAGAATAGCACTGAGCAAAATCAAAGCACCTGATTCAATACGGCTGTTGTAATTCGATAGGGCCAATTTAATGCTTTCGGACGGTGCGGCAACAACTTCTAGAAAAGGTAAACATACTCAGACTGAATTAATTTTGCAACTCAGAGGGTACTTTAGCAGTACTTTACACTCACTGCACAGTGATAAGTCACTGTTGCTAGCTTGCATTTAAACTTTACAAACCTCAGTTTACATTTTAAAAAATCACTTACATCAATAATACTGAAGAATTATCAGTAGTTGTTTTTAGGAAAACCTATCTGTTGTTAGATTTTGATTTTCATGCATCCATGATTGTTGCCAATTAGCTTTAGCATTGTGTCTCACCAATGTCACCCAACTGTTTTTTTTTTTTTCCTACTCTGGTTTTGAGGAGAGAAACCTGTTTTAATCAAAGTCATTCTCACATAGCAATTAGATCTAATTAGTCCAATTATCAAGATTCTAATTACATTGAAATATACCCCCTAAATCTCATATCAATTATAGTATGTGCGACTTGTCCTGATCAGAAGACATGAAGAGAGAGACAGAGTAAAGACAAAGCAGGGTGGGAGGTAGGATAGAAGAACATCCACATCCTCTGGAGGCCAAATGACTGCAGAACTAACTCCATCTGTCCCCAAAGCTTTTATTCCAAAAGACTGTATGGCCATTTGGGGATAAATGTCACTTAACCTTTATTCGTTTTTTTCATATTCACAACTATTTTGTTACTGGTTATGATGTTATGATTAGTTACATCCTAATTTTCTGTTTCAATTAGATGAGTGATGAGTCAAAATAAATACAGTTTTAGCATTTAGGTTTAGAGCTAGTTATCAATCACTATTGTTAAGCCTGGATTCAAGCTCTAGAAGCAACTGTGGTGGAAGTAATTATCACCTGTATTAAAACCAGGTAGTAACGTGTGGCAGTCAGCCTACACAAACACATACACAAACACGCACAGGCCTGCACTGTATGTTGCTATAGTGGTGCAGTATGGCACTGTAGGTGCACCGGCATAACACACACGCGCACGCATATGCACAGCCTGTTCTTGTTGTGGAGTCAGAGGGAACACACTGACCTAATTTCCCCCAGTTAGCTCGCCTCGTTGGGGACCAACAATCCTCTCCGCCCGTTTCCCCCAACCGAGCCTATCAGAGCACTCACTCACTGCGTCTCTGTCTCTCTATCTTTCTGTGCCCTCCATCTGTTTGACTCTGTATACATGCTCAAGTGTAAGATTAGCAGTAAAGTGTGCAGTTATACTGTTCAGGGCTTCTCATCTGCGCTGGTCTATAGTACTAAATATTCATAACATGCACCCTGCAGTATCATTCTTTTGCTAAAGAAGAACCATTAACTATCATGGCAAGAAAGAGAGATCGGCCTGCTGTAACAGACAGAGAAAGAGAGAAAACCACCTGAAATAACAGCTAGTTCCAGGCTGTCAATCCCCTGCAAACTGCAGCTCTGAATCACAACTCAGTGCAAGGGTCAATCAATTCTGATGTAATGCTGGTAGGAGAGGTGGGTGGAGATGGCAGTGCTGTTCACCCCTGGGTCTCTAGTGCTTTCCGGGGCTCTTTCCTGTGCTGAGGGCGCAGGAATGTGTCTGCGTGTGTGCGTGCGCAAGTGCGTGCATGCATGTGTGAAAGAGAGGCCCCTGGCTACCGCGGCCTGAGTGCACATGTTAGGGTTTTCTGCGGCCAGACGCGCCCTGGGTCACTTCGGATCTCACAGACACACATACACAATCAACGTGCTGCTTCCTTTATGGAAATCAGAGCTGTCAGCTCCCTGACAGGGAAATGTTGCAATATGATTGGCTAATCTGCAGTGATGTGGGTGTCAGTCAGAGCTGACTGTGGTCCCATTGGTGGTGTGGGTCAAATGAATGTGTTTCCCACAGACACGTAAGAGAGAGGAGGGGGTGGGGGTGGGGGGTTCAGACAGAGAAAAAAATGACAGGAACTATATGTGAAAGCATATGAGTGATTGTGTGTGATTTGTGCATGAGAGATTGTGTGTGTGTGTGTGAGGGAGAGAAAGAGAGCTAGGCCAGAGGTGACGCTTCCCTCATGCTCTTCTTTTTCATCTGTAATCACTCGTTCCCCAGTTTGACATAAACATCTTAAAAAGATGGCAAAAGTCAACAAACAACTCCTCAAGAAGTTAAAAGTGGATTTTTACATTCAGATACATGTTAGCTAATGCACTGTAGCACAAACATGCACTAATGCACTGTGCCCTGTGCAAATAAATATGAACTTTTAGGAAAACATCACTGACAGGCAGATCTAATAATATAACTGACAAGTTGTAGATGTCGATGTAATCAGAATTTGAATCACAGTGTAACGTGTGTTTATATGGGCATGATGTCATCAGCACCTATTTTAGCCATTGCCAGTTTAGAACCAGAGCATGCTTGATTGATAATTGCACTGACACCACAGTTAACAGTTTGTGTTTGTCTTACACTTTGTTTGTTTGGAGGCACACATGTATGAGATAAGAGTGACACAAAAAAAATAAATAAATAACATAAACTCAGCTCAACACAACTTTTATCTTTTGCATTGTGTTCAAGATTTTGTACTTTTTGCATCAAGGTTTATACTGGCTGCACATCTGGAGCAACACAGGAGTGTTACGGCAGTATTTTAACGGTAGAGTCTAATAATTCAAAATATGCTCATGATGCCTTTCAGAAAAAAAAGCCAAAAGACAAGTGTGATTCTAGAAAAGCAAGACAGAAAGTGAGAGTCTGGCTGCATCATGTAGAAACAATAGTTTTAAGAGGCCCATTTCATCCTGCACTGACGACTCATATATTAGATAAAAAAGAGTGATTCCAGAGCTACAGAGCCCAGTCTGCTCTGTGACGCTGGGTGACATTTCAGGTCATGTCTTGGCAAAGTAAACCTTTTGTTTTTCTTTGTCCATCACCCACTTAATTGTTCTCTACATACACACATATTACACATAGTGAGTTTCTCTGGCTCAACATTATTTCCTCTCTCCCTCTCCCTCTCTCCTGTTAATTCTGTCTTTATCTCACTTTCTCTGCCTCTAATTTTCTCCCTCTTTCTCTCTCCATCCGTTCCTCATTCTCACTCTGTCTCTATCTCTCTGGTGACAATGTCCTGCAGTTATGAGGCAAGGTCAGAGAAGTGAAATCCATTTAAATACTGATGCAACTCTCTCGAGGCCCATGCTCAGCCTCCGCAGCACTCCTCCCTGTACGCCTCACCCAAATTGATGAATGGATAGATCTCCTTAGAACATTTATTATTTGTCCTGCATTAAACATTCGATGGATTACACATCTACTGGCACCATGTTTTGAGTATTTTCTCACTGCCCCAAAAAAAGTTTATAGAGAGAAAAACAACCTGTTCTTCATTGTTGAGGACTGCGGTGGTAGTTGTAGTAGCTGAGTGTGTAACGAGGGCCTGGGAAGTCCCTGTATGTTTGTTGATCCCAGGTGCAACTGCATTTGAAATGTTTCCACCCTAGTTTATGGCGCACCAAGGGACCTGCCATTTCCATGTTTTAATCCCCTCTCGTGCTAAGTCAGGCGCTCCATAAAAACGCCACATGTTGCATGGCAATGAAACAGCTACCTCATGTATATATCTAAACTATTCCAAGGTGTGTGTGGAGGCCAAAACCCACTTTTGCAGGAGGGATTTGTTTGGCCAGTGCAGGAGTGACAAAGCTGGATTATCACTCATCAAATCAGTGTTCTTGAATGGTCTTTTGGCTAGTAGCTTTAGAGGTTTGCCATTGAACAAATAATATTTCAAATAATAAATCAATACCGCTCTCATATCTGTGCGGTAAATATGAAGCTACGGCCAGCAGCTGGTTAGCTTAGCTTGGCATAAAGCCTGGAAACAGCTAGCCTGGCTCTGTCAAAAGATGACAAACAAGATATAACACATTATATCTTGTTTGTTTAATCCTTTACAGAAAAACAAAGCATAAACGGTGGGGGTTATGTGCTGGACTATTTCTTGGCCAGGCACAATACGTCCTGTCTTGTCTTTGCCGTGATGTTGCCAGGCAACTAGCGGAGACTCCAGGAAGTTACTTTCAGCAAGAAAGCAAATAAGCAAACCATTCCTGTAAAGCGTTTGACACAATTGCATGTATAATTGTTGATGATAAGCAAAGAGCAGTAATTTCTATTTGTATCTAAGTTGATTACATAGAGATCAACAGTCATTGCCTTAGAATGTCATCTTCCATTCACAACCCCAAGTAGGAGTTTTGTTTGTCTGCATAAAATGTCCCACATCTTACTCTTAATGACCACCATGATGGATAAATGTTTCTTCCCAGCCTGCCACTTGGTTTCACATTAAATCTGATACACTCACCAATGCATCATTTCTATCAGTTTGTGATTCTGTGCCAGCATTGCATCTCATCCACTGCTAGCTGATCAACAGCACAGAGCACTTGCGGCCTTTTCCATTGCCTGTATATGCTTGCCTGCATGTGAGAACCTCCCTCGCATTGTAAAAATGAGCAGCCAACTATTAGTCAAACGTGGATTCCTAATTAAGTGGAACATTTCTTTTTTTTCACTGCTTTTGATTATGCTCTCCTCCACTCCCTGTCAGCTGCAAATAATTCTGACAATTTGGTGGTGCATTGTTATACTATTTTAATTATATGATGATGGACTCCAGTTCTGCAGCTGAGTCACTATTCCATAATTCTCTTTTAACTACACCCCAAATACCTGCCACTGTGCTCCCATTTTGTCAATGAAACTAATTTATGTGTATTCTCGCTTTGCCAGGGTCTCTGTAAAAAAACACTGCTTATAAAGCCCCCAAATGGTAAGGTAATTGTTCTTGGAACAAATAAAAAATAAAAAAAGAAGGGAGAGAGTGAGAGAGAAAGAGGGAGCACAAAGTTAAATCTGAAGCAAATTTTTGTATTTTTTTGTGACTTTTTATAAATAAACTTCTCTCAAGATGATATAAAGATGACTCAATTATCTAAAAGCCTTGCAGGCATATAGTGCTGCTCTGTTCAACTTGTTTTTATGCACACACACACATTTAAGGTGCTTTGGAAAATGATACCAGCGTAGTAACCAATGATTATCATTTAATACATCTTGTGGGAGCTGGTTTCTTTGTGATTTCCACTTTGTGAGGTTTCATAGCTTCCTGCATTATATTTGCCCCACCTGTGCAAAGTCCTGCGTATATGCCAGTCATTACGTAAACTTAGGTGCTTCTGCGTAAATGCAGTAAATAGGCAGTTAAAGCTTAATGTTTCTGCTGTGGGAATGACTGTAGCATCTGCACATGATGTAAACTTGGATTGGCACACATACCATACCATACCATGTTTATGCACCACAGAGTGTATATATAAATTCACATTGTCCTCTATACTGTATCTCATATCTGTAAATGTATGGGAATACATACACACAGGCAGTCAGTGCACTGAGCTTGAATTATAGATGTACGTTATCTAAACCCACAAATATTCATAATGAGAACTCTATACAATGAAAATGGGAAATTGTTGTCTCTGGCAATTATAAATAGCACTGTAAAGGTCAATCAGTGTGTGTATGTGCACTGTATGTATGTGTGTGTTTATGTGTTTATGCATTGGATCCTTGCAGTGCATCTCATTGCTTTGACAGAGGCATCATCACTGGCTAACCTCTTACTGGCTGTGGGTTGATCCTATAGGTTGTTTATGCAAATATCAGCTAGCTGATATGGTGTTTTAGCAGTAATATGGCATGTTTCTTTCATATTACCACAAACCTCCATTGTCAAACACAGTAAAACCAAACTAAATCTCACTTGTGATTAAAACTCAAACTGATAAATACATAACTACATGTTATCTACTGCTGTAGCATCCTCCCAAACAGCAGATAAATACTGTTAACTAAGGAAACAGTAAAGGATGTCTGTTAGAGTCGGACAATGAGGTAACAACTACATTTTTAGAAGTTGTTATTTCATCATAAAGATATTTTGCTCATGTTGTTTTGTTCTGTGTTTGGGTTACACACTCTTAATTAGCTTGACAGTAAGGTCCTTTTGTTCTAAACAAGTTCCATCTGACCTTGACAATTTGCTTGAATGTTCACATGCAAAACGCCACATGTGTACATTTGTTTACAAGTTGCAAACTAAGTTTTGCACAAAGTTTCTTTTGGTTTTTTACACTACATCCAAAGCCTTAATACCGCCTCAGAAAGGAACCGGTACCACAGATGACAGATACTGTCACAATCCAAAACAAATGCATTATCAGCATTCTTCAAAAATGAAATGTAAACAAAGATGTGGTATCTTCAGTCCTATCTCTTGACACCTAAGATAATCACACTTCCATAATCACCACAACACTCATGCATCTGAGCCACTAAGAAACAATCACGTTATCTGTCAGTCTTTTAAGTCTATTTTCACACTGTATCTTTGCTTTCTCTATTTCCCCAACAGCAAACCATTCTTCGACTATGTGGGGAAAAAGATGTGTGGTTTTAGTGCATTTATAAACAATGCCGGTGGCCCAAATAAGGAAGTGACAGAAAATAACTTAATCCTCAAAATAAAGGGATAAGTCCAATACTTTAAGTGGCCTTAGACTGGAGGGTTTAAGCCATCAGGGCAATGCAAAGGGATTCTGAGGGTTACCTTCACTCTCCTCGGCCCTGAAGCCTTCTCACCATAAATCTGCTATTTAAAATGTAACACCCCACTGTACTCCTCTCCTCCCTCCGCTCCTCCATTTCTCATTACCCATGCCGTCTTAAAGGTTTAATACTTGTCTGTACTTGCTATTCACTTTTGTGCTATTTTTAAGAGCACAGCTCCCCTTTGTTGTCATGCCGTACAACAATTAGGGACACAGGCTGGAAAAACCAGTCCAGGAGATGGTTCTTGCTCCAATGGTTGACAGATATACGCTAGTTAAATCTGATTTACAGGCCCTGGCACTCTCTGGCAAGGTTTAAGGAGGATGATGAGTCCTTTTTGCAATGTGCTTTGATGACATGGGAATGAACAACAAATATATCAAAACTAAGATAATGAGGGAACAGCTTCTGGCCCAGATTTCACAGAATCATATAAACTACAATTAAAATGTAGTATTATGTGCCAGTGCATGCCTGTTGAAATGGTTAGTTTAATCTCTGGGCCGCTATGCCACATGCTATCAGTCGTTCAGGGGACAAGCTGTGATATTGGAATGAAACATCCTTCTTTCCTGCAAGATAAAAAGCCCACACCTCCACCCCCTGCCTTTCCCTCTTTTTTTTTTTGTATTGTACTTTTGTAATTGGAGGTGCCATAATGAAATCAATTCAGTGGTGATAACAGATTTCACATCACGTTACCAGTTTCCTTTGGAAGCAGCCGCCACATGAAGACATCTAAAAATATTCTTCTTTCATGCATCATCAATATCTTCATTATATGAAAGATGGGCGTCAGGTTGTATTTGCTGTTTTCGTTTAATGTCACTTGACAGGGTAGCATCTTGCCTGTGTCTGTGACACACTGCTTTTTTGTCTACTCTGTAATTCCACTTTTGCAGACACGCGGAAAGCAGTTTTATACCACACAGAGAAGCAAGTCGTGATAAAGCTTGGAACAGAATGGCAGTGCCTTTGTCAAAATCATAATAGAGAAGCAGAGACACACATTTGCTCGCACGTTATCATCTTCCTGTTTGCGTTACACTTCAAAATCTCGTAAAAGTGCACTTGTCACTGGAATTGCACACTTTTCAACATCATACAGTCACAGCAAAACTTGTTTTTTGTTGCAGTGACCTGAAAACCCGACATATCTATTTTGGCAATATCTCTTGTAAATCTAAAGTGTCATGTATGGACTCTTTGCTTCATGTAGTCATTTATTCTAAGATTCAGGGTAAAGTTATCTTTATTGCCAGTGTCATTCATTATAATGGAGGCTGTGGCACCCCATTATAAAAAGCTGACAGTTTGTTATTTTACCACATAGTGCTATTCTCATGTAACATTAATACTAGAGTACAACAACAGTAAACAGTGTCTTCTGATGATTTAATTTACATGTAATGAAAAAGCCGTAGATGCAATGTAATTCTCCCTACATCCGTATTGCATATATTATCTTGTACGTGCAGCATCTCACTGACCTTGCACAGGAAATATACAGTATATATGCAGTGGAAAACTTGGAATACATGCTGCAGTTTAAAATCTCCACCACAGAACTAACCAGTAACTGACTTCTATGACAGATGATATCCTCTCTGCTTGAGTTTATTTCAGCCAAGCTATGAATATTTATCAACCCAAACTGTTGACTGAGCGTTTTCTGAATGAATCTCGCGTTCTCCCACGTGTACCGCGCGCTACACCACTGCTCTTGTGTGCATCCACTAAGGAACTTGATAACTTCAAATAATTTAACACTTCAGAGAGTGTACCCACCTCACAGGAACTGCAAAGATGATCTCTTTTGTTTTAAATGCAACTGTGTGACGGTTCATATTTCAGCAGCGAAACGAGCAGAAGAAAACACAATGCTGCATTTTGATACAAGTCTAGCCTAATTATTTGGTGTGTGTGTGTGTGTGTGTGTGTGTGTGTGTGGGGGGGGGGGGGGGTACAATTGATTCTGTTTTTTTATCATTTTTCATCTTTAGGCGGTAACATATTTTCCCCTAGATACACACTACAAAATTGAATTCAAGCATGCTCTGGGACACAATTCCGTCCCTTTCCACTGCACTGTCCTTCCATCCTTCCATTCCTCCATGTTATTCCTTTCATATACCTTCAGGCTATTTATGTGTTTATACTAGGCTTTCTTCTTTATATTTTTAGTTTCCCTTTCCATTTCTCCTCTCCTCCCTCTCCCTCTTTTCCTCCTCTCCTCTCTCCTCTTCTCTCCTCCTCTCCTCTCCTCTCCTCTCCTCTCGCCTCCACTGTTCCATCTGTGCCCTCTATATGAAAGGGAATAGTTGAGCAGGCCTGACAAAGGGCGGCACAGAGGAGGCAGAGGTGCTGAGGGAAGCTGAGCACTGCTGGAAGGGATTCCTATCTGTTTGTGTGTACATGTGTGTGTGTGTGTGTGAGTACATTCGTGTGCATATGTGAATGTGTGTCAATTTGAATACTACATTTCCCTACCTATAATTCACAGCATGCATCTGATGATAGCAAAAAACTGCATTTGAATAAGTATGTAATGCACAGAAAAGGATGTATTTGCACTGTGAATCCAAAAACACATGTCATTACATCCAGTGTGGTAACTCACCTTTATATTTGTAGCTGCTGACGTTTACTTATTGCAATGTCAATACAACGTACATGACACTGTCACCCATGTGCAGGAACTGTTTAACCATCCTGTGTTCAAGATGAAAATGTAATGGAAAATGGAAAATTGACAGTTTAAGGATGACACGCATATAGATTATTGTGTTTAAAGCTATATGAATACATATTATTATTATTCAATTAAAAGAAAAAGTAAAGAAAAACTTCAAGTTGTCATGTATAATGTGTCTGCTTGTCTAAAAACAGATCAGCAGTGACTGGATCTGGCTCCTGCCCCTCACGCCTGTCCGACCGAGCCCGCCTGACCCTCCGCATGCTGCCGTCCGAGCTGGGCCTGCCGTTGCCGCGGCAACAACAGCCGCATAGTAGCTGGCGTGGCTCCGTTCGGCAGCTCGGCCTCATTATGCTGCTGCTGGCTTTGATGTGGTTTGTGAGGCTCTACCTGCATTACTGCAGCCAGTGGCTCTACCTCCAGGCCATAGCAGTTCCTGTCAACAAGTGAGTTTGCTTCCTTTGATATCGCCCTGCACGTACACACACACACACACACACACACACACATATGGGCTGAGGGAGCATATGGATACATATACACACACAGAGAAGGGAACAACATAGACACTTTTTGAGCACATGCATCGCTGCTGACATAAATCCCTTTACATGGAGCACAGATACATGCATAGATTACAGAAGCACATAGCCACATTGCAGATGCACACACACACACACACACTCACATGCGGTTGTGGTGAAATGGGATGTGGAGGGGGTAAGGAGCAGAGGAGAGAACGAGGATGTGCAGTGTGTCTGAGTGTGTGTGTTGGAAACACTGGATACGCCCAAATCATCTGTTTGGAATCCCCCCATTAACATTTTAACAAGACTCTCTCAATATTAACAAACCATTGCTGGGGGAGTGTGTTGCTTTCACCACACGGCTTTAAGTCCCAAAAGGCTACATTATTTGGAAGGAATTTATTGTTATTATTTGGTACACAGGGTTGATAATAAACAGCAATAAGATACCACAGAACTGTTAAATCACATCTCAGTGGCATATGGTGCTGATTTAATTCATCACAATAAAACAAGCTGGCTGCAAACATGCATACAAGCAGGTTTTTATTACAATAACATGGGGGTGCAAACATCACGCGTTAAATCATGGAAAGTAATAGAGGGAAAAAAAATGTGGCTGAATAAAAAAAAGGATGGACTGAGGGGGTGGATAGGAGGTGAAAAAACTCAAATGCAAAAACAGAGGGGGTCAACGTCTGATGACAACTTCCACATGTCCGAATCTGCTGCTCTCCCTCCGAGCATTTCTCTCTCCATGCAGTGGCCAGAGCTGGTGGTGCCCAGTGAGAGAGAGAGAGACCAAGTGACAGTCAGAGTGGCTAGTGTGATGACAGGCCTCCCTCCCTTCTTGTTTTTATCTCACTCTCTTTTTTCCTCCTCTCTGACTCTGTCTCTCTTTGCCTCCTCCTGCCCCATAATCCACCCTCGGACATCAGCGGACTGCAAAGTGTGCCCAGGAGCAACAGAGTCTCTGGCCCCAATGTTTCTTCTTTATTTTTATACACTCACACAAGTAAAAATAGTAATACAACATTTTTACTTAAACAAAAAAAAGTGAATGTAAAAGTACTCATTATGCACAATTGCCCCCTGTCAGTGATATATATTATTATTAAATTATTATGTATTATATTGTATTTCTGCACTGATTTGGCAATATCAGTCAAATCATTTGACTGGTACTGTATATATATATATATATATATGATATATGATCTGTCATACCAATAAAGCTTGTTTGAATTTGAATTTGAATTATGTTTTACATAATTGGACTGTTATTGCTGATGCATCAGTGTGTAAGCAGCATTATAGGTTTTTTAAATAGCTAAATAACTAGTAACTATAACTGTCAGATAAATATGGTGCAGTATGGTGCTGAAATGTAGTGGAGGAGAAGTATTAAGCAGCATAAAATGAAAATACTCACATAAAGAAAAAGTACCTCCAAGCTGTCCTTAAGTACAGTCCTTGAGTAAATGTACTTAGTTACTTTCCACCACTGATCCACATTGCCTGCCAATAGCACTGCACGTGCTGAAACCATTACAAAAGTACCACATCTAGTTTTGAAATTTTAATACAATACCACATTTGAAGAGACACCAAAATTTGATTTAATATGGAATGATGCTGCCAATGTTTAAAATGCTGTTACAATTTATTGAGCTGGAAAGTTTCATCGTATCATATCAAGATTCACTATGAATGAAATATCCCCCTGTCATTCTTGGGATGAGATTTAACAGTGCAATTTATCTGGGAAAATCGAAGCCTACAGTGTTAAAAAAAATAACATTAAACTCCTCTGTCTGTACCGGTCATTCAGTGAGATAATCTCTATTCCTCTAAAAGGACTTTTGGTGGATTGAATCTGTGTGTTAGGAGATTTTGCCTCAGATGGACCTCCACTGTCAGATTAATGGACAGAATCTGAGAGACGCTTGACTCTTGGAGCAAATCAGATGGAAATTAATGAGCAAAAACTGGACCCCCCCCCCAACCACTGGCTCTACCTTCTCCTGACTGATGGGAAGATTAAGAAACTCATGAGGCTTGCGGTAAATGGGGGGTCTCACTTACAACAGGGGGCTAAGAAAAGCTCTCTCATGTAACAGCACAGGTGTTGATACTGTTACTTGTAGCATCTGATTTTGATCTGATTTTCTGACTTTATTTTTTTAAAATTTAATTTCATTTATATACAGATTATCAAGCCAATGAAAGTTTTCCATAAACATATCACATGTGACCAGTAAGGCAGCTCACACTAGTAAAACAGCCAATTATAATGTTAATTGTCATCAACGTAATTAAATATGATTGAATTAACCACAAACAATATAGCATAGTGTGTGAATTGCTGGAACCAGTTGCCCTTGAGCGGCAAAACATCACAAACACAAATATACTACACGCACATTGACACGTACACACACTTCACACTCAGTCTCCCCACGTGCACGTCACCCGCCTCCGTTTCCTCTCCCGCTAGATTCCAGTTCCACGCACACACGGTGGACCTCGTATACCAGAGTTCTTTGCTCCACACCCGGGAGGAGCTGGCGATGGTGATGGTGGGTCCCCTGACCTTGAACGCAGTAACGTTCCTGCTGGTTCTGATCAGATGGGGCTGTCAACAGATATTTGGCTCACTCCCTTCCTTCACGTCAAAGTTTATCATGGCTCAGGGAGTGTGGACAGTCCTCGACCCCCTGGCAGTCTTTGCAGTGGACGCCGTCCTCGGGGTAAGTCACTTAAAAATAACTTGGACACTTGTGCACTTTAAATAGGAGTTCACTTTATCTTGGCAAAGTGACTTTAGATTACAAAAAAGGGGGAGGGGAGAGGGTGAGAAAGAAAATGTGCAAGGTTAGATGGGTGTCTTTTTTGGCAGTGGGGTGGATTTTGTCAGTGAGGATGTCTGAAATGATTTGGACTGTTCACAGTTGTCAATCACTTGACAAGAAGCAATGTCGAAATCAAAACCTAGTTAAATGGCATTGTAGTGATTAAGTCTGCCTTAAAAAGTCAGCAATGTGAGATGTAGAGTGAGAGGAACTTCAGCTGACCAGTATGTGAAACTTAGTCCTTGAGCCATCATGTGATCTTCCTTCAATCTCTCTTCTGGACAAGAGCTTCCCCATGTTGCAAATGTCCGGTCTTATACATCTAACATTTATAGATTTGTCTTTTTTTTTTCCTTTTCTCTCAATCTGTCTCCTCAGCGTCTCGCCTACAGCCCAGACACACCAGTGGGTGACGCAGCCAAGCTTTACTGGCACTTCTATCGAGCTGACCAATCAGGTGCAGCAGGAGTGATCATCACTCTCTTCCTCTACGCAGTCCTTTTTCTGCTCTCCATCACCATCCTCTCCATTTACCTGCTCAGGTGAGACACACAGGAAGATGATGACCTGATCCGATTCCTATTCCAATCCCTGACCCTTGTATCACTGAGGCAAAACACAGTGGTGACCCCTGACTCTGAGCTCCGTGTCTGACCTTCCTGGTGGCATCACAACACAACTCAAGCCGGGACTTATCATTTGGGTATTTTTGAATTGACACAGCCAGTAGGGACAGTCTGCCAATGAAGAGGAACACCCTTTCTGAAAAACTCTGGCCCTCACCAGCCTACTATTCTCTAGCACCCGTTCAGAAATAACTCTAAACCTCCACCCCCGCAGCTTCGTGCCGTGTTCCACCCCATCCACCAGTTCTGTCCACAGAAAAGCACAAAAAACAACAGAAAATGAAAACAAATGTTGATCTAATCCATTTTGATTTTATAGTCGCATGGAATTACTTATGCAGTTATGCATCAACCTCACACATCTGCACACACACGCACACACATCCAGTTATCAGACACAAAAGCAGAAATACACACATGCACCACACAGTTGCCTTTTTTGAACGTACCACACTCTGCAATTGGTTGGAAAATTTGAAGCGTTTCTAATTCAAAAGTTAGATGTGTTTTGATATAGCGTGAACATGTAACCCCCTTGCATTATCCGATTAGGCTGAATGTTTTGCACGGTTGGTATCACTGCAGGTTTCATACATACCGAAATGGACTGCGTATACATGCTGGTGAACACACACACTCTATCTTAATGTACTGTGTGTTCCACTCATGTCTTGCAGATTGAGGTCACCCGTGCTGAAGCATTCACTTGCTAGGTTAGTATTATGTTTTGGCACCTCAGACTGTTTTAACAAATTTTTCTACTAAGCCTTCATGTCCTCTATAGAGCTGTTAGAAGCTTCCTGATTAGAGGAGATGAACAGGAAAGAGAAAACAGCAATATAAGTGTGAATCTCTCACAGTTTAAGAAGGCTGGTCCCTAACTGTCAAACACTGCCTTTTTTCTTAGTTTTAGAAAATTACAGGAGATTGACACTGCATTGCAATGGGAGGGCGGACTTAAACACACCGCAGAACCACTGATTCCAAATTTCCAGCTTAAAAGATGACTATTGCACTTTTTAAATAATAGAAGGACATCATTTTTTGCTGCATGGAAGTAAAAAAGTGGAAGGGCGGGTGATAAATTACTGAATAATGTAACTCAGTATTCATCCAAGGTGTGTTCTCCCACCCTCATATCAGACCAAATTCCATTAACGGCTCAAAATGTAAGAAAACCCTTATTGAATTAATCAGTTTGAGATTGGCGGCCGAGGAGAGGGTGCCATCTAATTTCAGTAAGCGGGACGCTTATCGGGCTCCAGCTAAATGGACAATATTAAAACAGCAGCCGGGAATAATGACTTCTGCCACTCAACCGCCACACGGGTTTGTATTGAATGTAGGCCACGAGGCTGAAGCAAGGCTGATAATTTTATGGGTTACCGTTTCCTATTGGCTGCAAGGAAGGGGCTCTGACACAGAGCGTGACCTATTTCTAAAAAAATGCCTCGGGCTATATGTATAGATAGAATGGACTGTTATCCTTTTTTAATTACATTTTAGGCAGCCTTTATTCACTGGCTGCAAAAAATACACATCAGTGATGTGTTTTACACCTCTATCATCTTTGAAACTTCATAAACACCACAAAGAGTGATGTTACATTGATAGTGGCGCAGTTACATCCAAATGATTACAAGGTTCAAGACTAAATAATTACTTAGTTTGCATTCCCTTACACAATTACTTTGTTTCCCTGCGTTTGTGTGGCTTTTTGTGGAAGGGTATTCAGTACACAGGTTTGCATGTGTATATATGTACATACAGCATACAGTTTAAACAGGGACTCAGGGGTAAGGGGGCAGTGAGACTCCATAGCCATACCCAAATCATTCATTGATCACCTCTTCATAAAGGAAAAATGCACTGATTGGATGTTGTATCTTGTAAAATGTAGGTTGTTGGTATGAGATTGGGAAGTAGGGCACTCTTCTATTGTTTGGCAATACAAGAGTAGCATATTCAGTGATTCAATTTTAAGTCAAAGATAGGAAACATTGCATAATTCTTGAAATTCAGTTTGAAATGTTAATTTATGGATTATGGATAGGCAATATCAAGTGGAGTAATATGCATTTTATGTGCATTTAATGTGCACACAAAAATACCCTTCCCTTTTTATCCACCATGGTCATGTTGTCATGAATATTCTATTAAAATGTATTCCATAAGTTAACACATGTCCTTAAGGTGACCCCTATACTGAAGAAGAGCTGATGAGAGCCTTATCATCCAGGTCGTACCCCAGATATAAGTAACACATACTTACATTCAGGGCACTTCCAACACTAAGGAAATGAGCCTGTTTTGAAGCACAAAGATACAAAGATGGTGAATTCCTCCAAGAGAGAGACCGCATAAATGAATGAGAAGCACAATTCAAGTGTAGGATAAAAATGAATGCCTGCTATTCCTGTGTCTGAGGTCAAGATTCTACAAACATCTCTCTCCCAAGAGCGATGGGGAATGATGCTGAGTTCAAAGCTCCGTACCAGCTTCTTGTGTAAATCCTGGTCTCCTTGATGTTGGTTTTATTTGAGAGTTGATTACCCTCTGACAGGCTAGAATCTCTATGGAAGGGCACAAGGTCTTCTGGTTTTGATGGTCAGCCAAGGCATTTGTTTACAGACATGGTGATTCTTTTCAGGGGTTGGCTGCATGCACCCTTGTGTGGCAAAAGAAAAATAACACTTTGGTGATGTGAGCTCATCTGGAGGTATGAATCAATATGGCTTCTGCTGCGCCGAACGTTTTCTTGTGACTCAGGCCGGTCTCTCCAGACACATCTGCAACCAGCACGTCCGTTGCATCTGCCATCTTTGAAGCTCAGCATTAACACTGAAGAATATCCCAGGATCTGACTCCCACACATGAACAGATGTACAACCACGCAGACACACAGCCAAACACAGACACCACTACAGTCAGCTTGTGTTAACAAAGTGCTTCCCACTCACAGGCCAATTTGTTTGATTCCTTTTGCTCTTTCATTGTGTTTGAATTGATGTATTATGCTTTTATAGAGCGTTACACTGCAACCATGCTTTGTGTAATCAATAGAAGATTCACATGTTCTTCCAGCAAGTTGGGATCATTGCGATTTGACTTGTTCCATAAAAGCCAGCCAATATGACAGTAAAAAAAGAGGACATGATGTTTGGTACCCACAGAGCTAGTTATCCACAATTATCATCTTTGACACAAGGCAAAGATGCACGCTTTTCCTTGTTTTGACATTTGACCCCACATGACCTTTACAGGGCAAAGACAGTGATCCAGTATGGCATCACTCCTGCCACCACTTCCCCCTCCTCACTTCCTCTCTCACGCCACACCTTCCAGATTCCACAACGACGGTCGCATGCTGGACGTCTTCCAGCGGCTCACAGCCAAGGAGGGGACGTACTTCCTGCCTCAAGACCTGGAGCTGTCCAATCAGGAACTGAGCTACATTGTCAAGAAGGCGGAGCAGTGGAGAGGCTTCAATGGGGAGAGGCGTAAGGTAAGCATCTCGCCACACTGCAGCCTCTCCTGTCTCTCTAGACAACACCCTTCTCCTCAAACCCGTGGAGATTAATTGGGCTAATGGATGTTTTCTTAAAGAGAGAATGAGTCAAAAGGTCACTGATACTAATCTGTTAGATTGGCCTGTGTATAGGGGAGGAATTACAGTTGGTTGTTTGTAACCCCGGGAGGTTTCTGCCATGATGCGGTGCTGAAGGAAAGACCGGCTGGGGAAGGATGAGTGTGATACTGAAAGGAACATTTAATGGCAGCCATGATGGTATCCCACTGGTCATCAATACCACATTCAATTTGGTCACTTTAACAAAGGATATTACGTCCGAGAGGATGTATAGAATAGGCTCATTTTATATCATTACATTTTCTTTAGTTACATTTCAGAAAGCTGAGAATTCATCTCAGAGGTCTTTAGCTTCATTCTAATTAGTACAAGATAATTACCAAAACAGAAACTCGGCTAGCGGGCTGCCTGATTAGTCTGTGGAAACCAATTTCCGAAGATATTTCATTAAAGAAAGACTGCTCAATCAACACACATACTGGGATGTATATGCATATGCTACACTGGGCGTTCTCTTAATGTGGACAACTTGGTGTCACGGGGAAGGCAGGATTCCAGTTCACATAAATGCATGTCCCCATGAAATTACTATTTCTTGGGAGAGGCTGTCGCGTGTTTGACAGCCCAGCGTAGGTCGATGGTGATGACACAGGCAAGGGCAGTGTATTAGCACCGAGTCTACACCCGATGTAAAATCTTTGCATAGTGATTGAAAATGTGACTTGTTGAGATAAGGGAAATGGAACACAGCGATCAAACTGCAGCCCCCTTTAATTTATTCTGTTGGATTTGTTAGTGGCACACATCGCTCGGTGTTCTCCGTGTTCATTAACTCCCTTGCTCTTTGCTTGCACAAGTTCATACGGCTGTAAAGGGGTAAAATGGAACCAGAAACTACAGTAGATTCTCGGTTTCTGGTGAAAGACAGATTGGCTGTTAAGAAATGATGCACCATTTTGTCTTATAGGGGAGTAAAAACAGGCTTGACTAATCCAAAACTTGTTTTGTGAGGGTCAATAGTTAATATTTGTATGTTTGCAGAAATTCAATCACTAGAAAATCAACTTCCTCTGTGAAACCCTGCATTGACAAATTAGTGTACACTTTGAAGGTGTAGAGGCAGACATTTCACAGAAAATTAGTAGAAAAAAAGTAGGGATTGACAGTGTTTCAACTGATAAATACATGATTACCGTTAATAAATACAGGATTGTATCTCTTGGAATTTGTCACACTTGTTACACAAATGGTAATATTGCAGCTCCTCAGTTGGCGTCTATACAAGTAAGTTTTGAGCAGTGTTGATCTGCAAGCTTTACCGAGCACTATCTGCCATCATAGAAATCTTAATAATGCTATAATAGCATCCATCATTTTGACTGGACATACTTTCAGTACGTGACCTCACTTCCTGTGTGAAAACTGAGCTTATGAAAAAGACAGAAGATAATCAGTATTGTTTACATTGTTGGTGCTTGAAAAGGGCACATTTATCTAACTTGAACCTGTCTTACAATTTAACAAAAAACTCACAAAATGAGATTTATGTTATGTGTAACTTACTACATACATAAAGTGTTAAACTGCTGTTTAAAAGTCCTATTTTTTTACACCTGTCTTGTAAGCCTTAATGAACTAATGAACTCCCTTCCGAGAGGTGACTACACTTCTGCTAATGCGATGGTGATAGACCTGTTTATAGGGAGAAAATTGAACCTCCCAATGTTTGGAGACTTTGAAAGAAACGACACCCCCAAAGTTTGTGATTAAGAAAATGCTTCATTTAGCTGCTGATGGCCCCTTGCTGTGGTGGCACTGCTAAATCATCCTTGCATTACTGCATATCTCCCTCCACAGCAACAATTACAGCATACTTCATATTGTCCCTAATTTGGCGTTATTAAACTGATAAAATGCTAACACGTTAACACATTCTCCAGCATGATGAAAATTTAGGGTTATTGCATTTTATGATTTTTACATTATTCAAGCCGGCCATTTTTCATCAAAATAAGATGGGCCTTGCCATTATTTCATAATTATTGTAACAATTTCTCCTGTGAAAAGGGTCACTTTCCTAACTCAGCAAAGACATATCCCTATTAGACTAATTTGCCTACATGCAAATTTTTGTCATTTTTCCCTCATTAACTATTTATCATAGACAGGAAAAAAATATATTCATGAAGGCGAGCAAAGGAGCAGCCCGACAGAGCTGAAACTAATATTTTGCAACTCTAATGATTTTTTGCATCCTTAATTAGATAGAATAAGGTTGATATGATTAGGTCAGGATGTAGTGTTTTTCATTAAAAATACATTTCAGAAACTGTATTCCAAATGTGCCCTTGCAATTAAATAATGAATCCGAAGCATTCCTTATTACGGACCCAATTAATATCAGAGGCAAGGGCGTAATTTTAATAACAGTGGGCCACGAGGCCTTCATTAGCTGAGTGAGAGGAAGGAGGGATGGGGAGAAGAAAAACAAGGCACTCACAGGAACACAGCAGCAGCCTGATATTGAGCCAATTTTAGGAAGTTATTGAACAGTACACTCTTAAAAGGATAAAGAATGACATTTTCAACAAATCAGATCTGGGGCAAACAGGAACTGCAAACACCTCTTGTTTGTTTTAGTCTAATTTGATACCAGCTGTGTGTCAGATGCCAGACAGGGCAGCTGAAAATGGAAAATCATTTAGAGAATCACAAATGAAAGTCTTTTAAGGTTAATCTAGTACTTAAGGTAGGTTATACTATGCAGCAGCAATATTAGAACCTCTTCTGTAGCATAGAAGTGTTTAAGGTGCACTGGATCACAGGTAGCAATTTGTTGCGTGACTGTGCATCAGTCAGGGAATCTTACAACAACCAACAACAAACTTATAAATCTGTCAGCCAGTTTGCACTGTGCTTGACCAGCCAACCCACTTCATGCCTAAAATTTCAGGGTCTCTTGTACATTAACACATCACCTGCAATATTGACTATAATAGGAAAACACGCTAGTGGGACAAGCAGACAAAAACACTGAACAGACTTTAATGTAAGATATACATTAGAGAACAGGCTCTAAAATGTATTTGCAGTGTGCAGAGCATCAGAGGTTGACTGTTTATAGGCAAGAACACAAAAGAGGGTAAAGTTAAAGTAAAATGAAAGATTATTATAATCAATTAGGTTCAAACTAGTTTTCTGGATGTGCTGTGCTGTAACTTAGAAACCTCTCTGACGCTGTATCTCCCTCCAGCACTGAAACAATAAAAAAAGGATCCACATTCAATAACCAACCTGCAAATGGCCTATTATTATCAAACTTGTAATTTTCACAAGGCAGTCATAAAACATAATCTAATTTTTACTTTCTCACCAATTAACTTTATATTATAGATTCCTCCATGCCATATGATCATTTGAGGTGCTTCAAGGTTTAAATATTACTCTCAGGTTAAGATGTCAGCAGTAGAGCTTACTGGCTAAGCAAAGAGGGTGAATGAGTCAAGGACCTATCTACCTGTGTGCTCTTTAATTTGATCCCAGGAAGGAAGGAAAAAGAATGAGTTTCCGTCAAAGATCATTAGCCTCAAGTGTTGTGGATAACAGCTCAGAGAGGGGGCATTAGCTCACCCACCAATTATGGCATTTTTCACAATTTAAATTCTTTAAGACTTACATCGCAGTTTTTCTTCCCCACTGCTATTTACATTCGTAACAGACGTCACACCTTTTACATACTTGGTGTGCTGTTCCATTCTTGCTTCAACCACAAGAGAAATTATTGTGGTGTGTGTTATTGAGAGGTTGTGGTATTTTTTAAATTAATGTAATGTTCTTATATCCCTCTGGTGAAGGGTGTTTGATTGGATTGTCACTTGGAACCTGTCCTAGAATATAATTAAAGTATATGTCTTTGCAGTCATGTACCAAGTATGTTGGTGGCATTTCTTTCTGCTAAAAACCGGATGTAGTAATGAGCATGACATCACTGCTGCAGTTCAAAGTCAAAAACATGTAGAAAGCCAGAGATTGCAGCCAAAGTCAACTCTCAAGAGCAAACTGCCAGTGACACTTAGTTGAAGGGCAAAGTGACTGTTTGTGTCACTGTTTATAAGATGGTTTAGCATGGAGGCTAACAAAACCTGTGGAATAGGCCACCAAAAGTTGACAGATTTTGATAGGAAACTGCAGTCGACACTGCAGATTAGTCAGTTAGAGGCAATTTTTTACAAAATGAAACAAACAAACAAAAATCTTTACTTTACTAGTGCTTTTCATGCTCTGAGCTAGTGAGTGTGCTAGCATCCTCCACATCATACTAGTGGTTCAGTAATGAGCCCCATTAATTATGTAAAGGCAGCGATGCAGATGGACCTAATTAATTGTCTCCCGTCACCCCCTTGATTACTGTACCTGGAAGGGAGGTGTTAATTTCTGTAATACTTAAGCAGGTACGCAAACTGTTTTGTCAGAGCCACCGCTATGACAGTGACAGAGTAGAGAGCCAGCTTACCCGCTGCAAAGCTCTTTTCCTGTTAATTCACCAAAAGGAAGGTTTCCCAGTGGTGGTGGTGACATTGTGATAATTGAAGGAGAGAGGGAGAGATTAAAAGAAGCGGGGAAGGAGGGAGGGAGGAGAGAGAAGGGGGTTTGTGTGGTGGCCCTGGAGATGTTTTCGCAACCTGATTGCATCAACATTTGCGTACCTTCATGCCGTTTGTCTCCGTATGTCTAGGTAATGGGTTACCAGCGGGCGAGTTTGGGAACACCCAAGGTGCTTTGCAACAGCAGCGTGGTTGGTGGGGAGTAAACCTGTTGAGAGTCGAACAGCACAGATTGGAGTGGTAATGATAATAGTCTGGGAGGCTGGCTGTTAATCATATAAGATGTGTTCTCCATCTCAACCTACAGCAGTGACATGATGGTACCACCTGACCAGAGAGATACCAGGGTCATCCTTTTTCCTACCAATTACCTTGTGACAAAAAAGACAATTTGTAGATTTAATCTCATTGCAAAAGTTAATTCAGAAATATTCTATATTGCCTTGCCTTTCAGACAAAATAATATGATGTACCAACTTCCGAAACACTGAATAGCCTTTGGAAGACACACTTCTTCCACCTTACTTACTATAATTTCATATGTATCACTGTAAATGAGGAGTTTTGACATAATAAAATCTGCATGGCCTCTAAACTCTCTACAATAAAGCAATTCAACTGAAACTATTTACAAGACAGCAATGCACACTCATAATGCAGCACTTCACCTGGTTTATTCATCAGTCTTGCTGTGCAAATAGTACAGGAAAGTGAGTATGAGGCCACCTGAGATGCAAATCTAAACTGAAGTAAAAGGAAGAAGAAGCTTTGGAGAGGAAGGCGGACAGAGGGAGCAGTAGGCCGTGACAGCATACACAGGAACCGCTGTCACACAACAATAGAACCCTCAGCTCCTGAACAGGAACCCATAACAGCAACACAGGAACACCAGGAGAGGAGAGGAGGAGCTGAGTGCTTCAGTAGCGCAGGAGGGGTCGTCTAGAGTCAGAGGGCAACTATTGGTCTATGGTGTGTGTGTGTGTGCATACATGTGTGTAAGCATGGGGTCACTGGAGTCCTCCCAACACCCCAATAACCTCTACCAAAGAGCAATGCGGTCATTGTGCGTGCATGTGTGCATGTGTGTGCATTCATGTGCTTAGCTGCATGTGTATGAGTTCAAGCCTGTGTAAAGTGTGCATTTATACAGTATGTCTGCGCATGTGTATACACATTCATGCACATTTGTAAGTGTGAGTACATGCATGCAAACCTTTCTGCGCGCTTGCATGTACATGTCACATTAGAGTGGCTTCTTCAGTTACAGCTGATGGGTTTTTTTGTTTTTTTTAGTGGACAGCGCTGAGGGCCCCAATGGCCCCAGGCGATAGCAAGCAGGCAGGCAAGGACAGGAGCGACATAGCAGCAAGCACAGCTTCCACAGCCAGAGCATTAGGGAGCTCAATATGAGATATGACTGCAAAGGCTACATGCCCGTGTTCCTGAAAAGGTCATGGACTTTGCTGGGCAGTAATGTGTGAAAGCGGTGCACAGTGGTTAAAAAAGAAGAGAAGAAAAAAAAAACAGATAAAAATCAAACACATGTACACTCTCACCTCCTTCCCAGTTCACACATATAAGATTTTATGGATGCAAATACAAAACGCATCCATGCAAACTGACTCACAACATTCAAAGTAGTTTAAAATAGAATAAATGTTAACTCTGAGGAGACACCAGCCATTTGGTATTTATAGTTTATACCTTCTTAGAATTATGATTCCAAAATAACAGACAAAGAGAGAAGGCTTCACCCTGTAATGGCTCCATGGGTTTAACCTCTTGGATCCACACACTGAAAATGCAATAATGCATGCTCAGCCATTGAAGTATATGAGCATCCACTTTCATTCAGTAACTTAAAGAAGAACTTCCCACACAACAGTTATTTTAACAACTATTTGCTCAAAAGGCAGCTGCTCATTTCAGGGCTATTTGTGCACATTTACCATGAACCTACCTCTACCTTAAATGACCCATCAGAAGTGAGCTGTTCTTCATTGGTCTGTCCCTTGCACCCTTCTTTCAGTCAGCATTGTTTTCTATGATACACGTGGCTCTTCTTTGACCTCTGTTTAGCAAAGATCGTACACAATAGCCATAACCAGGTCCATACATAGCTTTCTCAATAGACCCGGGCATGTGAGGGCATGGACACATGAAGAGCTATTAACAATGAACAACAATTAACAATGAATATCATCCTACCTTGTTATATTAGACGTGTTTCTTATATCCAAAAACAGGTGTTGTAAAAGGTGGCGCCATCTTATAATCAGGGTTTCATTTTGTATTGATAAATGGCAAGGCCAGTAAAGCAGAGACCTTAAGCTTCCTCCTGTTTTTGTTTAAACTCCACAAGGTGATGGACTCACTTGCCTCCCAAACACACCACTATAATGTCTCGTCCCATTTCTAAACAGGCCCACAGTTCCAGCGGTAGACAGAGAGAGAAAGGAGAGAGTGTTCCAGTATGAACTCGTCGGTGTGAGCGGTTTAATTACAGGGAGTGTCAGCCCCATTGCTTAATGTGTCCCTCACAATTAATCCAGGGAGAGGATGTCATTATCTACCAAAGCCTGGGCCTGGGCAGGCTTTTCTGTCAGAGGCAAAAGAGGGAGGGAATGAGAAAAACAGAAAGCTAGTCAAGAAGGAAGTGCCTTTAGTTGGCAGACAGTATGGTCGACCTCCGTGTCACACAAAATGACCAAGCCAAGATTCTTGGAGATTATTTTAAAACATTGTGTTCTTTAAATGTTTCGGACACTTGCCACTTTGCCTGTCAGCTGTCAAAACATGACCAGCTGGAAGACGTTAGGTTGACGCCAGGTTTTCACCACCTTGAGATGCTTTTCCATCCATCCCTCCTTCTCGTCACCCTCTACCTCCCCTCCTTCCTCCTCCATCAGGCCAAGTCCTAAGGAGTCATGGCCTGCTCCTTTGCCATCCCAAAATGTGAAACTGAAGGCAACACATTGGACTGTTAAAGAGTGAGAAAAGATTTTAGCAGGAGCTTGGAGCACACAAAATTAAGAGGACTCATCTTAACGCCAGATCCAGAGGTTTTGCGACCAAACTGCCTGGCTCAGATCTGTCGTGTGTATAGAATGTAGTTTAACCAAAAGGTTTAACTGATTAATGTTACACGTGTAGACAGGTAGGATGTTATCATTGTGGAAACAAAAGTTAATTGTCAGCTGAAGAAACATTACAAGGCATGTAGCACATATGCAGACTTTGTGTACACACAGGGGCAGTGCTGTGTGTAATGCTCACTCAAACACACATGCAAAGATGCATATGCAGCCTCTGACTCCGCAGAGGTTTTACAGCTTGAACTTGACAGATCTGATTCTTTGTGACTGTCCGTCGTTAGTCACTTCTTTTCCCCTTTCTTTCTCCCTTCCTTTCCTTTAAAGAGTTTGACCTTGGCCGCTTCCTGCGGCCCGCAGGGGATGAGGAAGGTCTGGTGATTGTGACAGGTGTCGCGTCTTAACAGCCCCACATGACATCCCGAGGAGAGATAGACATTTGGAGGGGTTTTTTTTTTCATAAGGGTTTCACTCATAACCTTAAAGAGACAGTGTGTGTGTGTGTGTGTGTGTGTGTGTGTGTGTGTGTGTGTGTGTGTGTGTGTGTGTGTGTGTGTGCATGTGTGTGTGCGTGCACATGGACAGTATCTATGTGAGAGAGATTGTGTGCGTGCGTCTTACCGCTGATTCCCAGCTCTCATTTTGGTTATTGGCTTGGATACTTATCACCTCCAGCCTCCGAGGCCTGATTAGGTTGAAGCTACTCCAAAGTCAAATTTTGGATATCAAAGGCAATACTCAACTTTGGCATCTGTCTGCAGCATCTTAATACGAAGCCCGGGCTGCTGACATTTTGAGAATTGAGCACAACGTATTCAAATATGTGGTCCACACACTTAAAGTCAGAAAATATTTTTTTAAGGATTACCAGAAGAAGACATGTCTACAAACACAGGTATCATGGTGTGATTGGTACACCCTTTAAAAATACTAAATAGTTGGACCTGTATGGTTTGTGGGATTGGTCTATGAACTATTTGTAAATTAACATAAGTTTTCATATAGGCATGTACTTTAATGTGCATGGATGCACATGCTTTATGTATTCTTTATAATAATCCTTTATTTCATCTTCTTGCAAATATTTTAACTCACACAAAACCTGGCTTATGAGTGGTAGTGTTGCAAATTTGGGGTTCCATATTAGCAGGTGGAGTCATTAATTGAATGTGTTCAGTGTTTTAATCAGACCTTGTATATAATCGCTGGCTTGAAGAAATTTGATTAAAATGTAACTCTCAGTCATTTGTGAACAGAGAGTATTAGAAGCATTAAAAAGCAGAGCAGCCATATTCTCCTTTGTTAAATAAAGTTCTAGAAAAAGTGTTCTCCTTACGGCCCAGGGTGAGTCAGACATGGTGTGCAAGTAAAAGATGGGCTACTATCTGAGTTGTTTACTGTAGGCTGGGAGTAGGCTTTATTTTCTGCTAAGGAGATTAGTAACAGTGAATTATGCATATCTTATTTTCTGGATTATCTCAGGCACTCAGAGATGCTATCTCACTGGATAATCTCTTTTAAAGTTGTTCAGTTTATTCTGACAGTAAATATAGTCATTGTTGCTTGTTTATCTTTTCTCGAAGTCCAATTTGGTCTGTGCTACTTTTGGATGGAGTGTGTTATTGCACTTTAACTATGATTACTCAACTTGAACTATTTATAGATAGTGATTTTTGCTTTATAGGCACAGGAAAGCGGATGAAAGCTACTGTAGCGTACTAGCCATTTTGTCACTCCGTGTGTATACGTGTATGCATTTGTGTGTGTCCCTGCATGCAAATATGAATGGGTGGCCTTGTCTTGTCCAGTGGTGCGTTTAACCAGACACAGACCTTTGCTTCAGCCAAATCAGGCCCAACGCAGACAGTGTGCATCCATGCCATTTTCAAGCTGCTCCAATTATATCTGCCGACTGTCCACATATTGGCCAAATTTACAATAATAGCATATCTATTTCCATCCTAATGGCTGACATTGCTTGGCCTATCCATGCATGTATGTCGGTGGTCTTTTATGCTTTGTGGTTTAGTCTGTTCCCAGCCATGTGCAATGTGCTGTAGCCTGTCTTGGCCTTGTTTGTGTATGTGTTGCATGAGGCCAGTGTGTGCTCGTGTATCTGTGTGTATGTGGGCATGCATTAATATCTCTGTGAGTGAGCATGTGCATTTGTGCAGTGTGACCCCTGGCGTATAAAGCTTGTGCATCTGTGCTACAGTATACTGTATGTGCCTATTATTTCAAATTGGTGCGTGAGTGTGTGAACCCAGTACATGTGTGTTGGTGGGTGAGGTCCATGAGGCCGTGTTGGCACATGCATTTGTGTGCCTACATACAGTCCGTGGTATAAACCCGGTGCTCACCAAACAGGCCTTGAGCCAGGGCCAGCTCCGACAGACAGGCTGGTGGTGGTGGTGGTGGAGTGGAGGGATTGACCCTCTATAGCTTAGAGAGCCTCTGCACAGTACACACTCCTCTCACCCCCTCCTCCCCATCTCCCCACAACCCTCCCCTCACTCCCCTCCCTCACCCCACTCCCTGCTGCCTAGCCCCAAGCGCCCGCAGGCACTGGAGATGCACGCATGCGTTGCCTCACTCTGTGAGGCTTTGTCTGTTTGTGAGCATGGATGTGTGAGTGTGTGTGTGTGTGTGTGTGTTAGCATGTAGATGAGTGTTGCTGTGTGTGTGTGTGTGTGTGTGTGTGTGTGTGTGTGTGTGTGTGTGTGTGCACGTGTGGATGAGGATCTGTGGACAAAAGAAGCAACCATGTCTACCTCTTCTCTCACTTGGCAATAATCATTGATGCTCCTTTCTGCTCTATCTGTGCTAGTGTGCCCACTGCATTTTAAAATATACAGAAAAATCGGTGTCAAACAGCTAACACTTATCAATATTACAGTGACAATATAAATACAAGAGATAGAACGAGATAGGCTATTGAAATCAATGTTTGGCGGTCCGGTTTAAGATACAGTAGCGGTCCATACAGTGGTTGATGAAGTTGTTCTGAGCAAATAAACCATTTCTATTAGGCATACAATTCAGAATGCTGATATATTATTATATTTGGCCCGAGCAATTAGTCATTCATTAATGAAAAGCATCATGGACACCATTAGGCCTCATCCATTGCCATAACTACCTGGCTTTTTACAGGTTTGCGTGAGGCAAGCAGGCAGGTTTGGTGACATAGGTTAGATTGCAGACCTTTTAGAATGATAACTGGTAGCTCCTAGCTCCATAAACATGTGCATCCCTGCATGCTACCAAGCTTGCCTTTCTTAATCTGCTGCAGTGGTCCAGACAGGGTATCCCATGAACAGCAACCAAAACTGCTCAAATACATATTCCAAATAGTACCAAATGTTTTCTGATGGACTATGCCAACGATTCCGTGACTCAGATTTGGTTTATCTTTGGCACAACATCAAAATTTAATTACGGAAAATTGGCCAATAACCAGTTGACTTGGCACCTTATAAAACATTTCAAAGGACCTGTGTGCTCAAAATACTTTTTTTTACATAGGAAGCTTTACTTCAGATGCAGACTTATTATAACATGCTGGTACCAGCCCACAAAGCCAAGCCCATACACAGTTTTTCCTCAGTTATTTACAAACCTAGCACCAACTCAAGCACCAAACCACATCCAAATTCCCCTTCCCAGACCCAGCAATACTTCACTCCCTTACTCTAAATCTAGCAGGTATTAGTATTAGTACTCTTCCCCATCCTCAGCCCACTCCTCACTACAGCTATATATCTGTCCTCAGCCACAGCACAAGCTCCACATCCACCTCTATTCCCAATCCCCATGTGGCCTTTTCTAAGTACCAGAACCAGCCACATCCCCATTCCAAGCACCATTCCAAGCACCAGATCCAGAACCAGCACCATCCTAAATTTTCTCCCAAATCTAAATCTATATCCCCCACTCCACAGAGCTCCAATCTCTTCCCTAGTCTCGGTCCCAACCATAGTCCCAGCCACAGCCGGGGCTTCCATGTGCGACTGACACATAAATAACCAAGCCTGTCCGCCACCCAGGCAAATTCAAATGCACCTGTCAAAGTGATGAAGCACCCGCCCGCAGGGAAGCATTGTTTACATTTTCACTCCACTCTTCGCAAAAGTGAGATTCTAATTATTTTCCCACTGTAAATTAAAGCCAAGTGGGACAGAACTACAAACCAAAATGATCGTGGCGGTGGCAGGAGAAAACCCCAACCCTCCTGTGTATGAACTGCGTGAAGGTTTGGGAGACGGCTGAAGAAAGTGTGTGGGTGGTAGACAGAGGGAAGGTCAGCAGCTTTTGTCTTTAAGATGGGAGATAGCGGGAGAGACAGAGAGGGGAGAAAACGGAGGTATAGCATTCACACAGGCTGTGTAGCAAGTCTACTTCTGTTGTGCTCATTACAGGCAGGGTCTAGAGAACTTCAACCAACTGGAATACATTATGCCCTCACATTTCATACATAATAATGTGCCAAAAATGTGCTGCATTATTTTTCATACCAATGGACACGGAGAGAGAAAGAAAGACAGAGAGAGTGAGGCAGAGAGAGAGAGAAGGGAAAGATTTAATTAGTTCATGGGAACATGCAAATGGAAGGTAAAATTAGACAGAGGAAAGGAGAGTGCACGAATGGTAATGATGGCTATCTAGTTTGGATCAATCATTAAAGGATCAGGGGGACTGACAGGCCTGTTTGTGCCCACGCCTTAGGCTCCTGTCCTGGACAGTCGCCAGCCCGGCTCAGTCTGGCTGCCCATGGAGACTTCTCCTTCTCTACTCCCCTCACTTTAGTCACACACACAAGCACACACTTGCATATACTGTATGTATTCATATATCATACACAAAAGCAAACAACTAAGGTAACTTAGGTGCCCACACATGTATACTCCCACTTTCCTATGGATAACTCACTCTGGGGCCTTGTTAGTTTGTGTTTATTAATCAGCGATGCATCCCCCCTTATGGCAGTGTTTTTCAAATGGTGAATTAATTTGCTCTTTAGGCCTGTGACTGAGTCCCATTCTGACACTGTGTTTTGATTATCAGTTGAAAATCAACTCTAGACACTGTGTTTATATCCGCCATGACACAAAGTGGAGGAAAATGTCAGACATTGATATTTGTGACAGTCAAGGACATGTGAGATAAATATATAAAATACACTGTACCTATCCCAGACATAGCTACCACTAGACCAGTCTGTCACCCAGTGGAAAATTACTATTTAAATCCCAGAAACTGTCTGCCCTCTTTTTAGCTGTTAGTTGCAAGTTTAAATCCTAATTTAGGTATGAATATGGGTCGCTTTTTAAATATAACACAAAAGAATATCCTTTTTAGAATGTAGTGCATTTATCCATTTATCTCTGAGGCAGTGATGCCTTTTTTTTTTGGCCATCTCTTGACATCTCTTGACAGACTTTATATTTGTACACTCTTGAATAAAAATGATTGACAGGTCAGTCAAATTTTATTACAAGTCACAGTGGATTTATATAAAGAAAAGCTTTCCACAGGCGCCTGTATTTAAGTACTGATTGCTTTTATTCTGCATTCATATGTGGTATGGTGTGATTCGGTAGGTGTGAAATCGCATCTTCTCCCAGAAAGACAGACAGACTATATTTGTGAACCATGGAGCCATGTCTGCAGCTGTGCCATCCCCACTTCCTGTGCCCCTGTCCCTCCCTCCCATTCTCTATGTGCATTTGCGGTAATGTCTACAAATCCTGAAATTTATGTCCCTGCTGGAAAACATGGTTTGCCGTTTATAGTCCTCCGCTAAAAGAAATAAGGCCCGTCTATCCTGATGCAAGTCAAGGGACTGATGCAGACTCTATCAGATTTCTAAATACAGACCCCAACAATAAATCCCGGCTTGATTGGGTTTGAATTGGGTTAGCTCACTTGAATGCTATCTGCTTAACCCACAGCTGGCCTGTCTGCTCCATGCAGGCATTGAACCTAAATCAGTCACTTAGTGCTATCAAATGGAACAATGGTGGAGTGGAGAGAGCACTCAAGCTAGGGCTAGAAGCCAGGCTAGCACCATAACGCAACACAACAGACCAGAACAGAGTAGTGTAGAGCAGACAGGCCCTCTAATGCTCTTTCCTTTTTGTGTCTCAGCAATGATGCATCCTGAGAGCCATGGTGCATTGCATGAAATGGCATCACCCAAACCGAACACACAAACACCTTTTCAAGCTTTTGTCTAGTCTTGTCAACTGGATTTCACGTGCTAATTAGCGAAGGATGGTGGCATGGCTAACATCAAAAAAATCTATTTTCATGCAAGCCAAAATACATACACATGCACACCACACATCGACATTTAAGCAGGTGTGTTTAACCAAAGTGACTTAGAGTACAGAGGCTGAATCCATGGTGTTTCTATCACCACTGTACAGCTTGGTTTATAAAATCCTGGAATGGGGCCTTAACCTGGTCATAGGCACACTTCCTGTGACCAGTACAGCAGGAAGGGATGTTTTCTTACTCAGTTTCTCCCACATCCGTGACTTTAAATGTTTGTGATTTCTTACTGTATCACAAACAAGGATCGAGAACCAGGATATAGGAGGAGAGCTAGGATTTTCTGCATACTCCCACTTGTGTTTCCTCAAAAAGAAAAAAAGCAGCAAATCAACATACACACACTATCCAAACAGACTGATTGCTGCCTAGCAGAGGTGCTGATTACTTAAGGAATTCAGGTAATCAGTTTCCCCCAGTGTGGGCCGAGGCCAACCTAGAGGCAAGGCACAGTTGAGGCGATTTCACTAATGAGCGTCTTAATTAGCGTTGAAGAGATGCATCCCCGCGTCCCCACCTCCCCCTTACACACACACGCACACACACACATACACACCTTCTTTAAATGTTCTTAGCTAGTCCTCTTTCTCTCTGCACTCGTGACTCTTTGACATTTTGACAATGAGGTCCTTTCTACTCATGGGGCTGACTGGTGTGCAGTTTATGCAATGTCTCTAATTACAAGTGGGGTAATGGCTCCCACTGTTTTCTCGGTGAAGTGCCTAGAGTTGTGTTTGGCTAACCGTTTGTAAGTGCGGGGTGACATCGATTCACCACCAAATTAAACCTCTCCTTCAGCTTGACCCTGCCACTCACGGCCCGCTGAATGAGTTTGCCTTTTTCCTTTTTCTGTATTTTTAGACGAATCATAATTACGCAGCCAATTAGGGGGTCACCTTGAGTTTTACAAACTACTTGAAAAACTTCCTCCACTTTGTGACTCTGACTGTGTGTGTGTGTGTGTGTGTGTGTGTGTGTGTGTGTGCATGAGGTTTTCACTGGTCTGAGTCTGTGGTGTGAGAGTTAAAGTTTGCATTATGGCCCATATGGCTCCCTATAGCACATGTATGTACACATACAAACACACACTCACACATACACAAACCACTGTGCACGATTTCACTAGTGTCATGGGTGCTTCCATGTGGGCACAGTATGTGTAGTTTCGTCATTGAGGGTTAAATGAGGGTTGGAATTGAAGTTTAAATAGAGTTTATAGATGTGTATTATGCTTGTGTAGGTGTGTGATCGCATCCTAAAACAGGAGATTTTAGTTAATATGATGTATAAGATCTACCGTAATGCGTGTGATGAGCAGACATTCGAGCCTTCACCAGCAGACACTATCAGAAAGGGAGAGGGCTTCCATGATCTTCACACATGGATGAGTTCGAGTTACATGACCTATATAACATGTTACACGCTCCGCTTGCTCCACGTGTCTCACCCTGATATCGAGGGGCAGCGCATTACAGGTGTGTAAGTCCCCAATACACACACACACACACACACACACACATACACACATACACAAAGAGTCATAAACAAGCCTGCCACCAGGATTATACATATGTATGCATGATCACAAACACAACCTGTCTCTTTACCTGCAACAGATCAGGCCCCATAGGACTCACGCACTACTAGGAATTAGCATGCTGATGTACTGTACGCCAGTGGTGCTTATCTGGTGGCTGCAGTTGCATGTAATTAAAATGAACATCTCAGCAGTTTACAAGGTAAGGTTCAGACTGATTTTAACATGCTGTTACATTGGTTTTTGATATTGGGTTGTGTCAATGAAATAAAGTTACTGACACTTATTTTATGTGTCATTTGAGGCTTTTTCCTACATGTACCTACTGAATATTGTCACACACACTCAACATACACTGTAGCGAAGGCTGAAGAGTATTTTCACAATGAATGTGCCCCAGGTTTGATAGAAACCTCATTGCCTTTGAGAGCCAGGACCTTTTTGGAAACTTCCCTCTTACTTACAGTATCCCCTTCATTTTTCAATGCTCTTTTTTTATGATTTTCCAACAGCATAACTTACTAATGCAATACTATTTAGCAGCCCACGCTGAAGCCTTGGATATCAGAGGTTTTCACAAGCTTTTGAACACACCAACAAGGAAGAGTTCAGAGTCCCTGCTCACAATATAACATTGTCTCCCTTCATGTTTGTGCTTGATTAGGTGGCAGTCTATGACTATATCTGGACAGTGGAAGACCCCCCCTTGGCAGGCTCTGCAGCCCCTAGTGAACCCCCAAGGGAGGGCGCGCCCCTACCAGAGGGAGAGACCAGCACCCATGTGGCAGTATACATCCTATACCTGAGTGGGCTGAAACAAAGATACAGGCACTTCCTCCGACAACCCGATGGGGCTATCATTGAGGTGGGATATCAACATATTGTATACAGTATATCCAAAAAAAAAAAAAAAAACATTTTCACAATATACTTGAATTTACAATAAATACAAGGTCGCTTTTCCTGTTTTACTGCCAGAAATGTGTGAAAGATATTGGCAGTGGTATTAAATACAATGGTTTCTGCAGTATGAAAGTGTACTTTTAGGCTGCATTAATTATCTGAGAATAAATACAGTGAGAGCACATACCTACACAAAGGCAGAGAAATGAAGAGAAAAGGACAAAGGTTGGGAGATGAAAAAGGTGGAGACATGGGTTGGAGGTTCACAAAACACTCCCTCCTTTCCTGTCTCTCTCTCTCTCCTCCTCCTCTGAAGAGAGTAAGAAGGGGAGAGGACAGACATGGATGCTAACTAGTTCCTTATTCTGCTTTCAGAACAATAAAGAGACAACAGTACAGCTCTGTGGTCTAAAAGGGTGAATAACTATGACAGATTTGTATTTTTTTTCCTCGGGTAAAAACCAGATTCAAATTATTTCTTCTTTTCAAACAGGAAATGACAGGATTTGCCCTGAGAAAAAAAATCAAGTTCATCATGCAAATGTAACTGCTGCTACTCACTAAAACTCAACAAAACTCACCTTTTTCTTGGTCTCTTCTGCCTGTAACAACCATTTACAATCTGTATGGTGTAAAAGAAATTCCAGCGCCTCATCCTGTTTAACACTGTGTTATGACTTATGATGAAATGTAATTTGAAACAGCAAAAAAAAAAAAAAGCACACAATGCTGCCTCACTTTGCCGTGCGTTGTAATTATTGCAACTTATATTTAGCTCCTCGTCCTCCAAGCCCCTGCAAGACAGGCAGGTCAGACAGACTGATTCACAGATTGTTGCCTAATTAAAAGTAGTGTTTTGTGACAACTGCTGCAGTAGCAAGAAGTCGTTCCTTTCCTCAATCATTCTGTCAGTCGCCCAAGAGCAACCTGGATCATCCCAACGAAATTAATATTTTGAAGTTTGAATGTCAGAGGAGTGAGGAAGGAGGGGGTTATATGCGCTAACAATTAGCTCTGAGGCTCTTTTGCGTTCTAATGGTTCTCCGTCATAATTTGACTGATAGTGAGCTTATGTGAGTAAACACACAGCATGGTATATTTATTACTGGTGTCGCACTGTCTGTGTATGTGTGTATGTATGTGTGTGTGTAGCCTCTAGACCTGTGCATAGCAGATGAGACATCTGAGGGGGAGGGGGGGTCATAGCCAAACAGCACACACTCATTGACACTTACAAACACACACACACTTACTGTGAAAAAGAACAAATTATTATGGTATACACAAAAACCTACAACACTCACCCTCTGCATGAACACACAAATGCAGATGCCGACACACCCTTAACCATGACGCACAAAACCTTGGCTTACTGAGAGTAAAAGAATGAGTTCCTGGTATGTGAAATCATATCTACTGTGCTGACTCTCCATTCTTTAAACTGTGAAGGGAGCTTCATAGAGGCCACCCTAAGTGAAAGGTAGGTGTTACTGTCCTTGGGAAACACATACACACACGCACATACTCTATCTTTCTGTTGCTCTCTTTTCTCACACACACTGTGTCCCTTGGGTGTTGCTGTCTGTTCCTTGCAACTTAACAGGCCGGGACCTCCAGTAGCAAGAGATGCCGATGGCATCCGCTTTCACCCGCTGGTAGTGGGGAGCGATAACACCGATGCTCAGCATCGCCGAGAGAGCACCATGCCATTCCCCTTCGCCTCGCAGCGCGGACCCCCACTTTACATATTCAAAACTAATCCTCCCCTGAATATATAGACTGGTTTTATGTATAGAGCAAGATCCAGGAATCACCAAAGGGCATCCCCAGCACTCAGAAGAACACTTGAGCTGATTTTATTACTGCTTTATATAATTCTGGCAGCGATATACACACTGCGACAGGGTGCTGTGTACAAACTGGCCTTCAGATGTAAGGTGACAGCTCCTCAGAGAGAAATAACAGCCGTGCAGGCACTTCTACAAAAATTAAATAGATAAAAAATATAGAATGAAATAGAAAAAGGCTCTACTATGAGATGCAGTGACCACAGTAATGCAGAGCCCCCCTCTGTTCTTAGATTTATGGTATTTTAAAACAATTTTATGGGTTTTCCAGTATGGGCTTATTACTTTATTCACTTATCCGAATAATAGCATGTTTTATGGTGATGTGGTTACACTGCCATGTTACTAGACAAAGTATTATGTAGCATGAATCCTGTTTGAGCAATAAAAACTAATGTAATTTGTTTTACTTTAAGCCAAATATGCTGAGGTGTATTTGACATTTTCGTACAGGCTTTAGTGCAACATATCAACATGTCATTACTTTTGTTTTAACATTTTAATTTAGAACATGTACTATGCACAAAGAAAATATTCTTTTTTCTTCTAATTATTATTATTATTTTCATTGTTATTATTACTATTATCTACAATATAATGGTTGTTTTTTATATTCTATGTTAAAGTCTTGATCATCAGTGTAGATGATACGAGGACGACAGTGACGAAGAAACTTCATTTGACTGTGTAATAACGTGACTCCATTTTCTGTCCCAGTTAGTTAAAACACTAATCCTGCTACTTAAGAAGTCTGTTTCCATTTACTGAGGAAATATTGACGGATGGCTCAATTCCTTTAAAGAGCTCTGTTTTCGCAGGCAGTGTCCTGGACACCAATGCCCCGAAGGACTTGCTCCTCCCTTAGACTTACATGACCACAGCTCCGGGGGCCAGCAGCTTTGCATAATACCCACAAATTTACACCCAAAATTTGTCTAAACGAACACCTTTAAAAGCAAGTCCTGGAAGAAGTGCCCTGAGCTATAGACACTAGACACTGTTTGGAAGGAACAGAACAGCGAGGTGTGTCCTGTTTGATTTGCTGGAGAGTGAGAGACTGAGCAAGAGTCATGAGAAACTAATATTTCTGTTGTTTATTCAGCCATTATTGAACCAGTTATGTTGACCGAAAGTTCTTTTTTGCTTTCCGTATTGCATCGTTAGCAAGAAGTAGGAACGGAGTGGAAGGAGTCAATTCAGAGTTGTGGGTGTGTAGTAAAGAATATAACGATAATGAAGTCTTTATTGACTTGCATATTGAATTCTGTTTAAAGAAAGTTAATATTAATGATCCATCATATGCTCTCATCCAGCGTGTTGCCAGGGGCAGGTGTCTGTAATATTGACCATGTTGAAGGAATCTTCTAGCTGAATCACAACAATACAAAAAGTTAAAGCTACGTTCCCATCAGTGTGCTCCAATAAAAGACATTAAAGGTAAAGTGAGGTGTAGCTTTTCAAACACTCATTACCTATAAACAGATGTTCCCCAGCTGCCGACTCACAAAACGCACTGCTGACAACAACTGTTAGGGCCGAAATTATGCAGGGAAATGCATCTATATAACCTAGGACCTTCAGAGAAGGCCTCATAACCACTCTGTCTGAAGAAACAAGATGGCTGATGAAGAAATTAATGCAGGCAAAGTCATTATCTTCCCTCCTAAAACCACAGTGGGTTTATGTCCCCCTGTGTCGCTTTTTCTCCGGGGCTAGCATTTAAGTGTCGATGGACTTATAAAAAGATAGGACAAGCCAACTGTGCTCCTTTTGTCTCCTTTCCTCCATATGGGAGGCGGCAGCATATGCAAGAACTGGCTCAGCTTCTGTAAAACTTCCATTAAAGATGCACAACTAAGGCTCTGCCAGCTTGAATATTACCTCTCTCCGCAAATTATTTATGGCTCGGAAAAAACGCTGATGATGAGCATCTCCAGCGACTTGTATAAATAAAAACACTTTTCTCTGCAATTTCAGCTGTGCTTCTTTCTTTCTTTTTTTTTTTCTTCTTTTTTGGGGGGGATGTGCTTAACCATTAGTAGAAACAAAAGGTATGCAGTTTATTCACATGGTAAGGTTTTAACTGTATTGCATTTAATTATCTTACCCTCAGCAGGCTTGACTGTGTTGTATTATGCATGCTTTGTATAATTAGGAGAGGATATCCCCTTATAGTTTGTAGATTTTTATAATAACAGTGACATAGCTGATAAAAATGACGATGATGGTGATGATCAGAGAATATGAGAAATGGAAGGCAAAATTGTAAAGAGCACAGAGGATTGGCTTTTCATAAGGGACACCTCATCATCCTGATGTGCCATCAAATTTCTCATTAACAAGGACCCTTTGTCTTGGCTTTCCATGACTCAGCCCGCCGTCCGTCTGCACATGACGACGACGACGACGACTCTTCGCCGGACCAATATTGACCTAATTTAGCATGCAGAGAATATGAAGAAGTTAACCTTTCGAAAAAACACCTTCCAGCAACATTAATTGACAAACCGCATCAATTCTCCCTCCTACCCCTCTTTTGTAATTACTCTGCCGCACGTTTGATTGCCGCTGCGGAGCTGAGGACCCACGCTTCATTTGCCGTGAGGTCATCGGCAGCCCTCAGAAATATGAATATGATTTATACAGGAAGTGAGTGTGCTCTGTATGCTGTGTCTGTGTGTGTGTGTGTGTGCTGTCTTTTCTGCATGTGGTGTGTGTGTCTACGAGAGACACAGAGAAGGAGAGAGAGAGAGGGAGAGAGAGAAAGGGGGGAATGTCCTTGGCTACGTACTGTATGTTGCATGAGGAGATTAATGCCTCCCTGGCAGCCATATCTGCTTAGCAGGAGGACTTCTCCAAAGTACACCGCATGTAATTATCTGGCAAGTTTATACTAGTTTTAGATAAAGAAGCACTCTGTGGCACATTTTTCAACTTTGCTCAATTGCTGCTCTATCTGTGTAATTTGCAACTTTAGAGAAGTGCCAGCCTACCTTTTTGACAGGACTACTTGATGCTGCTGTTATGAAATATAGAGCTGAACATGTGTGGAAAGAATGCAGAAGTAATTTTGGCTTAACCCGTCATTGTAATAAATTATTATTTATGTATCAGAATTGAATTAAATGTATTTTCTTCATCTGTTTATGGTAAAAAATATATTTAGTTTTTAGACCAATTGACAATTTGTCATTTTATCACAGCTTATACCAGTGAGATTTAAGTTGTATTTCACATCACTGTACATAAGTAGGCCAACCCAGAGTTGTGAGAGCTGTTTCCCCTCTGGGACGAGAGGTAGTGTGTCATATAAAGTCTCCATTTCTGATTCTCCTCCAAGTTCACTCTAAGCACCAGGACAGAGGTAGATACTATGCATGACAACACTACTCGCAGGCCTGGAGGAAAATAGCAGTTCTCCTGCCAATCTCAGTCACTGTCATCCAAGTTCAACCTGCACTTTGAGATGCTTGATACATAAGGCCCCCAGGGTCTCCCGAAACAGTTGGTTTTAACATTGTTGTACTGTTCATTTATTGTTAAGTTTACGTTCATGTTGCCTTGCTGACTCTGAATGAATGAATGGCTTTTTTTTTTTTTTTCCTGAAGGTGATTGGTGACATGGAAGGGGTGGAAAATGCAACCAGGATGGTGCCCTGCCCGGGTCAGGGCTCTGCCAATCAGAGAGAGGACAAGGAAGGCACAAGTGCTCCACACCAGCTACGGAAACGGAAGAAAATGTTCGGCCGTGAGTATTAACCTGATGCTTCTTCATAGAAATCACCTTTATTATTGTCACAAAAACATGTTATTTTCACAGCTAGCTCACCACGTGTGAGAGCACACAAAGACAAGTACACCTTTAGTAGTCATCGTCACCTCATCTCACACACGTGACCCTCTTACCTGAGCAAATCTTTCCAACCTGCTGTTTGTTCAGCAGAATTTACACAGTTTCACCTGGTGTTTCGTTCCCTCAGGGTCGCATCGTGTCGAGCCAGTGGGAGAAAGCGGGTGTGGCTCCAGTTTTGCACTGCAAGACCTCAACCAATGATATCACAGCAAAGGAAGAGATAGTTGGACCCTAAACTAATGTAAGTCATCTCATCAACCTGTCTCTGCGATATATGATATACTGTGCAGTAGTGAATACTTGAATTATTTCTGCTCTTTGTATAGTTGTGGAATTCAAATATTAAAAACAGAATTGTTGAACAGTTTCTCAGCTGTAAGCAGCTTGACACTGATGAAAAAAATGCTGTATTGCTGCCATCAGATGGAAAATGTGGTATAAATTATCACATTACTACTACTTCTACTACTACACTAACTACTACAACAGCTTTTTGTCAGTGGTAAAAAAATCCATGTGTGTACTGTATAATTGTGTAGTATTTCCTGGGTACTTTGTAATTGTAAAATTCTTAATATAATCAAAAAAGTAATTGATGGAAGGCTGACTCATCAGAATAACAGGAACCAAAAACAGTATTGTAAATTATATTGTTCTTGCAACTGATAAGCCATTTGTAACCTAATAAACAATGTTCAGCAACACTTCTAATGAATGCAGGTCGTTAGGTGTTCAGCGCCGCCTCAACACAATGAAAGATGAAGATTCTAAAAGTCACTAATCAGAACACGAGTGATAAAATATCAATATTGGCCTCACATTAAGCAGGATAATATTCAGGCCAGCTTGATTTGTATTGAATATGTGTCTGCTAGCCGGTGCTCAGTGTAATGAAGTGGCTCACAAATCAGGCCATAATGGCTGCCTACTTACACATATTGCTTAATTAAAGGTTGTGAGCTTATTAGCATGTGTCTCTGGCACAGGGCGCAGGGAGATGGGAATCGGGACTGATGTCGTTGAGGGCCAGGCTTTAAAGGTTTTATAGATAGCTAACCTATCATACTAAAGCCATAGCCCCCCCTCCCCTAAAATCGGATCTTAATAACCTGTCATTTTCATTGATGATGATTCTCCTTTATGGGCAGCCATTACAGATCAACTTCTGGGTCTCGTTGGATGGCGATAGCGGCCATTCGTGCTCGTCATTATCAGGAACACACCTTACTTTGGCCTTGAAGTTGCTCCTCTCCTCCATGTTTAAACCATCACAGTCATGGCCCGGGGGCGTGGTGCACAGTGCATATGGACACACACAACACATTCTCTCTCTCACACACACACACACACACCTAACACCTCTGTTTCTGATCCTTAGAGCTCAGACAGAGCCACAGGCCTTTCTGGCCTAAAAGTCCTCATAAAAGAAGGAGAACATTTAAAAGAAATTAAATGACATTTTTAGATTTATCAGCTAATCTGTGGTATAAAATTAGGAAAGTGCAACACATTGGCATAATTCTACAGGGAACTCATCGATTGTGTATGCAAATGCTCAACCGATAATGACGTTTTGTTTATCTTGGTGTATTTTCAGCACTGGCAGGATGTGTTAGACTCTCGTGTTGCATCCTGTCCTTCTGTCTGCCTTTGACACTAGCCAGAACCTAAAGAGCTAATGCGCTCCAATTAGAGATCACTCCATTAACAGTGACAGTGCTACACCCCCCAATTCAATCAGCCCCCTAATGAACATTAAGCAGAGCCGCTGCCTCTCAGAGATGACAGGAAGCTCCTCTCTCTCTCTCCGTTTGCCCTATCTTACTACCTCTCTCCCTATCTAGATTTTTCTCATCCTTTAACCCAACTCTTCTGTTCTTTTTACTTTTCTCTATGACTTTCTTTAACAGCACAGAGAAGCAAAACCAAGCAGCTAAAAAGCAGAAATATTCCTCTGGTCTATGTATCTGTTTTGATATGTTAACACTTTTATAGAATGTATAATTTTTTGCTTTTGTTTCTCCTCCTGCTTTCTCTCTCGTGTGATGTTTTCTGAGAGTATCACCAACCTTTCAGTTCACCATCATCAAAACAATGCCCTGTGCAATATTTTCCAACTGAGGGCAGAGGGTGCAGATACAGAGGGGGCGAAAGGTATTTCAATGGTTCAAATATTTGATTGTTAATGACAAACACCATTTCACCACAATTTAAATTTCAAATTGATCCCTGCGAGCAATTATTTCTGGGGGAGGGAAACACGCCGCCAGGTCTCTGCTCCACACATTTGCTGATTTAAGTTAAAAGAAAACCTTTTTGCAGAGCTATCATAAGGGAGCTGCAACTTTTTGAAGTAAGTGCCTGCGTCTGCTTAGAGCCAACCCAACCTGGGGATGTTGCTGGAGAGTGAGAAAAGAGGGGAAAAATAAAACATAAAAAGAAAAAAATAACACTTTGTCTAATTCTATATTTATGTAGCCCTCAGCTTGAGGTATTCACATAAAACAGTTTGTGTTCAGAAGTGCTGCGGTGATCGTTATGCTGCACGTTGAGATCGGCAACTCTTCGGGCACGGTTGGCGGGTGCAGCTCGGCCTGATTCATTTGAATTAAAGTTACCAAACTAAATAAAAGGGATTCAAATTCCCACTTTTGCCGCTTTGTTTTTTTTTTTTTCCTTTTCAAACCTTTTATTTTTTTTAAGGCAACAACTAAAGCATTTCTTTTGATGAAGAACTTTGTACATTTACTGTCTTTGCATACATGTCTGTATTTTCTATTTACCCAGCTTCATTTAAGGCACCTTTTTGTTTGATGTTGAAATGTAATTATGTCTTGTAACGAGTGGAAGAGCTTGGTGTTCTGATGCTCTTTTGATCAGAGAAAACCTAAAGTATAATATCCATCAGGGAAGTCTGACGGTACATTAAGCATAAACGTGTGTACCTTAATTGTATGTCCTTCTCATCAATAAATAATATCTATTTTTCTGAAAAATATCATCTTAAATATCACATCAAAGTATAACTTTTTTATTCAACCTCTCATCTTAGCATAGACTATTTAAAAATGTAAAAAGCAAAGTAATATTTTTCAACTTTGGGCTGTAAATAAATGTATGTTCCAAGGCTCTCTTCATTAGTACATCTTTTATTTTAATAATTTATACAAGGAAAACTCACCTCAGCTTTAACATTAGGCCAAGCCAGTTCCATGAAAGCGCTGGTCTAATCAGCTCAGCAACACATCTACTAATCCTCTCCTCTGTGACATGAATTTTAGTTGGCCCCAACTCTGCGTAACCTGCAACACCAGTGTTACAGTGGCATTTGTGTCACTGTGGCATAACAATAATATGCAAAACAGATATACACTCCAGACCTCTGTCAGGTTTTTCTGCCCAAGCTGTATTCTTCTCCGCTGACCCCGAACATGATTTCCTGGTGCTTAAGCCGTGGAAAACACACACGGTCGGGGTGTACGGAGATGTCAACATCGTGCCATATTTCTGTGGCATCTGGATAGATCATGTGCCTCCCTGCACACATATTTATTTATTTTTCCTCTTCCAGAGCAATGTCAGGGAGGCAGATGTCCTGCTCACAGGAAAAAAATAATTTGCGGTGAAAAAAAGGGGAGGGGAGGTGGAGGGAAAAATATATGAATATGCAAATCTTGTCACAGTGTGGAACCTTGTAATGAGTGGGAAATGTTGTCGCCATCTTTCATTATGCAGAGGTCATTGCTTAATGCCAGGCAGCTGGGCCCAGCTTCTTCTCTCTGCGCCCCCCACCCACCCCCCCAACCTCTCCTGTCATCTCACAGCAACTTGAACCAAACTACAGCCTGGCACGAAGCTACACAGAGGTCATGGACACACGCACACACACACACACATGTACACATATCCATACACAAACACCTGCATATTGCTGTTGTTGAAAGAGAACCTTGTAACTTCGGTTTTGTTGATTTTTTTTGTCACTTCACTTAAAGGATTAAACAAATTCTTGAAACTCTTGAGCTTTTAAGGCACGCTCCCTGGATAAACAAAGAATGCACTGTTTGTCTTAGCTCTAAAGTAAATATATACTATGCCTGCACACATCACTAGTCACAGAGTACTATGTTTGTAACCTCATGTTGCATGTTTCCGTTCAGGAGAACTTTGCATAATAAACCTCACCTTGCCTGCTGGTTGTGAGAAAATGCAAACTGAGAAGATTAAAAAAATGTGACTCACATCAGTCGACTTGTATGTGAGAGCGCTTTTGAGTTGAAAGTTCAAAAGTAGGCCCAGCCAGCACCGATCATATTGTAGTTGTTGTTGTTGTTGTTCCTTGCTTTCCTTTTGCGTTTTGTAGATTGCTGAGACAGCTCACTGCTGTTCTGTCTCCTCTCGCAACAGCTTTCCTGAAATTTCCGCTGGCGTCTGCCCGACATTGAGCTATGGGGCTAATCATTAGGTAAACCCGTCTCCCTCTCTCTCATGCACTCTTCAAATAATCCTGGGTTTGAATGCTAAAAATGTAATGAACTTCACGGTTCATTGTGTCTGACATTGCTTAATTAATGGGTGCATTTAAAGTACATAGGGCCCCGGTAATTGATTTATATGCATGATTTGCACATACAGCTGTTGGTTCCTGTAGGAGACTCATCACTCAAAAAGTGGCTGTGCTGATGAGAGGCTGGCTAGCCAATATCAGGATGTTCTGTTGGCCAGTCCAGCCTTGGGAAAAAAAGACCAATTTATATGTTAGCTTATTTTCCTTTGGGATTATCAAGAACTACTTAACATTTTGACTTGGGCATTTTAATATCATATTTTCAACCAAACACTTATAATAGACTCAGCCCGGAAACATTTTCTGACAGGGAAACATTTTGCCTCCTGTAGCATAATTGAAAAAAATGACAAAATATAGTTGAGAGACTTTATTTTCATTAGGCTATGCCTGATGACGAGGGCTGGACACAGTTAGTTTCGTGCCACACAGAGCAATTAAACCTCCTCACGCCAACACAGTGCTTCTGCCTGGCTATCAGTCTATGTGCCTGGTCGCTTTCCACACAGACAGCTTGCGTTACAGCACCTGCCAGGACCGAGCTGGACACAGGCATCACCAACAATAATGCCAAGGCAGTCTATGGATCTGTGAACTAAAGTACACATCATGCATTGGACATATTGTTTCCATCTGGCATGGAAGCCAATGCTCTTGCATGGGTGGCAGAAAACACACATTCCTCCTGATCTGAATGAACGCTCTTTATTTGGTTTATTCATGGAATAGGAACACTGTGTGCAGCTCTGTCGCTCATGCATTGTGCAAGGTGCTGGAGAGCCAAACTAGTAGCTCTATGCTACTGCAACCATGCGTACATGCATCCAACCGTACTGAATATTCATTATGTAATGAAACAGTGTGCAGTATGAAATGATCATGATGCAGGTTGTTTTGGCTGAACATTGAGTGGAGGACATTCTGGATTATAATCATCAATAAACTCTTTGAAACTCTCTAGACTTCATCTGTTAATGGATCGAGTGAAAAAAGAATTGGGTACACGTCTTTGTATTGATTATTTCTTATATTGAATGGTTTTATAATTAGATGGTGGTAATTTATTCACCTAAATTACGAAAGAAAAGAAAAAAATTTTCTCTTTTTCCTCTAGTTGATGTGAACAATTTTCATTGGAACTACTTTCCACATGGTCCCTATGAAAATTGTTGATTGTAAATTGTTGCATTTTTCGATGCTGTGGGTGCCACCAATTAAATTACATTCATACATTGTAACCTTATTAATTAATTAAAAACAATGTGAATGACTAGACATGCGGCATAAGTTAAGGAAATATGCTTTTTGTTGTCATTTGGGTGAACAGACCCTTTAAAACAATCTTGACAATTATTATAATACAATAATTATATTGTGGACCTAATTATTGTTGAAAGCTCCAGTTTTTCTTAATGCTGAGCCACCACCTTTGCAGTGTTAGCATTTAGCCTTCATTGACCGTGGCCTTTATGCTTAGTCCAGGCATACTCGGTGTGGTTATAATTATTGTTTTCTGTGGAGATCTGAAGGTCGCTGGCCCCTAACCATTATTTGGTTTTGGACACACCCTCTGTGGAGCTCAGATCAATCTCTCACCTAGAGAACATTCTAGCATATTTCTATCACCAGCATATTGATTTTTCCATGAGCAGGCCCCTGTTGTATGTGTGAGGTGTTTTCATGCACGGCAGATAGAGGGGGTGCAGCCTGCAGCGTGCGCAAACACACACACTTGCATGCACTGTACATGGGCTGACGCAAACAAACAGACACATACGCAGGCGCACACACTTGCGCACACACATACTTTTTTATTTATTCATTTCTGTAGACACCCATAGGCATTTCTGTGTGTAAAATGCACGCATCGGCATATTTAGTGGCTTTAGATCTCAAACACACACACTCACACGCACATACACTCCTTGTTAAAGCAGACACCAAGTGAACCATGTCCTCTCTGGGGCCAAGTGTCTCACTTTCTTTATTACACGCACTAATCAATACAGACTGGCCCGGTGTCGAGGCCTGCCATCTTTCCTCTGCGGCCTCCTTCTCTCCCTCCTCATTCCTCCTTCCCCCTCTGCCGCCTTCCATCATTCAATATATCCCATCCCTCCCTTTCTTTCATCCACCCACCCTCCTGTCTCTGCACACCTGAATCCATCCATCCATCCATCCATCTGTCCATGCATCCATCATCCCCTTTCCCTTCACCTTACGCTCCAACCATCACTCCATCCATATGATTGTTTTGGTCCTTGGCATCTCTTTGATTCAACGAGAGCTAAAGAGAGAGAGGAAGGGTATAAAAGAGTGTGTGTGTGTGTGTGTGTGTGTGTGTGTGTGTGTGAGAGAGAGAGAGAGAAAGAGAGGCAGCATTATTGTCATCTATAACATGGCCGGACAGGGGAGGGTGATTTGGATTTAAATAATGTATTAGATTTTCAGAGCTACCATCCACAATGCCTCACAACACCATGAAACATAATAACTTAAAGGTACGCATTTGTGTGTGTGTGTGTGTGTGTGTGTGTGTGTGTGTGTTTGTGGGAAGGTGAAAGAAAGAGAGCGAGGCATACTATATGAAATTGCATGTCTTTTAGATGCAAATTGAGTCGCGTGTAAAATGGCTTGATGCAGACTGATCGGGTCAAATCGTATTCCTGCTGTTGTTGTAGCAATAAAGAAAAGAGTCTTTTATCGTCCAAGCGCTTTACAAACATGCACAAAGTCAGGCTGCAGAGTGCAATTGGAGCTGAGGGCCTTGGCACTGGTGCTTTGAGACAAAAGAGGTGGCCGGGCAGAGCGTGGTGGTGGTAGTGGGGGGGATAAAAGATTGTGCTGGAATTTGTCAAAAGCCAATAATCATTCTGGAGCAGAAGAGGAGTACTATATCAGAGAGCCAAATCAATATCACATTACTTTGAGTATGGGAGTATATACAAGACTCATCAAATTGATTATTTTTGATGCTACAATGGCAGTTTCATTTGCCGGGGCCCTCAACAACAACTACTGTTCAATTATCGGGGCTGTGTGTGAATTGGAAAAAAAAAAAAAAAAAGAAATACAACAAGACAAATGGATATTTATTTGACTAAAGTAAAGCCTTGCTTGGAATCGAAATGAGGAATGGTATGTCACAGTCAAGCTCTGGTTAAAAGATGACTTGTTTCATCGGACATTGAAATTTCATGAATATATTTTCCAAGGGGCCTGGAAAAACAGAATTCATCATGAAGTTTGTACAGGCCATAATGTCACAGCGAAGATTAGTCAATTTCCTAATGTATTGTGCATGTAACTGTGGCATTGTTAAGCATAGGCTTCCCCTGACTTGGTTACAGAGTATGACGGCTGCAGACAGACTGCGATGGCTGATGTTGTTTCACAAAAGTATAGTTTGGGCCTCTTTTGAAAGCATTTAGAGCCATGATTAAAACTATACTGCATGATGTAAATTTTGATGGCAATACATTTACACACTCATATTTTTTTGTACAATTTCTTCTCCAGTTTTGATGTTTGCATATGAACATTATCATCATAAAAAAATCATCATTAAAGGTCTGCATCACATGTTTTCACTTTCATCCCCAGTTGAAACTCTTTCCGCTCAGTTTGGACTAGTTGCACCCTAAAAAGTTGTGTCCTTAAGTAACATCAGTCCAACTGTTGCTAAGAACGGCCTCTACCAATGAACTCCTTCTCCTAATGGCTCTAAGTCTTCAATATGGGGCCATCAGGAGAGACAAGGCGCAGCGGCTCCTTGGATGATTAAAAAGTCATTTCCTTAACTGTCCTCCCAGGATTTGCGAGCTTTTTTTTGTAAGAAAAACATTAAATTGCTCCAATCAAGCATAAACGTCTCCTGCTTGTGGTGTAATTTGTACTGCTGTTCGCGTGGTGGGCGCTTATTTGTCATCCTTTTCCTTTGGCGCTTTTCCCAACCGCCTTGATCAACAATTAATGGTTGAAATTGCTTCCTTGTTACTTATGGCTGTGGAGACAGATGCGGCAATGCAAAAAAAAAAAAAAAAAGAAGAAGAAAAGAAAGATTTAATTGAACAGCAGAAATGTGTTAAGATTGGTTCAACTTTATTCATACAATATTAAAATACTTGTTCTTTTACTTTTTCTTATAGTTTTGTAGTGCACTCTAACAGCATGATACATTCTGTTATTACAGAAATACAGTATCACAACAGCAGTAGCCCACTCTTTCTTTCCTGTCCACTCTATTCTATTTCTTTCTACCTCTCTGCTCTTCTGTCTCCCTCTCCCCCACTCTGTTCTTTTACACAATGACCTTTAGTGCTCTTTTCTTCATTGCGGGGACAGGCCGGGGCCTGGCATCTGATAGAATCAATATTCTATTATGATAGTGCGTGGAGCGTGTGGGGCTTTACAACTCCGCTGTAATAGTCTCTCTATTTCATCCCGTGGCAGCCATGGCCTGAGGGATCATCCAGGCTTCTCCAGGCTCTATGCTCCCAGCATCGCCCCATTTCCATTAACGTCGCAGGCCTCTGCCTACCAGGGGACAATCTGTGTGACCGATGGATGGGGTTGAGAAAGAGTCCAACCCGGGTTGCAATGTGTGTCAATAGACTGTGTAATAGCCAGACCTGGGTGAAATGTTAGTTAAATGGCTTTCCAGTTTTAAAAGAAACAAGAGGGATACTTGTGCTATTTCTTTTATTTCATCTCAGTGCTTTCTTCCACTATTAAATCTCCCTGGAGGTGAAATCAAACTAAATCAAGTAATATTTGAAAACATTATATGACTGATAGTTGGGGAATATCCAACCCACATGAGGACGTTACCTCACTGGAAATTTTGTTAGATAAATTGTCATAACAAAATTACACTTTCTTGCTTTCAGTAGATGTAAAGTGTCTTCCTTCCTGGTGATTTGTTTGCTATGACAGACAGACAGTGAGGCAGGGATTTGAAAACAAAAAGTGCTCTGGATTTGGACCTTTGGTGCCATGCTGCCCCCCAGCACCATACTCCAGCATGTAAAACAGTTGTTGATTAGAAGAGTGTAGTAGCATGGAGGGAGTGCTAAAGTGAAATGTTAAGCTATTAGAGATCATGGCACCAGGCAGACCCCCATAAAAGATTCATGCCATTACAGCTGCCTTCCTCGAATAATTAACTAATGTGAGTATTTTACTCAGCCAAACGCAGTTACGGTTTGAAAATCCTTGCATTTAAATGTCATTTGGGCGTGGTTTTGATGTGAATTCTTAATCTGGGGCAATAAACATTATGAGGTTAACAGGGCACGCTGAAGGAGGCAACCGGGTGTCGTCCTGAGAGGCCTCCATCAAACCTGCGTTAGAATCCATTTCGCTCTAAAATGTCAGCATTCGTTGTAAAATACATTACAGTTTCTCTCTGTCGAGAAGTTGTTGGAATGCATAATATTTGTAAAGTCACATAAGTCAAGAACAGGCCCTTTAAAGCTTACGCTCGGTGAAGAAAGTGCCCTTTGCGGTCCTTTTAAATGTCCTAGCACTCACATCTTTTGGAGGATACCTGCAGTTTTTATCCTCATACTCCTTCAGTCCCATTTACTCCTGATGTATGTCTTTCTTTCCTGCGGACGAGTTGTCCCTGACAGCGTTCATGCTCCTCATTCCCCTAAACTCCGCCCCCCCACCTCTCCATTTGATTGAGAGTTGGGCGACTGGAGGTGCGTGATGAGGCCCCGCTCGTCTCATATTCATCATGATGTAACCGTGAGCAACCCGGATCTAAATTACCTTCGTCTGGCATCATTCCAGCACATGCTATAAATGAGGTAATCGTCCTTGACTATAAAATTTGCATTTTCAAGACTTAATTGCTATCATTACATTTTTTGCGTAATTCTATTAATTTAACAGAATGGGGGATCAGAGGCTTTTTTATGGTTATAATTTGCAGTAAAACAATGCATTCGCAGAGTAGGAAAAAAAAGTCTTGAGTAGAAAAAGGGTGAGCGGAGCATCATGACCACTCTGGCCTCTCATCATGAATTTCCATTATCCCTTTCCATTTGAAAAAATGGGGGGAAAATTAGCCAACAAATACTAACAAAAAACGTCCACTAACATGCAGTCAGACACAAGGATGTGTGTTTGTGTAGGCCAGCATGAAAAGCTCTCTCGGACTGAAGACAGGAAATGCATCAATTACATCCCATCATCACATTGTGTGGGCTAACTGAAGCTTGTGTTCTTAATAACGTCGGGCTGGGCTCTATTTTCGCCACGCTTTTTTAAAAATTGCCTGCCTCCTTTGTGTACATATGTACATGATGTCAGCTGCGCTCAGTAGTGCCGTCCCCGAATAGTATGGTGAAGAGCACAGCGGATGACACGGAACAACGGAGCCATCAACTCCCATTTATGCTCCCTGCAGTGACCTTGCCACAGACGTCTACGAGGTTCAGAAGCGCGCCAAGCTAAGTGCCAGCAACATTCTGCAACCCGCTGCACTTCCTCGCACTCTGCTGACCTTAAAAGTGTGGCCTCAATTTGGAGGAAGGCTGAAAACACACACAAGCATTCTGCTCCTCCTTCTCTTTTGCACTTCTGTTGCAATGCCCTACTTTTATCACGCTGCAATTGTTCGCGATTTTGATTTCACCAACATGGATGTAGATTTACTGCAGGTGCTGCAAATCGACTTGTTTCCTTTGACAGATTAAGGCAGGAAACAGCAGCACTGACAGGAGACGTTAAAGACTCCAGCAGAACTCATATATTTATTTTATAATATTTCACTTTCTTCAAAAACACTACAGGTTGAAACTTTACATATTCAACTGTAACTTCCACATTTTTTACATGGTTTAGATTAAGCCCCTGGTCACAGCCCCCTCCTAGCCAAGGCCTGCAATCCTATTATTATTCCTCAAGCTTGTACAAAATGCAAGCAAGTGGCACAACTTTACTGATCAATAAATAGTGGGCTGACACAATGAATACATTTTACGTTTGTAAACGTATGTAACTTCTTAAAATGCACCAGTAGCTCAATAAATAGATAAATAAATAAATAAATCCCCTGAAGGTGTTACATGGCTCTGTAGCCTCAATGTGCAACCATTTGACAACAATGCAGCCAAAAAAATAAAAAATAAAAGCAGCCGGCTCAGAGGATGAATGAATCTTTTCAGGGCTTTACCTCTAATGTATGTCCCAAAACCAACTGCTCTTTAGTCCAGGTGCACATTATCATACTCCAGCTGTTTGGCAAAAAATGCTCTATCTCCAGTGATTTGGTTTATATTTGCTCAGATGACATTTGTCAATAACGGTTCAACACTCTTCAGCATCAACATACTGCTGCGTGATACGTGATGAGCAGCCACATTAGTCACTCCTGGTCTGTGGCCAATCCAAGCTGTTTGCTCAAGATTAAGTTCTAAACATAGAATAATACAGTAGAAATGGAGACATCTTGAGTTGATACAAGTGGCACAGCAGAATGTTTTGATAGTCACTGTTCAAATGTTGAATATGTAACTTCTTAAAATGCACCAGTAGCTCAATAAATAGATAAATAAATAAATAAATCCCCTGAAGGTGTTACATGGCTCTGTAGCCTCAATGTGCAACCATTTGACAACAATGCAGCCAAAAAAATAAAAAATAAAAGCAGCCGGCTCAGAGGATGAATGAATCTTTTCAGGGCTTTACCTCTAATGTGTGTCCCAAAACCAACTGCTTTTTAGTCCAGGTGCACATTATCATACTCCAGCTGTTTGGCAAAAAATAGTGCTAAATAAGTAAGCATTTAGTTGACGCTCTAATCCAGAGTGATTTACTGTAAATGCAATGTAAATAACGTTTAATTCCACAATCGTCTGAATAAAGTGCAAAGGTCAGTGTTTTGGACAATCTAGCACGGGCCAATAGTACAGCATGCATGTTGCTTCTCTGGAACAAAATAATCAATATTTGTGAAAATGGACAACAGTTTCCTGAAGCAATACAGTACAGTGGGAGTATAAGAGGATACAGTGTGCCTTTCTTCCAGGTCTTCCGCTCCCTTCCTCTCTTTCTCCTGTGTGCCGCTCATGCTGACTTCTGCTGACACTGACCAGGTGGCGTCGTCACAATGGGTTTCCATGGAGCCTTCAAACAGGAAGCAGGTAAGGCCTGACACCCCGCCCTCGATGCTTAACGTAGCGGCGGAGAAACACTGAGCTCTGTTTTGACCGTGTCAAGCGACATCAGCTCAAGCTCCGGCGTGAGGCGCAAGAGACCGTTTCCTTCTTCGGTCTCTGTTTCAGCAGCTTGGGCGGTGAGTGTGTGTTGTGTCTCCATTGCAGACGCGGTCGGGAGAAGCTGTCAGGTATGGACACACTGGAGGTCTTTGGAGCACTACTGACAGGAGCACTTTAGTGTGTGGGTGTGTGTGTGTGTGTGTGTGTATGAAAGAGAGGAGGGCTGACTCACCTCTGGTCAATGCTTCATGGCTGAGTTACATTTAAAGGGAAACACCAGTATATTTAAACCTGGGGTCTAAATGACTAATAGTTACCAAAAGTTTTGGAATTGGTCCATGAACCGGCTGCAATGGCTGCAATGTAATCCTTGCAGGCAAAGTCCATCCACTAAAAGTGCTTGTTTCTGCCACTGACAGGCTTAGATTGTTATTCAACTGTTATTATGGAAAGGATCCCTACAGAGATAGACCGTTTTGTTAAAGAGTCAGATCCTTTTGTCTTCCTGCAACAATTCAATCTCTCGCAAGATTTCAGAACGAGACTTTTCCTTGAGTGAGACTTTCTGTTTCTGGTTAAACAAAATGGATGCAGCCTTTGCAACCCATTTGCGGATGCCGGCGGAGGCAATCTACTGGACCAGTTCCAAAACTTTTGGTAAGTATTAGTCATTTAGACCCCAGGTTTAAATATACCGGAGTTTCCCTTTAAAGGTCGAATCCTCAATCTCAGTATCATACTACAGAGAGGCAAAAGATGCAGCATGGGTGGAGATCATTTTTTGTTTTAAAGTTATTGAAAAATACAAACATGTTTGCACAAAATACTGTAGATGCACATGTTAAGTTACAGTGAGTTGGAAAATAAAGAGCTTGTAAAAATACCTCTATAGTAATATTAAAAGGATAAAAGTATATAGAAGAGTTCAGTGCCATAGCCTTGTAGGCTATCCTCAGAAACTGACAAGGAGAATGTTATATAGACTAACCAAGGCCTACGTAAGGTATTAGTGAATACAATTTGGATTTGAAATTCTCAGTCATGTGTTGAGAGGTACAACTGTTCACGACCGCGATGATAATCTCCATCTATCAGCGCACTAAGCTCGCCGTATTCAAATGCTCTATCTCCAGTGATTTGGTTTATATTTGCTCAGATGACATTTGTCAATAACGGTTCAACACTCTTCAGCATCAACATACTGCTGCGTGATACGTGATGAGCAGCCACATTAGTCACTCCTGGTCTGTGGCCAATCCAAGCTGTTTGCTCAAGATTAAGTTCTAAACATAGAATAATACAGTAGAAATGGAGACATCTTGAGTTGATACAAGTGGCACAGCAGAATGTTTTGATAGTCACTGTTCAAATGTTGAATATAAGCCAAAAGAAAAAAAAAAAGCCCAGTATAATCATTTAGTGCCTGAATAGGTGAGGAGTAATCATTCTCTCCTACAGCTCTACTACTAGTGTCCCATTGTTGCCCTCTGTTTGTCTGGAGCTCCTGTTTGAATGTGAAGCGCGGCGTTGAAAAAGAACAAGTTCCAACTTTTAAAAGCTTGAAAAGAAATCTGTTCAAAGTTTGCTAATGCCAAAATCAAGAGCTCATTCGACTTGGTGAAAGCCCAGCTCTTTGCATACTGAAAGAGAGGGGCATTTTGTTGATGAAGCACTGTACTTGACATTCATCTGTTGTGCAAATTAACATTTAATAGCCATACACATTTGAATATGTTCTTTCTTGACACAGTGAGAAACCCGCAACGTCGACTACATACACAAGCTGAGGAGGACGAGAGATGGGTTTTGGCCGCGAGCGTTTTTGCCCACCGCAAGCAACATTAATTGTTTTGAGGAAACTAACTGCGGTGCCCATTTTTCAACATTGTTTCTTGTTTTGTTTCCTCCTGTAAACAACTCTCGCCTCACAATTTGTTTATCACAGCTCAACATTGGACGGCAGAAAGAAACATTTTTCGTGCCCCGGAGTAACGACCTTGAAAAAAGGGCTAAATAAAAGGACCAGTGGGAGGATGATGAAGGCGGAAGATGGTGGTGCATTTGTCACATTTATGAATTAAAGAGATGCTCGTTGAGTTATTGTTGCACAGCTGACCGGCAGAGACTGCCACCATGTGTCTCTGTTATATACAAGAGTGCGCCTTCTCCAGCCAAGCCGCTGAAACCGTCTTTGAATACTGAAGGACACACACAAACAACTTACAAATCTACATTTTCTATGGGAGGTGTTATACCAGAACTGGCAACCCCGTTATTTGGCCGTGCCTCCCCCGTGCTTCAGCTCAGCAGCGTGACACCATCTGTCTACTGGGTGCTGTTTGTTTGGTGCTGCTTGACTTCAGCTTGAGAGGAATCCACTCTGCTACTCCTCAGGTGGCGTACGCAGTGTTTTAGAGGGGTTGTCATGAAGCGTGCAGAAGGTGGCAACAAGCCAAGGTGATGTCATCAGGAGTTTTCGCTTTAGAGAAGAGAAGAGAAGGAAGAGGCCCTGAGTGTTGTATCGGTGTGTTTCTCCAGACTTGATAGCTCTCTCTACCTCAGGTGTGACAGAATGTGACAACCGAGACAGAACAGTATTTAGCGCCTGGAGGTCAGGTGGAGTTAGACTCAGCAAAACCGTCTCCTCCTGGTCAGGATCAGGTGCTCTCCTTGGGGACGAGAGTTGTGGAAACACTGATACCAGCCCTGACCCTGTAGTAAGTGGTGTCTTTGTGTGTGTGTGTGTGTGTGTGTGTGTGTGTGTGTTCTGTGTGTGTGTGTGCACCGGAGAAGGGGCATCTCCTCCTTGATTGAGACTGATGCGTGCCGATTGGTTGCCAGGCCGTGCTCAGCGGCGGCTCGGCAGTGTCAGGTGAAATTAGCAGCCATCAATGAAAGACCCTCAGACCTGGGGGATTCATTAGGGACAACCTCCCCCATCTCTACGCACTGACAGCCCTTCACACTTACACCCTTGACACACACACACACACACACAGACATAGTACGCCATTCTCATCTCATCCCACAGCTCCAAATAATGACTCCCAGCTAAGAGTCTCACCAAGTCCAAATGTATATATATGTATATATGTATGTATATATATGTCTCTTTTTTTTCCTGTGAGGGTGTGTGATGCTCCACAGCCATTTTAGCAAACACCACGTTCCATCATTCACAAGTATCTTCTTCTACAATCCAACAAGTTTCTGTCTCTTCCTAAAAAAACATCAGAGCAGAATCAGTTATGATGGTGATTTAGAGGTACCGGTATGTGTCGAACTTTCACTCTATTTTGTTTCGCACAACTCCTCACCGATTTGACATTTTTAAGAGACGGTACGCCCAAATGACAACAAAAAACAACAACACATTTTCTCATATGCTATCTAGCTATCGGTTGCCCAAGTTGGCCACGTTTCTTTACAATTTATGCCACCACACTAAAACAGTAGAGCTGAATGGACAAATATAACCCAAACTATCTGCATGGCTGGATACAGTAGCACTACCTTCAAAGAAATTGTAAAAAAAAAAAAATTGGAAAACATAATTATTTACTTTCTGGCTAAGCGTTAGCAAGAGAGACAGAGATTGGAAACAGGGACACAGTTAGCCTGGCTTTGTCCAAATGTAAAAAAAAAAAATAATCCACCTACCCACACCTCTAAAGCTTACTAATTAACGTATTATATCTCGTTTGTTTATTCCATATTTACTTTTGGACAGAGCCTGGCTTGCTGTTTCCCCCTGTTGCCAGTCTTTATGCTAAGATAAGCTAACTGATGTAGCTTCATATTTAACAGACAGATATGGGAGTGGTATCTAACTCTCTGCAAGAAAGCGATTAGGCATATCTCCTAAAATATCACAATATATTATGTTCGTAAAGAACAAGCTTGCCTGCCATATAATATCTTGCAAATTCTGGACGTTAACTGGCCCCCTCGTCCTGCATCAATACAACTTGGAGATGTATGTGTCTGGGTTCACATACGTACATACATGCTTGTGTGTGTTTTCACTTTGTCCCCCTTACTCCCACATGGATCTAGCCAGCGATGGCATGTTTCATTGCACAGCCCAGCCCAGTAATATGCTCAGGGAGGGTGTATTAACACATTATTTGCATTAGAGGGGAGCTGGCTGTCTCCAGCTGGACACGCTACCTGTGAGTTTGGCATTATCCCAGATTTGCTCTGGCAGGTGAGAAACTGTTTTCAACTGGCCAGGACGACTCAGTCACCTTCCTTTCCTTTTCACCCTTCCTGTATATACGTGCATGTACTCTTCATTTTCATTCCCATTCACCCACCTACCGTGGCATCATCCTCTCCTTTCTTACTTTTTCTTTTCAGTCCTCAATTTCCAACATAGATCTCCCCTTACTCCTTTCCCCGCCTTTCTCCCTCGACTTTCTTGCAAATCGTTTGATTGAATTCATTAAAGCCTCCCTCAGTAGATTCAGGAGAGGACATAAACTGTACAACTTCTGTTGTGTTTACTGCCAAACCCGACACATTATAAATGTCACTCCTATTGGAAAAGTGTCAAATATTCAAATGTGCCTAAAAATGCTGTGGCAAATTTCTAGTTCATTAGTTCAACTTCTAGTTCATCATAATTATTTTGATAGGATGAAAGTGAGTGTGAGTTCAACCAGACATACAAAAGTACATGCGTAGAATCATTTGATACAGGCTTTTGTGCCAGTGTGTACATCTGCATGCCTGATCAAAGCCCATGACTTTGAACTCGGGTCCATTTGCCCTCACGAGAACTCTCTTAATCCAGTGCTTCCCAGTTTAGGAGCATGTACTGTGGCTGCAACACAGAAGCTCCGCTCATTAGAATTAGAGACATTAGTTACGACCAAAGGAACTCTATTTCACGCACATCTCCCCGACGGACTAAATGAAGCTTTGCAAATCCTCCACAGCTTTTAATAGCTGCCACTAATATTACAGGTCACAAATGATTGCACCCTCAGACTCAGATTTGGCTGATCAAACACAGGCTGAGATTATCAGTGTTATTTACGCTTGTGTATCACTCTGGCATAAACACGCACTTATGGAAATGCGATCCCTCTACGGTAATGCACTTTATAATGATTTATGCTAGAACGATTCATGGGAAATGTGGCAGCACAAGCCGCATCAACCCACAATGCAATGTTGTTGTTTTTTTACACGACATTTTTCTCCTCTTGTGTTTGCGACACTGAATTTCACTTGTAAATGTGTACATTCACATACCTAGCAGAAGTCACAAAGCCTCGGTTCGCGTTCCGGAAACACAAGAGCGGCCTGCACTATAGCATGATGGTTCCACCTTTACAAATCAATTATAAAGTCTGGAGTAAATAATACGATGCATGTCTAATTACCCAACAATCCAGAAGCTTTTGGGGGCCTTGCCAAGGAGAGACGGAGCTAACACGTGTATTACCACTCACACAAACACATATACACAAACGCAAACGTGCATAATCGCATCCACACTCGCGCACACACCTAGGAAACACACAACTCGAATAAACATGTAGTCACAGGTACTCAATGCATCGACCAATTAAAATAAGGGATTACTATGTTGACTGCATGTGAGCCTCTGTGTGTAAATGTGTGTGTGTGTGTGGGCACTGCAGCCTCGCACACAGGCAGGCAGGCAGGCCTCACATTGCCCACAGCTACTTGGTAAGGATTCCCGATAAGGAGAATTAGTCAAAACTTGGGAGCTGCCAGTCAGCGCCAATTAAACTTTAATCTTGGGCTGAAACAGGCACAAATAAATTAAACCCTTGTGAGCGGCAATGTGCGCTCTCCTGATAATAGGGGATTGAAGTCGTCTTGGAGCGAGGCTGCATGTTTCCCCAGCTCAGCCATGGCAGGCAGCGGTGCAGGGGGAACAAGGGTAAGGCTGGTGGCAGAGTGAACTGAAAGGAACTCTCAAAGTTGAAACATAGACAGTGATACACACATTGGCGAGAACACATAAATGACTAGAATCATTGATGCTGGACAGCAGAGAAAAAGAAATTACAGCACTTCATTCTTTTTCTGTCCTCATCTTGCAAGCTAGTAAAGAGCTTTTCAGATGTTTACATGCCTGGTGATTTAAATTACAATACAAAAGTAACATTTCAGATTATGCTTTTTCCATGTTTGATAGATTCACACTGTAAACACAACATGCTTTGTCTTCCATATACATATACAAACATTCCCCTCTATATATGCACTCACACTGTTAATGGATCTATGCAAATATCAATAGAGATCCTTGCACCTTTTTCCATGGTCCATGCCTAAATACATTATCTTTATTAGAAATGCCACCCAGGCATGCAATTGACCTCCGTAGGTACAACACTTTTTTCATAGTAAACTCTGCATAAACCCAGTATATTTATTGTAAATGTCTTTGGACAATCTTGGGTTGGAATCATATTGGACCTTGCAGTGTGTGTTGGAATTTGATAACCAAACCATGCATGATGCTCCAAGTGCCAAGTGGAAATTATATTTTCAATCATGCTCATGCATGGAAAACAGAGTACAAGTATCAACCAATATAATATTAATAATAAAGAAAGATCTACCCTTCATATCAGCCAGAGGAAATACTTTTAATGTTGCAATATTCAAAAGTATGGTTGTCTCCATACACACTGTGTAGAGGGGGATATTTCATTAATATTTTTTAATGAATTAGCACCCTTATCTCTATTTCCTGTGCCCGACCTGTGCTAGCCTGGTGTTTAATTTCAAAGTAATTTTCTTGCTATATGAGCGTGCCGTTTATGTATTAATGTCATGGGCCTCGTCAGCCAACGCCATGATTTATTCCAGAGTAGCGGTCACATACATCCTAATATCTTAAAAATAAGCCCCAGAGAAATGCTGTAATGAGAAAACAATAACATTAACAATATTAGCAACAATAATGAAAATAATTGCCGCTGAAGCAACAATAGTAATCACACATAGAGAAATACCTCTGTGTTTGACCGAATCGTACACAATTATCATGCATGTGTATATAATATAATTAATTCTATGTCTGAGCCTCTTAGCCTGAGGCGATCAGCATAGAATCAGTTTTGTATGTATAATAGATCAGAGCGCAGTTCATGAATAAAACAAACGTGGGGAGTATGCAGCAGTGACTGTGAATGTTTGTCTTTGGACAGCAGAATCAAAGTGAACATGTAATATTGTGATAATCCATACTTGATGAATTCAAGGGGCTGACTTGCCTTAGCTAAGTTCAGCTAATTTCCAGACATGGCTTGCCTCCGTAATTGAGTTTCCAATAACATTATGATTATTCCAGCCCACATGATAATTGAATTCAAGGTGTTTTTTTCTTAACACTGCAATATTGTAGATGTGTGATTATTATGCATTTGCATGTAGATTTCAGTGCCTTCCTGAAACTCATCACTTTTCTCCTAACTGGATTTCCTATATTGTAGCATACATTTGGCTCATAACAAATGACGGGATCCCCTCTCGTTATGAGCACCGAGTCAATTATTCCAAAAAGTTCATTTTTATATCAATTTTACCCCACATAATGATATTGCAAAGATTCCTCCCCAAAAAACAGTCTCCAAAAATCTACCCAGCGCCGACCTGTTTCTCATTCTCATTATACGTGAAAAGTGAATATTTTCACTGTTGAACTCATCAAATTCACATCACTGCCAACACTCCTCCCGCGCTTCCAGTTTGATCCTGCTTAAGAAATGCTATCAAACTTAGACACCCTGGCCCCAATGCTCATCTGTTGCATAATGTAGGCTGTAAAGGCAGGAGTGGTGCGGGTGTGAATGTAATTTTCATTAGGCTGATAGAGCCCCCACAGATTCAGCCCGTGCATAGGGGTACAGTAGGGGCACAAAGCAGAGCAGGGAGCCGGCTGCTGAATATGGGAGTACTGCAGCGTTCTTTTCAGAGGCACAATGCGCCAAATCCCCTTTCCTCACAGCTCTAGGTGAACTACTTGGCATCTTCTGTACCCTTCGATAAAATGAATTTTTGACAATGCAACACACAGAAGTCGATGCACTCATGCATAGCAACAAACCCCCCCTACAAGCCCCCACCCAAAGTGGGAAATTATTTACCATATAGCCCTTCCTCAGACTTGCCCTGGAAAGCGAAAGAGCTTTTGAGTGTGATGCTGAACCTCATCAGCACAGACACTGCGAGATTACAGCGAGGAGTGGGTGGCGTTTCAGCGTTAGCGTAGCATTAGCCGCTTGGTCTGAGCTGTCAAGTTGGGGGATGACTGGGCAACTAGTCGATGCTTTGAGCTACTGGGCACACATGGATGGCTGTGAATGGAAGCTCTATCCATTCTCATCATTCGGAGTAGCCACAGGGCCCGTACAGTGAGGATGGCACCAGCCAAGACATTATGCCAGAGTTTAGCTGTTGTTTTGCATAAATGTTGAATCATGCCAGCGTCCTTTTAGAGTGTAACAACAGCCTGCATTGATATTGATTTAATGCTCACTAATATTTAAACTGCCCTGAGGGATCGATGCTGTTGAACATGATTTAATATGGCCTACTAGTACAGATATAAATACAGCCACATAACACAGAAAATCGATTATTTGGTGTTTGACTTAAGTCCTTTTGAATGTTGGTAAAACAGATATCAAAGCATATATGTTTTATTTCAAATAGAGATATCAATGGCTTTAAAAAAGTGATGCCTACTATTACAAAATAACTGAGAACATTATTAATTGATACAATTAATTAATGCTCAATTTGAAGGTTAATTATTACATTTAAAATGACCACACAGTGTATCCTTCATGAAGCGATATTAAATGATCACTGTCAAATAATATGTACATATTATTCTTTTCATTTTGTTTTTTTTGGGGTTTTTTTCAAAGCGGATATGTATAATTTTGGAAGTGAAGTGAATCCCTGGTGATGAGGAAGGGGGCAAGGGAAAGGCAGAAATAAGTAGGAAAGAAAGGTTGCAACAACTTTTAACAAAACATGACATGCGAATGAGGGCTGAGTCCTCATTTACATATGCTGACATTTTGCAGAGAATATTTCAACGTTAGGCTGAGCTGTAATGAACTCCTGCCAGGGAGCAGTCAAGGAATAATGTTTCCATAAAGGTAACCTGTCCACATCTCCTCCAGGAGAAAGATGTGGAGGAGGAAAAGAGACATTTTTCTCTCCCTCTCTCTCTCTTCCTCCGTGTTGGGTGTTTGGTAACAAAGGGGCATTTTTCTTTCAGCGCGCTTCATCCATCTTGGCCGATACTGATTTAGTGTATTTTTCCACCCTTTTTACAGGCTAATTGCACACAGCGACGGTGAATTTGTTAGTGGTGACACCTTGCCTACCCATTGGGAATGCATCTCATTACCGGACGCAATGTCCAGGAACATCAGATATTATTAGCTGTCATTAATCTGCCATATATAGTGAAGGGGGAGAATGGGGGGAAAAGAGAAGGGCAACAAAGGACACAAAGAGACAAATATGATGGCTGGCAAGGGCTGTGTGGTAAGGTCAAAGTTCACAGTGGTTAGCAAGAACCCAGGTGTGCAAGGCAAGGTGGAGATTATGAAAGATGATATTTGGATGGAGTCTTAAACTGGGAACAGGCCTGAAGATTATTGCAACCTACAAAGACTAGACACCCCACACAAAACACCTTATTTCCATCAACACACACACACACACACACACACACATTGTTTTAGTCTTAACAGTTAGAAAGAAGCACTTATTGGATAAAGTGGACAAATAGTGAATGACAGGTCAGCTACAAGGAAATTCCGTAAAAAAAACAAAGAACAAAAAAAATAAAAATGCCTTTCTCGTTTCTTTCCATGGAAAGGAGGAAAACTAAACTTTGAGGGACAGAGATGAACTTCAGCTGAGCGGGAGGTCTGTATTAAAACCTGGATGAACTGTATCATAAAAGGTAATAAATGTGATACACACACGTCACATATATTTCTGTTTACTTGCTGTTTTCATCCATTAAAAAAAAAAAAGAAATTTCCAGCTCACATCTGTAATACTGACCGCCTACATTCCAGTAGTACATTTCTTTTTAAATAATCTTGATGAGAATGATGGGGGAACTGGACCACTTGGCAAATATTTAGAATCCTTGAATGATAAAATACAAACACGGTGTGATTTTTATCTCATGACTGTCCCAGACTGCAACAGATTTGGTCTGATCAGTCATGGAACCCAAATCATAAATAAATATTAATCATAAATATAATTGGCTGAAACAATCAAAGTGTATCTATTTCAAAATTGGCCGTATATATATTTTAGATTTTTGTTTCATTTTTATGGCATATGTTTAAATATTTAAATCAATAATATTTAAATGAGTTGGTGTTATTTCTGTATTTAAAATTAAATGTGTTTCATTATCTTTCCCTGTTTCATTTAAGCAGCTGTGGACTTGCTTTGATGAGTCCTGCAGTATGCATAGTGAATAATGTTTTTGTAAACAGATCAACTATTGGGTCTGGTTTTGTCATGTTTCAAACTGTTTTGTTCTCAAATCCCATTTGACTCAAATGAATATGACAACCTTAAACTAGATTTTCAGAAGAAATTCATTCTCTTTCAATGCGGACTGATTGTTGCCCAAAAGAGTGTGTTTTTTTTTTTTTCTCCACACATATGTTTAATTTGATACAGCATCTTTGGCTGTTTTTCCTGCACAGCCCCGCCTGAAGACTGCTACATGCATACTAGATAGGATTACACCTTCTAAGCAGATTTCGTTGTGGAAGGGTTAACACAGATCCCCCTGCTTTGCTGAACAAACAGGACACCATCTGAAGACACAGGAACTAACTGGGCTCTCATTAAGAGAATTTTTTCTTCTCTGGAGTGCGGGGGGTTCTGTCTTGCTTTTTTTGTAGAAGAAGCACGTTGCGGCCTCCTGCCGCGTCGCCTGGCTCTTTGAGCGAGATGGAGTATATGGCCTAATGACTAAAAGTTCCTCTATAAAAAGTATACAGCGCAGCTCCCTGCAAATTGAGTTTCCTCTTTGTGCCAATTGAGGGTGGTTTATATAGGCTGCGGGGAGTTCCTTTGAACTCTCATTCCAAAAAACTCCAGATTCCTGGGTCAATCCCCCCCTACTCCTTTCCTTCTTCTCTCCCACCAATGGTTGAGATAGAGGAAGAGGAGGCTGCTGTCTCAGACACCCAAATTCATGCCACATTGCACATAACGGTCTCTCCAGACAGACTAAGAGAGAGAAAAGAAAACACATCTCAAAATGAGGTTAAGGTGGCATGAAGCAGGTGTTTCTCCTCTCCTTTATTGGTAATAAATGAGTTTGTAAATTGGACTTTATTGGATTAAACTTTCTAATGGTGTTTACATAAGGCAAAGGTAGCATAAAGTCATTAGGCATTGTAGCACTTTCTTTATTTAAAGTGGCGTCTTTATAGAGGGCCAATCAGGATGCCTTAGTTTCTTTACTAGAGTATTTGATAAGACGCTAAATGTTACTAGCTTACTCAGATGAAAGCTGTAAAAGGTTCAGACTTTAGGGACATGACAGGGAACACAAACAAAAGTGGAAATGTTGTAGTTTTGCAAAAAAGAATGGAGCTGTATGTCTCAAAAAATGGAAAAATCTAAACCCTCTTAACTAAATGTTCCAGGTAATAGTTGACTCTAATTTTGAGATACATCATAGTAATGGTTTAAGATTAATTTCTTCACTAATAAAACACAAATTCTGCAAAAAAATATCTCAAATTATTAAACTTTTCACTTATAAAAGCGTTTATTTTTAAGGGGGGAAAAAACTACAAATTAAGAAGGCCTGCTTGCAAATAAGAATTTGCCAAGAGGTACTTGCTGTCTGTCTTTTGTCCTCAGCTATCTTTATTGCCAAAAGCAAATGTTGGCGGCATCCCATGTGGAAGCAAAGGGGGCCTGCATGGATGCCCAGGACTCAGCCAAGTGGAAGCGATTGTTTTCCATGTCGGGGGCATGAAAGCTGGGCTCGTTCTACACTAATCAAAACCCCCAAAAAGGTCTCAGTATAAATCCCGAGACTTCTTCTTCTTCTTCTTCTTCTTCTTCCTTCCTCTTTTACCCCACCCCACCATCTTCACAATTATGCACACACATTGCCATAAATCTAATGCGCTTTCATGATCTGTGGGAGCGGAGTACATAAAACGTGTTTGCCGGATTTGCATACAAACATACTTATTCTAAATCCCCCTCAGAAGTTGTAAATGATTGTCTTTTCCTGAAATACATCTCAGCAAATTGTATTTGGGCATGTTTATGAATCCTATTATGGCATGGGTTTTATCATATTTTGTGGACAGTGATGGCTTCTCAGCATAGCTGTTAAGAAGAGGGAGAGAGGGGCCTTGGGCGATAGACTTTGTCATTTGTTTCAGATGGGCGCTGGATTCCCCTTCATTGCTCCATGACAGGTTCACGGTACCAAGATGGATCTCTGCTACATCCTTGCAAGAGGAGTAATTCAGTAACTACTGTCTGCTGAGTGAAAGAGGCTGCATTCAGCGTTCATTTTGGCCTTTGATGCAACACTTCTGAATGCGTTATTTGGATCTTAACGTGATGCAGTAACAGCAGCAGAATCTCTCTTTGATTGTGGCCTTTTCAGTTCTCCATTTTTTTTTTTTACACCCTGTAAACATAGTGACATAATGGAGTGGGATGTTGCATAATAAGGCCACAATAGAGCAGTATTTATCAAGAGCTGGAAAGCTGCTGGGCAGGGAAGAGGAGGAAGACTTTGTTAGCAGTGCCTGAGAGGCCTGGGCTGCCAAAGAGATTATAATATCTCTATGTGCCGTGCCTCCCTGTAGCCACTAAACAGCCAAGGTAAAGTACTGATGGCATATACACTATCTGGAAGTAAAAAACAGGCCAGGTGCTGATAGTCTCGCCTAGATTAAAATGGGAGTCTTCTAATTTCTCTGGTGATATTTTCAGAATTTATTCGTTTTGATAATAAATCAAGTGCATTTTGACAATGTCAAATATTTTTCTCTACTACATTTTGTCTTTATTTTGCCTGTAGGACCAGCTGAGCTCGTGGACTCTTGTCAGAATCAGTCATTAATTGGTGGGACAAGCTGCTGAGTGGGAAGGTCATAAACATTTCAAGAGTTATAAAACTTTCATTAAGTTCTCACGATAACGCGCCAGTGAATGACCCTCTTGCTCCCTCCCTCTCTTTTTTGTCTGGGTGGCGTTGAAGAGGGGAATGATTGCGAACAAGCGGCCTCTTTGTGGCGGAGGGAGCCTTTTTCAAACTGTCTCGGCCTCTTGACTCGTCCTAAGCCAGAGATCAGAGCTTGGAAAGTGGCAAAACAAAGGGCCGATTTAATGAGATTGTAAAACAGGCTGAGGAAAAGGAGGGGGTTACCAAATAGCCAGACTGCCAGCTCTGGTCCATTTCAAAAGGTCTTTTCAGGATCTCCTCTAAGCCGTCTCAATATGAGCAAGAGGGAAAAAAAAAAATCAAAGGACTCCAAATGCTCTGACAGATTTTGACATGAGGAAGATGTGGATATTTGTCTGCTGTTTTCCACACAAAGGGGTTGCATTCCTGAAAAAAATGTGTTCCACATTTCACATGTCGAAAAAGTTTTTTTTTTTTCCCCTTGGGATTAAAATTCTTTTGATTTAAATCATCAAATAAAAGATGTAATTTCATCTAAATGACTGCAATTTCACACACATTGATAAACAATTAAAATACAAATATTTGAAATGGTGGTGACTGAAAATAGATAAATCAATAAGAGAAATCAATTACACTTAAAACAAACACATCTTTGCCTCAGATCAGTGCACTTGGCAAAGGAATAATTTGAGTGAGGAAAAAAATAACTGAGGTCTGGGTTGTAATCTTAAAATAAATAAATAAACCTACCAATTATGATAGTCATAAGGCGGGACTTCTGGTTGTTTACACACACACCCTATAAATAGTACTGGCACACATCACAAAGGAAACAACATTCCCATTCTCGTCCCTGGCTTCTGAGTAATGCCAGCATCACGTTTATCGCGATACATCTGTCACGTATCTTCCCACCCCCAAAAATCTCTGTGGAATTAGACCGTTTAACCCCTCCTCAGTTGTCATTAGAGGGGGGGAGAGGACGGAGGGATGGAAGGAGGGGCAGGGGAGGAGAGGAATGAAAACAAGCCAGAGTTGAGGAGATAACCATCAGGGTCCTAAACCCATTATCTGGCCCCTGTCCACTGTTGAGTGTCAGGAGTCACACCCAGGTCCAAGTTAGCCTGGAGCTGTTGACCTGATGGTCTCTGCTGACATTTCCATTCAGATGAATGGCTCTTCGCTGCATGCTAGGAAGTGTCCAGTTTGACCCTTACCTGCCCCAAGATTCCCTCCCTTATTAGCTGGGCTGTGGCCCTCTGTCTAACCTGTATTCTATTGCCTATCACCCCCCTCCCAACCTCTGAGGCTCTGAAGGCTGAGCCGTCTTCAGTAATAATGGAGGACAAATGAAGCCAGCCAGCCCTAATGGTGGTGGTTTTTAATGACACTGAGCTTTTGTGCTCTATTCATTTAGACAAGGAGTGAGAGATGAGGAGGAAAACCGCCGCAGCACTGCGACAGTAAAGCTGCAGCAAGCGGCGTGCCCTCATTTTAAGGTTATAGGACACAGTTAAGTTCCTTCCGTGGAACAGGCAGGCGTGTCAGTAATGGGCTCGTCGGGGCACCGCGCCGTACACAGCTGTTTCTTTTATGTCCTTTAATTTGCTCGGAGGAGAAAATAAAGCGTGTGAGTGTGTCTTTAAGGAGGCCCGTGGACTTGAGAGACCAAATACCAAAAGGACCTTCATAGGTGCACTGTAGTTAACCAATGTAATTAGCAAGAACACAAGTAATCAGTCCAGGGAAGTGTGTCATTAAATGGCATCCCCCCATGATTAATTTGCCACTCGTAACGACGAAATGAACCTTCTCGGTGTCCTTAATGACCCTGGTTAATCTTTTAAAGAAACAGGGAGGAGAGAAGGGAGACAGAGACAGCGAGAGAGGGAGAGAGATAGAGGAGAGAGAAACTGACAGGGAGAGAGACTACATGGGGATATCAGCTGCTCACATCAATAGAGGTGTTTGCAGTTATGTAAGTTTGCAACCATAGCCAAGCTGGACTACAGAAATGCCATTTCAAGTGGCTTTGGAGTGGTTAAGTAGCAACAGATGCATAAACAGATACAGCACACAATGATCTTTTTTCTGTGGGATAAATCCCCTTTTAGAGCTATTAAAGAACAGAGGCAGCACATGGTGCCCAGCATTTGACACCATGCTCTCTAAAGTGGAGGCGGCGAGGAGATTAGCGCAAGGAAAAGAGCCCCTATTATACGCCCTGTTGCATTATTAAACACACCTCTACGTAATTCATTCTTCAGCGGAGTACATATTTGTCTTGGTAATTTTTCTTAAGCCATGATAAAGCAGAATTAACCATTTGAATTAATCATGGGAATTAACGCTTTGATACCAGGCCGGGGCCCTTGCGTCCAGCCAGCTGCACTGGCCGGGGCCCGCCTGCTTAACACCAGAAGTGCCAAGCATATGCTAGTTGGGAGGAGGAGGGCAGATAGGGAGGCCTGGGTGGGCAGGGAGGAGGTCCCTGTGGAGCCCTTCACAATGAAACACAATATCCTCCTCCTCAGACGCGTGCAATGACTTAAACACTCCATTGTATTAAATATGAATGAGGTTCCCCATTGTCCGGGTGTGGGCGAGCGGGGAGACAGTGTTGTCGATTAGCCACATGATTAAGCAGACGACACGGTAGGGGCCACAGAGGTAAATAAAGGCCGCCTTCTGTCATTTCCTTGTCCCCAAGGGGCCCCCGCCAATGGCTTCTCACAAAACTTAGCACAGTTAAAGCCAATTGACGGAAAAAGTGATAAGACAAAATCACAGCATAGGAAAGGAAGGAGAGGGTGATGAAATATTACAGAAAGAGGAAGGTGACAGAAAGAGACAGGCAACAGAGGGTTGGGAGCTGCAATAAGGAGCGCCTTTGATTAAACAGGGAGGATAATTCAGTCATGCTCCATGTCAGGTGTTTATT
>VMKM01001077.1:0-185398 GCA_008360985.2 Macquaria ambigua
GTGTGTGTGTGTGTGTGCTCGTTTATTAGCTCACACAGTCACCCACTCCTTTTTAAAAATAGCAGCCTCTTGGCTGAGGCTGTCAGCAGCAATGAGAAAATAAGGAGTTCCATTCTGGAGGCAGCAGCCTTCATGATACAATAAGGATAGGGTGGCTGAGGGAACACACTCTCTCTCTCTCTCACACACACACACACACACACACACACACACACACACACACACACAATTACTCTAAATGGATACAGCTATAGTCACTGTAAAGGTCCAGGTTAGTTGATAGATTTTAACAAAACTATTACATAAAATAAATTATTATTTAGAATATTATTTACATATTACCATTTCTTCCTTTTGCCCCAGTACTCCTGAAACACTGGGCAACTAAAACAGGATAGCTACAGAGCTCTTGATGTTATGGCTACCATTGTAGGCTAAAGAAATGTTGAAGCTGGTTAAATATTGTTGATAATAAACAATAGGAAGCCCTCTTTAGCAGTATTAATTATATATTTTTAGTATTTAACAGTTCTACAGCTAAGCCACCACCCTCCCCTTATCCGTCTAGCTCTTTTTCTGTCACGTTAAGTAGCTGATCCCAATCTGGTACTCTGATCCATTTTCAAGTGAAATCCGTCTTCTCCTGAAGAGAGAGAGAGGGAGAAGTGAGAGGAAAGATATTGTACAAAGAAACAATGCAAAAGAAAGAAGGAAACAAAGAAAGAAACAAAGAGATATGAGATGAGTGTGGTTTCTCACAGTTGTTACTTCTCTGCAGAAGTACAGAAGTAGCGTGCGTGGCTTGCACAGTTGTTCATTATTCCAGAAGTTTCCAGCTTGATATTTCATATTTTCAGAGAGGACTTCCTCTACTGTATCCAGCATTCCTTGGGTGACAATGTTCAAAGCTTATGGGTCTTTCTCTCATGATCCTTATTCCAAATTTTCAGTATTTTCTTATCACTTTTTCTGTTCATTTCCCAAGAAGACAGTCACAAACACACACACACACACACACACACACACAGACACACACACTATATTTCCACTTATAATCCTACGCCTTTATCTCATGCGCCATGAAGTACAACTCACCCAGAGATCACACACCACCGGGCATCAAGCCTACAATAATATCAGAGCAGCACCCACCCCAGGCCAGTGGAAGCCTGTTCCTGTTAGTTTTGCAATCTACCTACAGTAATAAAAAGACACATTGATCACAATGCTATGCAAGCAAAGCCGGTATGTGGAAAATGGCTGGATGCCAGCCACGCTGGTACCTGTTGATAGCAAACTGAGGGGCATCATTGTCCCTCTCCCTTGGCAATTAGTTAATAAGCTAAGCAGCTAATTAGCTCAAGTGCTACACCAGTAAATCTATTGTGTTTAAAGCAAGGAGGTTAAAAAGTATAATGGTGGTCAGCTATATTGTTTCCTTTCCCTCAGAAAAGGCAATGAGTTTGTTTACTGCCATTGATAAAGTGTAAAAACAAACTCTATTGCACCGTCACAGGTCTTACAGGGCATTTATATTCTACTTCCATCAGCAGGCAGTTCATACATTTACAGCAGTCAGCAGCTTAAGTGTACAAATTACAGTTTTTTAAGTTATACAGTAGTTCATTATAGACAGAACAGGATAATATATGAAGTGGTTTAGAGCTCAGAATTGCCTTTCATTGGGTTAAAGTAACACAGACCCATTCATTGACTTGCATCTGGAACAAAGAGTAATGGAGTGAACTACATATTTTGTAGCTCATTCAATGCAACTTTCACTTCAAACCCACTTTAATGTGTTTTTTTTTTATCCCCCCAGCATTTGTCAGCACCTGATAGGTACACAGTGGTGTATGTAGGACACATTTTCCCTTTCTTTTTTGTTTTAATGACTGTGGATCTTAAAGATATACAGTCATAAACATCAGGTGGCTGTGCGGAGTTATATTGCCCATTCGTTACCTCTACATTCTCTCTGGTTGCTGTCCCCACCCTGACCTCCTCCTCCTCCTCCTCCTCTCCTCCTTCTTATTCCCTTCATGCATTTTCTCATTTTTTTACTGCCACACTCTTATTGACTCCACAGCTCCATCCCTGTCCAGCCACCCTGCTTTCCATCTCCTCTCCCTTCTTCCCTCTCTCGCTCCATCATCCTTGCCTCTCATTCAGAGCAGAAGCAGCACCAGTCAAATTGATTTGGCCGCTGTGCTGAGGAGCCCCATCAACTCACAGATTGGGTTTCCCGCTTACCCTCTCCCTCTGGCCCTCTGTATTTCTTTCTTTCTCTCTCACTGTTACTTCCACTTTTCTCTCTCATCCTGTCGTCCTCTCTCCTTGTCTTCTGTCTTTCATCTGTCCTCCTCTCCCTTTCTCAGCCTATGCTACGTCGTTTTCTTTCTCTAAACACAGTCCCTCTGTTCCTATCTCTGTATACCCACTGTTATTTGTCAGCCACAGCAGAGGTAAGCTTGTACTGAGAAAACAAGTGCAGCTTCATGATCCTGATAATACAGTGCCTTATGCAATACATGATTCTGTGTTTGAGTTTGTGCATGTGTGTGTGTGTGAGAGAGAGAGAGAGAGAGAGAGAGAGAAAGAGGAACTGAGAGGGATTGAGAAAATGTGTTTATGCAAAGATCTCAGCAATGTCTGTGCATGGCAACAATATTATGGTTATGAAGATCATGGTTATGGCAAATAAAATACGGATAAGGCATGGTTAGGGTTAGGTACAGTGTTACATTTTGATTTTTCAGAGGTTCTCTACAGGTAAAGTAGCTTTGTTACAACATTAACTCTAACAGCTGACCATCGTTGTACAGTTCCCTTTCCAAAATGATGCAGACAGTATCACTGGAAGTAAACCAATTTAGTGGAAGTTTGGCTGGTCTCCCTGTGTGTGTGTGTGTGTGTGTGTGTGTGTGTGTGAGCATGTTATGTCACGCATGGCTCCCTATAAATAGTCAGCTAGCAGATGTGCTTCGTAAACAGATCATAGCAGATGATCTGGAGTGATGAATGGCTCTCCAGGAAAATAATCCTACTGTGTAAGTGAACAGCTTGCTCTGATCTCATCTCATTGCTGCTCAGTTGTCCTCCATATGACTCATGTTTCTGTGCGGGTCACGCAGTAATGGAGAGCTCTTTGAGTGTTACCGCTGATTTGTGGATTCTCAACAGGAGGGTGGTCAGAGTCACGAAATGTTTTCCAAAATTCAAACACATGCTTGAGAAGTATGATAAATCAAAGACCAATGGAAACACAAGAGCAATGATACAATAAGCTTTTTTTGTTTGTTTTTTTTAGAAAAAGGAGAAAATTAAACTTGCTGCTACCACATCCTGCTCTTCCCAGCTTCTGTTCTACTCACACAACACTGTTGAGTGAGTGTGTCACACTTTAGTTCATACAATAATGTATAGAGAGTCACAAGAGTGTGTTTTGGATTCATGCATGAATATATGTGTTTGTGAGTGTGTTTAAATAGTTTAAATGTTTAAATAAGTGAAGTTCATACATATATATTCAGTAAAATCTGTTTTCTATGTGTATCTGTATATGTGTGGATGTATGACTGGAGGATGCTTTAAGGTGTTCTTACAACAATCCAGTTAACTGCATGAAGCAGAACAGTTACTTAGCAAAGGAATAATAAAATGTACAAGAAGTATAATTGATGTTTGGGTGCCAATATAATGCAACTTAACTGCCTCTGGGACCTAACTAAGTCAGAGGCGTGTCCTGGAAAATACAAGTAAAGCGAAAGTGTTTTGTGTATTCGTGTGTGTGTGTGTGTGTGCGCGTGTGTGTGAACCTCATAGAGTCTGAGGCATATGTGGGTGTTTTCCTGTTATTGGATTACATCCAGCCTCATGCCACTAACCAAATTTCTGCTTCACTTATTATTGACTGAAGAAAGAACAGGAAAGGAGTGCACGAAAATAACAGGAGCAAGATAGATATAAGACGGGGTGTGTGTGGAGAAGTGAATAAAGGAAAGTCGAAAAATAGACAATCTGACATGAACTAGGCCAGCTGCCAAAAACCAAACGTAGATTCGGGGATTGATTTTTGTGAAGAGTTTTGTCAAGATACCTGTGAAGTGATGAGGACACACACACTGCATTCATCCATATGTGCTGAACTGATGAACTGATCAAGTGCATCATTATCTTAGCCCCACACAATGTTGACTGATAGCAGGAGAGCAGCTTTTCCACAGTAACCGTCTAACCCTGAGCAAACCAAAGCAACCTTTTGACCATCACTGGTATGTGCTCAAGTTTAAACAGCTAAAAATACTGAGTCAAAACTGTATTGTATTGATAAAGAAAATAGTTCCATTCAGAGAAACATTCATTTTATACACCTCTATTATTGGTTATAGTATAACATGAACAATGAACAGCTCCAATTCAGTTGGTAGAAATAACACTGCAGTAATAAATTATCATTACTGTACATACATATTATTATATAACGGTAAACACAGTGCACTAACATTTACATACTATCCACTCATTGCCACACTTAAGTGGGATAATTTATACGCATTAAACCCCTTCTGTAAACAGAGTAACTTATTATCCATATGGCGTTTCAGTATTTATTCCAGCAAAATGTGTCCTGCCATGCACTCATGCTCTACATGTGTACCACGACCCTGTGGTACACATGTGGACTTCACTCCCAAGAAGAACGACAGTATCAGTCGTTTCAGCCAGTTGAAGTGACAAAGCCCAGGAAGTAGTATAAAGAGCAACAAAGTCCAGTGAGGAGTTAATGATAGATGAGTGAATCAAACACTGAGCTTTCACCCAGTAGACTGCTGTTCAAGTCCCATGTGAAACTTTACTTATTATTTTAATCCAAACATAACCAAGTATTTTTGGTGCCTAAACCCAACCAAACTGTATTTCAGTTCAGTTAGGTTTAGGCACCAAAACCACTTGGTTAGGTTTAGGAAAAGATCATGGTTTGGGTTAAAATAATAAGTCAATGTTGAACTACAGTACGTACTCTGGCAGAAAGCCTTTCTGACAGAAAGCCTTTGAGGCAAACTTCTCCCACGTGCCTCTAGCAGCCATAATAATGACAGGAGCAAAGGAGGAAGTCAGGTAACCTTATTATAGAGTGACAAAGTCGCACAGGGATGAGGTCGGGGTAGTGTGTACATGGCAGTAAATAACTGCCAGTCTTTCACAGGAACGTTCTCTGTTGATTCTTCAGAATGCATAAATTACTGGTCTGAATCATATTGAGTTTCCCACTTTTTCTTTAGGTTCAATATTCTTATCCTCATCACTGCCACGATCCAAAATGAGATCAACTGCCTTGTTCACAGTTAGTCACTTCCACATAGTGCTGCTACCTCAGAATTATGTAAGCAAGATACAGCAGAGGAGCCTTATTCATAGACACAAAGCTCTGAGAACAGATCAGTGTAGTATTAAGTCATGCCGTGGCTCGACACGACATTGTGTTTGTTCGTGTAACTCGTGTAATTTTGTTGTAATGTTTGGTTTCCATGTGGGAAGAAGTGGGATATATGAGAGTGTGAGGGAGGGAGATGTTGCAGTTGTGGTGTGAATGTGTGGGCATGGTGGAGTGTGTGTGTGTGTGTGTGTGTGTGTGTGTGTGTGTTTGTGCAGACGTGTTCCAAAATTATGCTTTGTACTGTTATGCGTTTTCTGTGGTGAACAGATATACAAATCCTGTCTATGCTTGTACCACATAGAGCAAACTACTGACATAAACATAAATAAACACACTAATTACTAGTCAAAAGGGCATAGGTAGAAAGGTTTTTTTCTCTCTCGTTGTTAATTTAATTAAGTTTATCATAGCAATTTTCTTTCATACATCACTTCCACCTGTGTCAAAGCCAGTGTTATGTAATAGCCATATGCTGCTACAACTACCTTTCACACCACAGTTGCTGCATTGAAAAACATGACTAATAAACACCTGAGTAACACAGATCAGCTTTCAGACTTTTAGACCACTCTTTAACACACATACAGACACACATCCGTTCAAACCCAATTTAGAGGAATTGATTGCCAATAGGCAGTAATCACCAATCCTATATTGATCTTCTTGGGGGAAGGGGGTTAATGACTTAACTTCTTTCTGTCATTCCTATGCTGGGCAGTATCACAGACTCTTTTTTATTTTCTTTAATTCTTTCCTTTTCTTTCCTTCTTCCTCGCCTGCTTGCATGCTTGTCTCACCTCCTTGACCTATTCCACCTGCTATCCTCTGCTCAATAATCACTTCTAAATGCCAGTGACATTTTACTGGCTCATAGCCCACACATGAAAGTAAGGCATAGAACAGAAAAAAAGAAAGACACAGGGACAAAAAAAAGAAAAAAAAAACTATTGTGTGGCATCAAAACACAGCAAGTGACCTTTTATAGCGACGACTGACTTTTCTTAGATCTGTGCCCTGTGAGAGGATTGAGACAGTGTTTGATCTTTTAAACACTCAGACAGTGGTGTAATTACAAGACAGCTCAAGCACAGACAGGGGCCATTGATCAGGAGCAAGGAAGAAAAAACACACAACCGCACTCACATGACAACACACACAGACTACGCAAGTCCAATTACTTATGCACTTTTGAAAAAAGAAAAATCTAAAGTTCAACAGGCTTCTGCTTGCAATATCATTCAATGATAATATTGACTATAACTGAACCTGGATACTTTAAGACATAACACATAATTATATTTAATATTTAAGCCACTGTTATGTTAATATTAGTTTGTAGCAGCAGTCATAGTGGTAATAACATCCCAATTTCTACACTGAATGTCAAGGAGTTTCTTATCTTATAGGTCTAGGTCCATATACTATATATACTCATCTGATTCCAGTGATAGATGGGCAGTGGTGGCCTAAAGGATAGAGAAGTGGGCTTGTGAATTGAGGAAGAGCAACTTTGTTAGATATTTTAAAATTGTATATATTTTCTTCAGTAAATATAATGTTTTAACCTGCAAGGCATTACTGAAAATGTAAGTATAAGGATGATTAATGCACACACACACACACACACACACACAGCATGTTGCTGAGTCCTGCAACTATAACTAGATAGCAGGGACACAGATTGGAGCGGAGACATGAATAATGGAGTGCTGATTTACAGCCCAATTTCCCGACACATCTCTGTGTCACCAGTTGAACACCCTGTGAGAAAATTCAGAACACTGGGAACGGCATCAAAACTGGCTGTTAATTGTCTGTCAAGTGGACTGGAAAAGGTGTGTGTGTGTGTGTGTGTGTGTGTGTACCAATATAATTTTTTCTGAACGTATTTGAAACCTGAGTACTTGCTACTTCAATTCTATTCAATTTCTATTCATTCATTCCACTTATCTGCTCCTGTTATGCAGCAATCACATCATGCATTCGGCAAAAGGCGGGGGAAACACCTCCGACAGGTTGCCACTCCAGCACAGGATAAAATAAAGACAAAGAAACTCACTCGTCTTTCATTCAAATAAATGACAATCAAGGAGAGAGTGTGCTACATGACATCGACAATGTAACATTTTGCATTTCTTTTGCACCGTGAGCATCAACTGCAATAGAATTTTACAGATACTATCAATAAAGAAAGGACATGTTTATTGCATATTTTTACAGTTTTTACTAGTGCGTAAATGCCTGCTCATTCATCCCTATGGGAGCTGAAAAAAACAAAACACAAGCATGCATGCACACATGTATATCTCCACAGCCCTGCTATGTCTGCAGCAAAAGAGCCAGCTTAATGAAATTAAATTAAAGGGGCACCACAAGGATAACAATAAAGGGTATTAAATTGTAGTAAAACAGGATAGAAATCTCCTTAAACCTACAAAAATAAGCTTCATAGCAGGGTTTTTTTAATAAAAAAAAAAGATATTGATTTTGTTGGCTTGAGCTCCTCAGGAGGGGTGTTTGAAAGCCTCAAGCCGCTGAAGGCAAAAACCCAGTCTCTGTTGGAAGAATTTGGAACATCAGGAAGGTCACAGCCAGAGGATCTAAGGCTGCACACCAGCTCGTATGAGTAAAATGTCTGCAGTATAGCTCGAGGGCAGACCTTACTGATTTTTCTAACACTTGACAAGAACATCTTGAAATAATTTGTAAACCTTGCAGGTAACAAATGCAAGAATAGCAGGTTTTGAATAATGTGATGTCAGTCAGTTTATGGCAGATAAAATCTTACATGCTGTATTTTGAAACAAGCAGAGATGTGAAATGGGTTTCTGATTGATTTCAGAAGGAAAAAAAAGAGAGCTTCAGTTTTCCACGTGGGGACAAAAGCATAAATGGCTTTCTCCAGGTTGCTAAAAATGTAAAAAATCATTCAGATTTCCGATGACATTCAAGTCATCATAAGTCATCCACTTACAGTATAATGTGTATAAATACAAAGTTTGTGTTTTACATTTCAAGCACTTTTGGAAAATTCTCAATTTTAATTTAGAAAACATGACATATTATTCAGTGTCCCGTCTTCAAATAAACAGATGTAATCATTAACTGTCTGGAAGATTTTCAGGACTCCAATTTTGGCAGGGCAATTTTCTAAGTTATTTAGAAGGGTGTGTTTTTTTTCAAGAAGAAGAACACACAGCTGCTTGATACTCTACAGGAAAACAAGTGGCAAATAAATCTTCAATGAAAGGACATTTAATTTATGATTTAACTATCGCCGTAGGGAAAAAAAGGAAAACACTCACACACACAATATCAAGCTCAGTTTTAAAACAATATAAAATGTTATTCATTGGGTGGCTCATGTTGCCTAAAAGTGAACAGACTGTAGGACACTGATATCGGCAGTAAAAACATGTCGGCAGGCATTAGACTGCCCTCGTTAAGCACAAAACTCATTACGGCATGCCTCGCTCCCCTGCTGAAAGAAAGAGTGAGCATTTCCTTCCATTTGGAGGGGGAAAAAAAATAAAACAGTAGTTAGCCTTTTCTATCTGTATCTCCCAGAAAGGTTTGGTTGTCTGGGACCCATGTGCAGAGGGAGATAAAGCCGAGAAGGGTTAGTAATACAGTGCTGCTATTTAAGAGGCTGTAATGATATTCATTAATTTAGATTCATTTCAACTTCCATCTGGAGAGAGAGAGAGAGAGAGAGAGGGAGAAATGAGAGAGAGGGAGAGAGAGGGAGAAATGAGAGAGAGGGAGAAATGAGAGAGTCGTTGGATATAAGATTCAGAAAACCGGGATATGGAGGTTTTAGTTAGGGGTCAGAAAGTTAAGCTGGAGTCACAGAACTCAGACAAGAAAAGTAAATACTGAAAAGGAAGCCAATCAACTGCAGTCTTTTCTCTGCAATAGAGTTTTTGGAAGTTGGTGCTGCTTTCTGCTTTCTGTTGGGGAAGTATGATTTTGTATGCCGTGCAACTGAAAGACTACGTCAGAAACATTGGCATGCATTGTACGGAAATAGAATATAAGTACTTCACATTCATTCAAAAACGTATGGATTTCACTTTTGATCCCTTTGACTTTCAGACAGAAACACATTTCAATGTGTGTCCAGTACTCAGATCCATCCAAATCCTACAGCCAGACAATCCATCCAAAAGTGATATGGTTGTGAATTGCACATAGTGGGTAAAGGCTGTGAATTTGTGCGTGGTTGTGTGTGTGTGTGTGTGTGTCTGTCTGTCGCATTGTGCTGATGTCTGGCGTCCTAGGGGAGGTGTGTCGGTTCACAGCACAATGCGAAAAATCGGCACGTCAATGCAATCAGTGGGCTCTGCGGTCCACCTGACTAAGGCTAACTGACTAATCCTCTGTGGGTTCATCACTATGGGCGACCACATTACACATAGTTATTTGATTAATTGTTATTATAAAAAGATTGATTATACCCTCTTTAAATGTAAGTATATTCCACACTCTTCTATTGTAGATGTGTCCTACTTATGGGGATGCTTTTTAGTATTTCCTACAGTGACTCTGCAGCTGCCTAATCTCCATCAGAAATTGCATTGTCAGGCTAGTATCAGTATCAGTATTCCCTTGTTGTTACAGACAACATATGGTACATATGGTCCTCATCACCCTGGAGAACAGTTGGCAGATCTTCTTCTTAGGCTGGACAAATTAAGTAGAATTATCGCTCAGGAAAAGTTTTAACAAAGCAGTCCTTACTTCTTTTTTTTTTGGCATCTTGGGCTGTATGTCAGTAAGGTTGGACAGTTTTTATGTCTCCAGTCTTGTGGGATGAAAGCCTTCACAATGGATGAAGAATCAGTCACCTTATTGATGAGTGTAACCTCCCACACACCCACATCTGCATGCAGTAGTAGTTGTACTGTATGTATCTGGTACAATGTGACTCATCGTAATGATGGAACGTTCTAGAGGTTGTGCCAGCTGTTGGACACAGCACCCAGCATCCCTCTAAATCTTTCTCCATCATAACGTTAAAAAGATTCATGTTTGACATTTCTAATGCCAGACAAGTGTGCCCTTGATGCATGAGGCATTCATGGTACAGCACAAAGTTGCGCTTATGTGGGTCCAACTTTTCAGTATGGCCAGGTGGGCGACAAAAAGTTATAAAATATATATTTTTTATTTTTGGCTATCATAAAATATTAGGATTAATGTTGTACCTCTTCATAAGGATTCTAGAGGCAGGACTCTCCAAGATACATTTTTCAAAAAGTCTACTACTCTACTCTGGCTACTGAATACACAACTTGTTTATAATAACCAAGTAAAATTTAACCCATATATGCAAATCACTGTTTCAAAAGTAAATTTAAAGTTAGTAACAGCAGCTGGGACTTAGTTCCAAAAAAAAAAAAAAAAAAAGAAAGAGGACACAGTAGACCTAGACTCTGTTTCCTCAGGATGTTGTCTTAGTTCTTGGGATAACGAGGAGGCTTGCCTGCTGAGATCTTAAAGCACGTGGAGAAAGGGGGTCACAAGCTTCATTAAGTATGGTGGAGCAAGACCATGTAATATTTTATATAAAAGGAAGTGCACTTCTAAATCAGTGCCAGCATGAATGGAAAACCAGTGCAGGGAGGCCCAGGCTGGAGTTATGTGGTCAAATTCATGAGTCCTTGTTAGAATCCACCCTGCAGTGTTTTGAACACGATGGACCTTCTTCAACAGGGAAACATTTAAGCCAGAGAGAAGGACACTGCAAGAACCAGTGGGAGAGGAGGAAAGGTTAATAAAAAATGTAATAGCTGGAAGAGGGCTTAACTAGGAGAGTAGAGTTAGACAATGTGGCACACTTTCAGGTGGAATTGTCATTATGATTAACTTAACTTTTTCACCAAAAATGTGGTTACTTTGAAAAAGAAAAAAAAAGTGCTTGAAAGGCTCATGTACTTTGCACTTATTTGGAGAAGAAGTAAGGTGTCATTTTTCTGTTTTTCTCTCAGTATTATGTTTGTGTGAAGTAATGAGCCCATCCAGGATAATTATATTTCAGTTAAACAAACTTTGGAAAGCTTTCTTATTTGAAAAAGATACACTGTACAAAGCAACAGTAGACACGTTTTATGAACAGACTTTAAGCATTAGTGAGTGTGCAGTGGCAGTTTCACACAACACTACTAGTGTTGATTCAGCAGCAGGGGGCAGGGCATGTTTACTGATTGCTTGGATCCCATTTCACACTTAATATCCAACATTATTACTATCTGTGCTTTTTTTTTTTTAATTGAGACAATTTTTACATAGTGTTTATATTATAGTGCTCTTTGTTTACAATAAACAGACAAGCATCTACCATGTAATTATTTCATTTGCCTCTCTGGGCATTTATTCAAGTTTATTCTTTGTAACAAATAAAATAATTAGAGCACTTGGAGTCGTTAGAAAACCCTTGGACTTTAGATACTTGATACATAAAGAAAAGAAAATTATGATAATTGTTGTTTTTGACAGCAGTAAAGGAAATCTAGGAAAACTAGTGCCCATAATGTTGAGGTATAATGTTCTGTGAAAATAATTTGCCAACCCTGGATATCACTATAGGTCCAAATGACCACATTTGGAGGTGTGTTGAGACAAACTCACTTAACACTTATAGCAAGGCCAGATATTATCAGTTGAAAATATGCTACTTGCTAAAGTTAGCATAGGTAGTCTAAGGGTGATTATTTGTATCCACACTAGCAGTAGGCCCCCAGGGATGGCAATGTCAGTCAACTTAAATATTTCAACAACTATTAGATGGATTGCCATGAAATGTTGTACAGACATCCATGTTCCCCTCAGGATGAATTGTAATAACCTTGGTGATCCCCTGACTTTTCTGCAAGCACCATCATCAGGTGAAAATTTCAGTTTGTCCAACACTTTGGTTTATGACCAAATACCAGCAAATACCACTAATGACATTCCTATCAGCCTCAGCTGTTCTTTGTGTTTAGTGCTAATTAGCAAATGTTAGCATGCTAATGCGAAAAACAAAGATGGTGACCACGGTAAACATTTTACCTGCTGGAAATCATGCATGTTAACATTGTCATTGTGAGCATTTTGGCATGCTGATGTTAGCATTTAGCTTAAAGCACCACCACCTGTGGGGCAGAGTTTAAACTTCCTATCTTACTTTGTGCTGTTTGTGCGTGTGCGTGTATCAGTGTGTGTTTGTGTGGGAGAGCAGCGTAATGATTTTTCTATGATCTATGACCTGTTTTCACTAAAATGATTGTTCTTTGTTTTGCTTTGCACTTTTGCTTATTGAGTCGCTACCCAACGGTGAAAAAAAAATCAATTTAGCATGTGTTAATAATTGTTAAGCACCTTGTTTCATCACTTGAAATTAAATATGTTTGCACCGCACTATCTGCACCAATTTTCAACTAAATGTAAACATTTTAAAGGAGTTATTGAAGAGAATAAAACAAAACCACAGTGTCTAATGTCAATAAAAATCCCTTGTTTCTAAACATATTTAGGCTAGAATGTGTGTGCACAATTACATGTTTAGACTGTCATGGCTCATGTTTTATAGACAGTATTCCTGGAAAAATGGTTTCAGCTGTGGGGCAGGAGACAAGAATAGAGAGATGGTATTCAAACAGTCCACAGCAGGGTGCTGCTTTATCCAACCTTTACAGTGGAAAGCCATTTCTTGCAGGCAGGGGATTTAGTGACGGGAGTGGTGGGGTAGCGAAATGAAAGGCAAAACTAATGGGAGAGGGAAAGAGAACAAGACAGAAACAGAGAGAGATGATGGGGAAAAGAGGAAGAGTATGAGTACTGTGGTAAAGCAACAAGAATGAAAACAAGACAGAGAGATTTAAGACACAAATGCTACAGCATAAGGAACACCGATAGAGACACTGATTCACTGAGGATCCCGGGAAGAGCAGGGGATGCCGAGCATGAGAGAAAAAGTGAGAGGTGAGAGGACGTAGATGAGATGTGAAGGATAGAATGAAAGCAGGCAATGTGGAACAAAAGTAAAACAGAGAGAAGAGAGGAGTCAGATAGCTGGGAAGGGATAAGGAGGCAGTAAGCAGTGCAGCCAGGCATGGCTCAGAGGCCAGGAAATGGTAGTAAACATTTAGTGAGGCAGAGATGGGAGTCCGAGGGACTTTTGAACAGTAGATTGTCTCCTCTCTCTCTCCTTCTGAGCTGTGCACTGAGCTGCCCTACGCATTTTTAGGGAGTCATCTGCCAAATTGGATCGATAAGTAATTAACACTTTGGCTCTTTGCTGGCAAGTTCTCTTCCCTGTCTTCTCCGTTGCTCGGCCTCTCTGCACTGCCCTGCAGACAGCAACACAGACAAACACACTCGCTCGCACAACCTCAGATACACACAAAAAAACACAGATTGGAAGAAGGGGGGGGGGGGGGGTTCACCCATGCACAAATTTACACACACTTTACTTCTTGGGCCTCTACTGTGCTCATGGGGGTTGTGAGCGCGGGCAGCGTTGATATCGATCCCCGCTGTCCTGGAAAAGGCTCTCTGTTCCATCCGAATACCCACTGACTCAGTCTGTCTCACTCTCCCTGTCCTTCAGTCTCTCCTGACTCTCCTGTGACACAAACACATACGGTACAACCCACCCCTGCAGTCTCACCTCCATCCCTTTTTCTGTTGTTCCCACTCATCTTCCAGCCAGAGTGACATTTGCCACCTGTTGATGTCAGCGGGGCACTCTCAGGACAAAGTGGCAGCCAGTTACACATGTATCAATGATGTGCAAAGACAATAACGTGAGGCAGTGGGATATCTGTAATGTAGAATGATTGGACAGATAGGAGAGAAGAGTTGAAGAGAGAGAGAGAGAGAGAAAAGCAAAGAAAACATAAAAAGCAAGCTAAGAGAGAAAGAAAGGCAGAATGACAGACAAAAAGAGAAAGGGCAGAAAGACATGGGAGGGAGAGATAACAACAGCTCAGGGCCAAGTAGAGGATTGATGTGTGAGGATTCAGTGCAGAGCTCCATCATCAATCCTATTGGCTAATCAGATGTATGGCTGAATTATTGATAAGTGAACCTCATCAATAATTGCAGCGCTGCTGCTTTTGGGCCGCAGACCATAGAGAAGGAGGGAATCAGAGCTAGCGGCGTAGCAAGCGAAAACACACAGTCATCACACACATGCTTATGAAATATAAGAATAAAGGAATATAGAAATAAAAGACCCTGAAGTAATTTCATTCATGAATGAGCGTGTGCATGCTGAAACATGCATTCAAACAGAAAGACACTGATGAACACATTCAGAATGCACATTCATTGAACCCAGTTGCTCCTTTCACCTCATCGTCAGGTCAGAAACCTCATAACAGCTATGACGCCACTGTTCCACAGTATATTGTACACTGTACCATTTTCTCCTTGACAGAAAGTGCCAGTTATGTAATCCATCCATTCTCCCTCTGTAAGTCTTTATAAAGAGTTTCATTTCAAAACAGTATGTCATTTTGGAACCTCGCTGCTATGCAAAACAAATGTTTCTGTCCATAAAGGAATTTATATTTATTTAAGCAACTACCCTAGAGTGACTCCTAGTCTCATGCCAGCATTCTCTATGGGAGGCTGGAGGTCTTTTGGGGTTTTTTTAAATGGTGAATTTCTCACTTTGGAATAAAACTCTTAGGTTCTTAGGCTTTTAGAAACCACTTAAACAAACGAGGAGACTTAGAACAGACTAGAATTTAAGAGAGTAACATCCTCAGCTCCAGCAGTTTGCATCTCCTTGTGAACCCAGTGGATGTCACCCTCTAAAGAATGAAAGAGGACATAGAGAGAGACTCTAGACTCTTTATTGTTGGAAACATATGTATATTTGTTGCAAATAGTCAAGTTAAAAGTTCAAGGACTTAAAAGTACAGACAGTATATTCTGATAAATAGAAACTGATAAATGGATATGTCCCCCCTTTGACTATCCAATGCAAATTGAAGGTCAGTTCATTATTTTTCACCCTAGGAATGAGGCTTAGTCATAAACATGACCACTATGTTCATGCATCTGACAACTAGTTTGGTCCTGTACCTAACAAACCAGGCTAGATTGTTTTGACCAACTGGTCTTTCTACCTAAACAACATTAGGTTGTCTGTCAGTGCCCTCTACAAAGACCCCTGTGAGCGTTTTAAAAATGGCTCATATCAGCATTTTCTGAGCTATCACTCTAATGGTTAAGGTCTGTCTAAGTTAGGTGGTTTAGGCAACCAAAACCGCTTGTATCAAAGTCACATATATTTAATACCCAACCATCCACCCTGACCTCCTCTCTATAACGCTTTTGGGGCAATAAGAACTTCAGACGCCATCTTTGTGACTGAATGTAAACCTGGAACATTTCCCGCTGCTTGAACAAATGAACGAAGCTGTAGTTTTTCTCTCCAGTTTTGCTTTGACACAAACACATTTACAGGTATAACTTTATAGTATATTAGGGGAATGTTACAGTATTCAAACCATGATTCAAATAATACATACAGCCATCTAATGAACCAGGGCATACACATTTTTTATTTTTGATGACATAACCTACATTTTAAATACATGTAGTATTCTGATAAATGATATGAATGTGAAAGAGATAAAGTCAGCATAAAGGGATTCATGACGTTGAAGATGTGAAGATGATATGCGTGTGCTCATTCACTAAATAAAGCCACAAATTTGCTTCTATCTCATGCCTATCGTTCTCTTAGAGTGGATTATACTGCAGCAGTTGTTTAAGAGGTTAAGGTTTATTATCTTTTGAGAACTTGTCAAGGGTGGGGAAAAAAATGTAATCATTTTTTAATTGAAGCTGACCACAGCTGCTGGTCTTTGTGAAAAACACTACACCTTTCACCTACAGTGCTGAGTGGCTGACACTCGAAAGATACAGGAGAGTTTGGATGGAGTATCACTTCAAATAGAAGCTACACACTGAGGAAAAAACTACTATCAATATATCAAAAACATGTTTATCCTCTACCACTTGCACTTAGCAGTTGTTAGCATTGCCTTTAAGATGTTGTAAGCAAAACTTTAACAAATTGAATAGAATTACACTGAAGGTTTGTGGTGTGATACAGTGGAAGAGTAGTGGAGAAGGAGATAGGAGAAATACATGGTACAAATCCAAAAGATGTGGAGTAGACATGAAGTTAGAGGCGGATGACATGACCATAGCTCTTCCACCTGTTTTTTCATCTCTCCTCTCATCTTTTTTCTCATACTCAGCAGTTTCCTGTCTTTTTCAACTCCAGGGAAATGATTCAGAACTCACTCACTCACTATTTTGCCTGCTACATGAACGAGTACTTCTGGGCCTCAGCCCTTCTGCCTGGGTCATACACATGAACGCCCATGCATGGATGAGCCCAAACACATTGCACATACACACACTTGCTGAGTCGCCTTGATGGGAGTGTGTGCACACTCTCTGGAACACACAGTTTACACAATGGGAAAATGGTTGTGAGCATTATTTATCTTGACTGTGACTTTGCTATGTGTATTATCCTGTCATCACTTGAAACTACCACTTAGAGTTTTGCTGCGCGTGTGTGCGTCTTTGTGTGTGTTTCTTTCTGTGGACCTACTTTCATGTGTCATAGTGCTGTAGGTGTGTGTACGTGTGTATTTGTTTGCCTGTGTCCCTAAATACACACCTGTGTGCTTGTGTACCTCTGTGTTTTTGTGTGTGAGGGTGTGCATGTGTGTGTTTGTTGGCAGCCAGGTGCATTACCCTGTCAGAGTGCAGAGTCTGGCTCATATCTTACCTCTATAACAGCCAGATAGGAAAACCACTCCGCTTTTGATTTGAGGCGAGAAAAGTGGTTTAGCACTCCTCTCTCATATATCTCCCCTCCTCCTTCTCCCCCCTCTCCTCCCACACTCCCTTTTTACTTTTATTTGTCAATTTCCTCTCATCCTGGCTCGGCTGTCAGCAGGGCTGGAATCTGACGTACCTGTGGCTCAGGCTTCAGTTTAACGTATCACAAAAACTAAAGGAACTGAGGAGAACACAGCTTTTTTTGTAGATTTACTGGAACTCCAGAACCATCTTTAATTTTCAGATTGCAGGTTACTATTTAACCCTTTCTTCTGAAAAATAGTGGTTCAAATTGTGAGAACCCAGAGTTATTTTTGAATGTTTATGATGATCAGGAAAACATTTCAATCACACCCTCAAATTAAAGCTGAAAGTCAGCATTTTAACCTTACTGACATGGCTTCATCAAATGAGTGCTTTCTTTCATTGACTATAGAGCATAACTGAGTCACTTCTGTTATATGATTTCTATGTAATTGGATATTTAAGTGCACAAATAAGGACTAACGTTTCAACCAAACAAATAAGTATTATGTTATATGGGAATAAACAGTGCTACTCAGACTGTAATGATAATTAGACTCAAGTAAGTAATGTGTTTATAAAGCATTCAGTAATTGTATCTGCAAAGAACAAAACAAACACAGAGCACTGAGTCCTGAGGAGGAGTAATGGTTCTCTGCAGGGTTGATATAGTTTGGGATTTTTCATTCAAATCGTGTTTTTATGTAGTTTTCATATTTTTACTTCCGTTTAGTGTCAGTTATTTTTCAGTAGGGGCAGTTTTGGCTGCTTTGGTATATTTAGTTTTAGATTTTTACCGCTATTGGTAGGAGCGGTTGTTTAGAACAAGCGTTTTGTACACCTTCAATGTGCAATGTGTAACACAATCGATATTGCCTGAATTCTCCCCTTTACTCTCACACTCAGAGAGTCACACATAGAAGCCCTAAACGTATACAATCAAATAAGGTATTTAATTAATTTTAAAAAAGCTGTTGGTCTTGTGTGTGTGTTACTGATGGTAGGCTAAAACAGACAAACAACAAAAGCCGTAATATGATTGTGTTTATTGCAGATATGAAACCATATTCAGTCATAGACACATTGTCTCCAGAAAATTAAGCTTTTTTTGTTGACAGTTCTCTGATCTATAACCTGGGTCATGGGCCGAAAAAGGAAAAAGGAAAAAAAAAAAGAGAAAGAAACCCTGCACTACGACCAAACTGTAATACACATATAATTTTATAGATTTTATAGTCTTTAATATATACAGAATGTAATGATAAAATAATATTCAGCTGACTCCTGACACAAACAGGTCCACCTGACATCATTATAAATTTGACTCTCAGTGGATAATGGCACTTTCACTATTCGATCAATTATTATCCACACACACTGCAAAATCTGATCTGTGCATATGTCAGGCTATAAATGTCAATATTTGATATTATCAGGGAAACTCAGACAAGTTTGCTAGTTGATAAGAATGAATCTGTAAACCCTTCACACCATGAGGTACCAGCAATGGGTCCTGACTGAGCCTTCAATTTAGATGTCCTGGCTGTCAAGCGGGGTAAGTGTGGTGTAAATCTGCCTTATTATCCTCTGTTGTGTTGCTAGCTTTGTCCGTGCTCACCTACCATCGAGTTGGGCATCCTGCCATGGTCAGCTTAATAAACAACATGATGCTCCTGTGAAACAGTCTGTGTTGCACCCTGCTCATTGTGTGAAAAGTTCAAAGTATTTCACTTATCTACCAATTCTCATTATCAGTGGGGTGGACATGTTTTTATGTGGTAGCTGTTGCCATCCCTGGTCCACTCCTGGATCCATGCCTGAGCAGGCATGCATTCATGGAGATATTATTAGGTAGACCATTACATTTTATTTCTAATACATAAATGCAAGAACCCATGTCATGTGTAGGGCCAGTATTGCAGGTGGAACTTGCAGAATGGGGTTTTCCTGGATCTTTCTGTGGAATCGAGATGCTGTTTGTTTGTCTGTTTCTGTAGTGTTTGCCTGTGGCACATGTGACAGGCTGTGACTCTCTGTGTGCCTAAAACCTCCACTTCCCTGCTCTCCACTCTATCGTCAGTATAAATATTCATCTAGCAGTGTACCTATTAGATGTATGAGATGTGCTGGCCTCAGCCAGCCTTCTTCATTAGTGTTATCATGCCTGGCTTTCACCAGTCTCCTTTGCTCTCTTTCCCCATCCACTGCCCCTCACTTCCACCACCCCAATGCAGACAAGGGGCTCAGTGACAAATTGCTGTAATAAAAGAGATTATTAAAGAGTGCTCCATGTTTTAGAATATAGCAGTGGGCTATTTTTTCTAGGAAATAATCTGTTATTCTCCTCTCTCTTTTGGCTTACGCTCCCTCTTTCTTTGTCTCTTCATTGGCCTCTCTCTATTTCTCATTGCCGTTGTAGGTTTTATGGGTCTGAATGTTGATGACAGTCGGGACTGTGGCAGAGGGCCAAGAGTAGGGAGGGATGAAGAGATGGATGAGAGGAGGAAGAGATCGAGGGAGGGGCAGTGGTTGGCGAGAGGGGCAGAGATTTGCAAACAAATTTAATAACTAGCCTGCAGAATGGAATCACTTTGCTAGCTTTAGAATTGCTCACCTCCCTGAAAGAGAGTGAAAAGGAGTGAGAGAGTGGGATATTGAAAAGAGAGAGGGAGGGGATGGGGAGGGGAGATGCTGTATTAAAGGACTGGAGAAAATTTGAAACGTGTCACATCAATTTCAGCCACTGCAGTTATTAGGGTGTTTGGTTTACACCTGAATACTTGGGTGAAAGGGACAGAAAAAAAGAGACACGGAGGGGAAGGGAGGAAAAGTGGGAATTAAAGACAGGGAGAAGGTGGCAAAAGATAGCATGGAGGACACAGAAAGCAGGAGGTTGAGGTAGACACAGAGGGACAGGAAGAGACAGATGGAAGCAGATTAAATGTTCAAGCAGCTCCGCATGTGAACATTTAACTATGTACATGGGCTTCATTTAAACCATTGGGTTCTGCTAATTTAGAAAGAACAACATTTTTGAAGAAAATAAAAACCTAATCAGCCAACATCTTGTTCAAAGGGCTCCTAAATGAGCCTCATTATCAGTGATCAGTGAGTTCTCAAAATCATTATTATAGCCATTGTCACAGTAGCAGTATCAAGGACTCAGTGTGATGCCTTATTGCTGCAGCATCAAAAGAATGAGGTCGTAATCAATGTTTTTTCATAACACTTTTTTTTTTAAGTAACTGCCATTCAAAAGCCCAGGAGACTGAATTGAGATCAGGTGAATCAAAGCACAATATGCTTCACATATTATAAGCAAAAATATCTTATATAGTACAAGTATTTCTAATTTGCTTGTTTAAACTACATGCTGTTATTTATCTAACAGGTTCTTCTATGCATGCATGCACATTCTTTATTTTATTTCATGTTTTTATTTTATTTTATTTTGTCACTATTTTGCATTTAACTTTCATGCAGTTACATATATTCAAGACAGACTGTCAGCGGGGGCATTTGCAGTTGAATATGATGCTCAAGGCAACCCTTCATCAAAGTTTTTACATGAGAGTGTTTCTCATTCCCTAGCTTAACCCATATTACAACCTATAACCTTTTAAGCACAAGTTACCTCTTTTGAACCTGGTGCCTCAGGTTGCCTTACACCACACAAAGTTGTGTCTTCTCCGGAGTTTACCATGGTTACAAAGGTAGTACCACTGTGAGCCTGTGTGGCACACATTTATGAGGGGTTGGACTGAATCTTAATTTTATAAAAACGAAAAGAAAAAAAAAACATTTTTTGAATAGCCCCAGTTTCAATTGAACAAATGAGGCATACATTATGTTTGCATTTTTGTGATAGTATATGTATATTCAGTAATGAATTGGTCAAAGTGTTCAGGATCCCATTTCTGTTGTAACATTTTAACATTTTAAAAGCAGAAAAAAAACGAACTGAAAAATCTTGTTTTTGCTGACCTCTAAGGGATTAACTTCTTGCCTTGCTGTATTGCTGATGTAGAAGTGTCCTCAAGGGTGTGTCAGTACACTGTGACATCACTGTTAGTTGTTGTTACAGGTGCAATAGAGCACACCTCTGACTGTTACCAGGATTATTTAGAGGCTGTTTAGAGGTGAACACGTGAACCCATTACTCAGGGTATACATTAACCAGCAGTAGGACATCATTTATAATAATTAACCATGGCTGAAAAAGTGGCTTTCTAAAAACACATCTAATTACATCTTCCTGTCAGTAGGTAATTGACTCACTAGTGGTGCTTGCTAGTCTTCATTTACCAAATAATCCACTGAACAAGAGAATTAATCAAAAATGAAACCTGCTGAGTAAGCCAATTTTGTCAAGTAAATTTTATTTTTAGAGCCAACAAATCACAAATTAAATCAGAAGGATCTCACTTTAAATACATTTAATTTAATGACAATGAATTTAATTGTGATTGTTAGGCTAAACCTTTGTCCACTAAATTTGGAGTTTTGTTTAACATTTTGCAAAATTTACTATATAGACAGTTTAAGTTATCCAACCCAAAAAGATAATTTGCCCTTTCTGTAAAACTTTCCTGTCATGTCAAAAGTGATTTACAAATAAATTAGATTTGATATGATAAATGCGTAAGTGTGGCAGGGGAGCTATCATGAACAATTAATTCACAGGCAGGTAATTGAGCATCTTATGAAGACAATTTATCTTCGTTCTCAACAAACACATTAGACAGAAAGCACATTACTAGTAATGGTGTATTTTGTCTGAAAATACAATCAAAGTCAAGAATAACAGCGCACTCTTCAAACAAAACATTTATTCATTTTAGCCCTCCACAATAACGTCTCAGTGGCTGACACATTCCATGCGTGTTTTGTTTTTTTTCTCTTGAATGTAAGTTTTGCTATGTTGAATCTGTGCAGTCAGTAGTTTGGTTTAGGAGATTGGCTGTTACAATCTATATTCCACAGAAAAGGATAGCCTTACCACCAAAATTCAAAACACAACATTGAAACCTGCAGTGTAGAGTTACTGATGTCTTCTAACATTTTTTTTCATCAGTAATGGTTGTAAAAAGAGAGGTAAAACAGGCCAATACACTGATGTGATCAGTGGAGAAACACACAAAATGCTGACCTTTTAAATTTGTAAGTCAAACTTAAATTGTACATGTGAATATACCTTTAATTTATATGATCGGAAATGTTACTGATTGGGCCTTTACTGAATCTGGACGCTTGGACCCTATCCTGGCCATAATTACCCAGAATCCTCCGTAATTATTTCACAGCCTGCTTAATAACTCCCTCTTGTGTAACCACGAATAAAGATTATTTTATTGGCCGGGAATTGTGGCTGTTTGATTGGTTGGGAATGGTGATAGTGTCGCCAGTCTGGTTAATTGCTGCTCTGAAATCATTTTAATAAGAAGAAATGCCCTTGGTGGGCTCTCTCTCTTTCTCTCTCTCTTAACTCTCTCTTTCTCGCTCTCTCTCCTCCTGCAGACACACACTAACCAAGAGAGGGAAAGAGATTGAAATGTTCCCATTAATGAGATATTAAAGTGTCCCCTTTTTCTAATTATTCTCACTGATTACATGCAACAGTCATGGGTTAGCAAGACTACCAAAAGTCTATTTACATGCCGACATACTGAGAGTGTGGAGCGATGGAGAATGGAGGAGCTGCTCCTCTGGGGTTCTTGCCAGACCTTATGTCACTTTAATGAACAGATAATCTATGCATGATGTATACATTAAAGATTAGACTGGCACCTTCAGATACACATTAGTTTCTGTAACTAATGGGCAATCGATGACTAGCTTGCAAGAGTGATTTTTTATAGTCCCATTGGGGTGGATATACATTACGTGTATGTTACATGCATGTTTGTCTTTCAGCATCTTGTATTCTATCCCATTGTTTTTGCAGTTGTGGCACACAATTGACACCCTGTATAATTCATACCTAACTAAGAAATTTGTGATCACCAAAAACTATTTACAACTCAAAACTGTACTGCAAAATACTATATGCCAAAAGAGCTAAATCATGAAAGATGTAAAAGCTTAAGTGTGAGTCTTATTTTGTAGCATTATCGGGTCTTATGTGGGTTCTGATCATACATTTCTTTTTGTTTTTTAGCTAAGACAGAATTAATTCCACAGTTTTTTGGCTGGTTATCAAATGACCAGTTACATCATCATTTAAATAAAAACAAAAATCTGTTGGAAAGTGAGGATGAGCGGCGGCAATGGCCATGATATCTGAGCAAAGTTAAATGTACTGCCTAAGAAAACGTCACACTGTATGAATAGAATATTGAATGACAAAGAAAACAGATTCATCCTTTCAAGGAAAGCAAGCATGCTGAAGTGGAGAGCACAGTTGTGTTACATTACTAAAATAAAAAGGAACTGAGAGTGGACTGATGAGTCATGCAAATGTGGCGTTTTATTTTCTTTTGACCGCTAGGTCTTGCTTTTGTTTCTTAGCTGCACTCTAAATTAAGCAATTTTGTTGTTATGACCATTGAATTGAATGCAACCGCTCTTTGTTTTTTTTCAACAGCTTTTAGCTTTGTTTGGGTTTACTGGCCCATGACTTCATTTCAATCGTTCTCACCAATTTCGCCATATGAAACATTTGAGACCCCCTTCAAATTCACAGGCTCAGACAAGCTGCAACCACCTGCTCAACATGAAATGGGGGTGCATCTCAATAAACAAGTATTTGGTAAACAAAGTCAAACAGCAAAAGAGGCCCTGATATTTTCTCAGGAGTTGATGGACCAAAGATAAGTATAAGGCGAGTGGATAATGGACTCTCATGGGAGGCCCATGTTGCTCTGTGTCTGGATGTGCAAGTGGGCAATTGTTTGCTAACATGTTAGCCGTAACCACTTGATAAACTAAACGTATATCAGGGAATCCTGTGAGGATTTGGGATTTTTCTGTCTTATAGCTTCAAGTAACTTCATTATTTTGTTGAATAAGTACTTACTTTACTTCTCACTTTAACTTCTTGTCTTGCCTTTTACTTTTTCTGTGGCCCTTTGTTTAACACATCTCTTACAGTGCTTTAATTCTTATCGAGCTTCCATTTGAATCAATAGAGCAGCAGTTCAGATTTTTCTGCCCCATCTCTTCCTCTCTTTTCTTCCTTTTTATTACAGTTCCCCTCTGTGTAAAGATCAATAGCACATGGACCTTTAATGGCACAGCGCTATTGCTAGTTTTGCCATGTAAGAAAGCGAAAATTACCTGCATTCAATAGACAGGCAGTGTTTGTGTGAGTTTGTGTATGTCTTTGTCTGAACTCTCTACTGTTGAGTTTATTGATGGTATCTGATAACACTGCATGCCTCTCCTTTGTCAAAGGAGATGAGCAAAGACAAAGAGAAAAAATGAGAGAAGAAAAAGCAAGTAATTGATAGATTGAGAGAGTGAGAAAGAAAGAAACAGTAAGAGCTTTTTAGGTGCACTATGTTCTGAGTAAATTGAAATTATTTGTATCCAAACACAATATGAGCAAAACAGTACACTCACTACAGTTCATTGGTAGCCCTAACTACCTAATATGGCACTGTTTTTAAAGAAATCTCTGTTTCTTGCGATTAAAACGTGAAACACAGTTGTTCATAATATACTTTCCAACCTGAATTACATGAAAAGGACATGCCTAGAAATTGTAATGATGTTTCTCAAATCAAAATACTGCAGTGGAAAGTATATGTGTTGCAGTTGGAGGGGTGGAAGTGCATTTGCATTCAACTCTGACAACACAGGTTCAACTCCTTTTACTTTGTGCAATGGCCACATATCACTATTCTGCTAGCTTTACCTCAACCGTCAAGATGCTTCACCTCCCGCCACCATATTTAAAAAAAATCTAGACTCAAACCAGATGTCCCCAGTAACAATCCCTCCTTTCTATGAACATTTCTGGAACGTGTTGCATCACAGTTTAAACCTGAGCTTTTCCAGTAATCTGTTTTAATACGGATTCCTTTCACTTTATAGAGAAACAGCCTCTACAAAGCCTGATAACTCTACCACTGCTGCTCTTCCCCAAGGTGTTCCACAAGGTTCAGTGCTTGGTCCTCTGCTTTTCATTCTCTACATGTTCCACATCAGTGGTATCATTCATTGTCATAGCCTCTATTTCCACTGCCACTCTGATGATGTCCAGCTGTATATCTTCACCACTCCACCGTAAATGAAATTTACAAGTCCATGCTTTCTTTCTCCATTTAACCTGTTAATAATCTGATATTGCCATTATTGGTGTATCAAAACCATGCACTACATCCCGTTTACAGCTCCATGGTTCTCCCCTCTTGTCATATGTGTAACCTTGCAGCAAACAGCTGGTCTTTGCTGAGTGTTACTGTTTTCATGTTTAGGCACGCTGCAAACACATTTAGTCACCTCTTCCTTCTACATGAGATTACGACCAATATCTGCACTGAAAATGACTTAAAAAATTGTCAGCTGTGTGTATATCTCTCTGTGTGTGTGTGTGTGTGTGTGTGTGTGTGTGTGTGTGTGTGTGTGTGTGTGTGGGGGGGGTGTTTGTATGCATGTGTATTTTTGTGTGCCTATGAAAATAAGCTGAACTGACTGACTGAACAAAGCCTTGTTGGGACCAAGACAACATGACTAATCAGTCCTCCTGAGTGTAATCTCACTGAGAGCTCCAGACTGCATAAACTTATGGACTGAACCTGCATGGTGGATTGGCCATGGATTCTTGTCAGACATACACACACATTTTTTTTTCTGAAGATCACATTATACACCTATGCGACAAAAGGTACATGCCTCCAGGATTTATTTTTACAAGAAAATCTCATTATTCTTGTCTCCCAGAAAACAGCTTATTTTTTTGTGCCATCATCAACATCCTGGCCAAAAATTGTCTCTTTTTCTTCTCTTCATTTTCCACCATGGTTAATCTTAATCAGCACTATGCAAGGCGTTAGTCATGAGGTGAATCTGGCTCTAACCGATGACATTAATAACATTACTGAGCAGTATAATGACACATAAACACTATATACACATAATAAGTCAAGTGATGTATGTCTGGTGAACTCATTCAGTTACGAGGACCTTGTTTATTTATCACTAGATAATAAGCACTGTATGTAAATTATACCATTTATCACTGAGATCACTGTGACGTTCATATTGATATTGTGTGTCTTCATGCATTCCTGCTTTACTAGAGTCTTGGGATTTGTCTATAAGTGATGCCTTAAAAGGCCATGGCAATACAGCATCCTGGTTTTAAGGGTCTACCAATGGCAGTTACATTATCAAATTGAAAATTACATTTTCATGAACCATCCCATCCTTGGCAGGCCTGTAGGGATTCTTTTATCCTGTGTTTCCACTCAAGTGTATCACGTGGCTTTTGCTTTGTGTTTTTAGCATCCATTTGGACCCAGACGAGATACTGTGTATAAGCATTCCAGCTGATTCTCTGCAGGAACCAGCCTCTGTCCCGTCACGCTCCCCGGCTCTCTGGAGATTGATCGGTATCAGTCGCCTGCCTGACAGCTCCAGTATTAAATCTCATTTAGCAGACCTGACAATTTGAGACTGAATGAAAAACAAGTGAGACAGACAGTGAGAAAGAGAGAGAGAGAGAGAGAGAGAGAGAGAGAGCAGGATGGATGTGGTGGTAGAGAATGGGGGAGACAAAAAACTACACAGAGAGGTAGATAGATAAGTCTTGAGACCTTGGAAAAAACAGAATAACCCTGCCCGAGGACTTCAAGCTTTGCTCAAGGCATTTAAGACTACTTTGTGTAGATAGGAGCCCGATACCACTGTGCCTAAAAAAGTTATCAGTAAAGTCTTAAAATAAATTAAAACAAGATAAATTGGACACAAGTATGTAATGACCGCATGGGTATAATTTCCTGTCAAGTCAAGTCAAAGGTTATTTAAATAATTTAATTTAAATAATCCAAAACAATGTGACTGTATCAAAGTGATGAACCTACAGAGAATTATCACTCAAATCTGCAGCTCCTCATCATCTTATGGAGATTTATAGCGATTTTCAGCTCATTGTTTACTTAAATGTTTTGGTTCACGCTCACCACTCTCATAGAGTTGTCTTTGGCCACAGCAGGCAGCTGTTTCAGTGAAAAAGCTCTGAAAAACAACTGTACACTACCTGCTCAGCACAAAACAGCAGCCAGACACAGTTAGCGACTACCTGGTTAACATAGTGGAGCATTTAGCAGCTAAAGAGCCAGATATTCCCCTCAGGAGTTGGTAGAGACCGAAAGCAGAGCTAAAAGAGAGAGAATATTGGACTTAAATTCATCAGGTGGCCAGAAACACTAAATGGTAATGTTTCTCTGTGACTGCTGGATGTGTAAATAAGCAACTGTTTGCTAACAAGTTCACTATATAAACTTAAAAGATGATATATCAATGATGTGTTCACAACTTGTTCCCATCATTAAAAGTAAAACTCAGCAAAACATTTGTATCTGTTTTGTATGAGATAGAGAAACGATAACAAACAATACAAAAATAAATCTAGTGATAATAATAATTCAAACAGTGAAAACAATTCAATTAAAACAGAAAAAGATTTGGGGTGAAAACATAAATAGATGTTGAGCAAATGGACAAGGAGCAATGAAGGAGCTGTTCTAATGAAAATGGGGAGACTGTTCCCAAGATAAGCATCATGGGAGGGAAATACTTTGAAATGGATAAGTAACTGGAGTCAAGAGAACCTGTGCATGGAGGTGTACAGTATAGGGTTTAATGAGAGCTGAAAGGCAGTGCTATTCCAAGCAGAGTTTTAGGGTAATTCTTGGCTCTGGCATGTATGGGCAACCCGTGTCAGAAGATGAGGATCGGTGTGAAACTTCCTTGAACTTGTTTGGATTATAACAGCAGTGTTCTGAACAAGTTGCAGGTGGATGAGTGGGGTTGAAAGGAGACAATCAAGTCTGGAAGAAATGAATAGATGTATCAGAATTTCTGCATCAGAGAGAGAAAAGAACAGTTCAAATCTGGCTATGTTGCAGAGGAGAAAATATGCAATCTTGGGTTTCACATGTGACTATGTGATTATGAGACTCAGTGACAAGAAAGAATCAACTATGACACAGTTTTATCAGTGAAACAAGAAGTTAGTGTTTTAAAAATTAAATAGCCACACTTGGCGTTTTTGATGACTTAACGGGTCACTTAGCTGAATTGGCACACATAACTGTGTATCATCAACACAGCTCTAAAAAAAAAGAATAAAACATATTTGTGGATAATGTCACCAAGTGGTAACTAATTAGAAAATTCATCACTCAGCCCATTTTGTTTATTGGCAAATTCTGTTTCCCTTGCCAGGCATCAGTGTGTGTGTGTGTGTGTGTGTGTGTGCGTGTGTGTGTGTGTCCAACAGACCTGAAATTTCTTCTTCTTCTTCTGCAAAGCCAAACCAAAAGAAACAAGCTAACAAGAGCTAAAGAGTAGCTCCACTTCTATATGTTTATAACATGATATGGCTCGTTATGCACGTGGGAGAAGTTTACCTCGAAACCTAACCAAGTAGTTTTGGTGCCTAAACCCAACCAAACTGTAGTTAATGTTGTGAGACGGTTGCAGTTTGGTTAGGTTTAGGCTACTACCTGGTTAGGTTTGCGAAAAGATCATGGTTTGGGTTAAAATAATAAGTTCAGTTTCATGCGAGACCCGAACAGCAGTCTACTGCGTGAAAGTATAGTGTTTGATCCACTCATCCATCCCAACTTCATCACTACAATGACTTTGTCGCTCTTTATACTACATCACCTGACTTCCTAAAGGATTTGCATTCCTCGCTGAGTCGTTTTTATTTATATTAGCAAAGTTGGTGACTCTACTTGAAGAGGATAATCTAGGGTCGCTCACTCCATTGCTCCCCTGTCTCATTCTCCCGCCCACACATACACATGACACCAATAGTTTGGTACTAGTGGATGTGTTCAGACAGGCCTCCATGTAAAGTACTAGCCAGATGGGAGCTTAGTGGCTGTCTGTGTGCACGCTGGCTTTGCTGTTTAGTTTATTCATTTACTGCAGCAAAACAACATCCTTGCAAAAAGACCCCTCTCTGAGAATTTATTTAACAACCCTTCCAAGCTAGTCCCAAGCTGTGGGACTGTATATGGCTCAGATTGTCTGTGTGTGTGTGTGTTTCTCTGTGTGCGTGGCTGCATGTGTGTGTCATTGCCCTGCATCAGCTCAGGTCCCTTTGAATTCTTCATTAGTCCTGTCTGTGTGGTTAATTTTGTCCTGGCACTTATGACTCACCAAACACACACACACACACACACACACACACCACGTCACACAAGCACAAATAGTCAGACACTTCATGCAGTTTCGAAGTCGCTGGGCAACAGGCAGCTCGCTGGCCACCTCTCTCAGCAAAGTGGAGGACCCCCGCTGGGCCACTAGAGCATGCTGGGAGATTAAGCTGGCTCTCTAGAAGAGTCAGAGCAGAAAATGGCCACCACCTACTCATTGCTATAAAAGGGCACGTCTACCTTTTTTATCAAACTTTCACAGACAGCAGTAACAGCAAAGATTGTTAGAAGTGGTGAACTCAATCACACTACATTCTGATTTACTGAGTCTGCTGAAAATGTCTCAGTTAAGGCTGTGTTACAGTATGTGTGCTTTGTTCAACTGCTTTCCTATCAGGACTACTATCATTAATGCAGTGAGGTCTTACAGTGTTTTGTGCAATGCTATTCTTACTCCTGAATTATGGTTTTGATTAAAGGAAGGCAAACGAAGCATCTAAAATGTGTGTTTATGTGCATACGCTCCAAGCATAAATAAGATACCCTCTCAGTGACAACAGGCCAAAATGCATATATTTGTACTTTAGAGTACAGGCAAAATATCAGTGAATAAAATCTGTTGTTCCTGATTCACTTGTGTGTAAAACTATATAAAATATATGAAGAAAACCAAGTCAGTTTTACACATTGACTGCTGGCTGCATAGCAAGATTCAGCCCCAGAGATAATAAAGACTTAATCTACTCTTTTACTGCATTTGATAGATGAGAAACTCATTTGAGGGTGTTTTTAACCATTTTCACAGTTCATTTAAATAACTACATAAAACCAAATTGCTGAAGTAAATAACAGCTGAATCTGTTATCACAGAATAATTTCTCCTGTATAGAGCTTGTTGAATGCACGGACAGGAACCTACAACAACAAACAGTATACTTGCACGTTTTCACACACAAACACGTATCCTCGCATGCTTGTTTGTAATCACATGATCACAGGTGGTCCCTTTGAGGCCCTAACTCATCTGGAATGATTCACTTGTGTGAAGCAGTGGAGCTCACTGGTCCATTTTCCAGCCCACAAAGCAGGTGTGGCAGAGCAGCAAGCACATCTGCTCTCTTTACAGCTACAGTGTGTTACTATAAGACACAACATTTTATGGTCCCAATAAAATAAAAATTATAAGCATTAAATTGGCCCAACATCTTATAAAATCCACTGAGAAGGCAGGAATTCATGTTGAATGAGGGTTTGTAAACATGAAAACACCAAATGCACGTTTACCAGCGTGAGGGCGAGAGCATAGGCTGTAGTTGTTGTCTTTTCCTCCACTTTCATTTTTTGTTTTGCTCCGACAACTCAAACCTCAGTCCTCCTTCCTCTGGCTCCTCTCTTCCCCTACTCTAACCGCCCCCCCTCTCCAACCCTCTAGGTATAGGGACTATAGCTAATGACAGATAGAGGTAATCAATGCACTGCACGACTCCTGCTAAGCCCCCCTATCCTATTCTCATGCATTACTGGCCTGTCTCCTTCATTACCTATTCAACCTCTCCGGTTCGCCGCATGGCTAATCCTTTCTTTAGCTTTCCATCCCTCCCTCCCTCTGTCCACACCGCACTTTATCGCACTATCCATTCCCCACCTCCACTTCACTCCGCCTCTATTTTACTGTAAACCCCATTTTGGTTGCTGCTCTTTGCAGTGTATCACCCACAGCGCATTTTTCCCACCACCCTAAGCTGTACCTGTATTTTCTTTTTAAGTGACTCTGATTACAAATAGGACACATTGAGGGCACTTTAAATCTCAAATCTCTCCTAATTGTGGGAGACATTAAAGTATATTATCCTCATTTCTGGTGAGCTTTCTTTGTTACTGCATGGGGATGCCGAAGCTGTATTGGATCCATGTAGAAGAGCTCATTGTTCTTATCTGTCTGGAGCTGAATCTGAATATCTTATCTCCTTAACAGTAGTCTAATGAAGTCTAAGAAAAGAAATATCCGTGCTGGATTCTTATAATCAGTTTTTCTCACTGTGCCTCATTAGATCCATATCTCGATGTCATGCCTGTCATCTATGTGTGTGCGCACCACTGTGTGAGTTTGTGTTTATCTGTATGTATGGCTGTAACTGTGCATTTATGCATGGTTTATGTGCATGTGCATATATCCCATCCCATTTGTACAGTGTGTGCACATATAGACACCAAAGTGCGGCCATATGCGTGTGGGTTTTTACGAGGAGGTTATACAATCTGTAATGCAATAAACTCTAATGATAATACTGTGATATTATCCCTAAGGGAGAGGTGAGCTACTGTGTTTTATTTTACGGTACACTCCAAACCATTACAACAATTAATATCATAAATGGATTGCAATCATTTGCAGTTTTTATTATTATTTTATGATTTTATTATTATTTAATTCTAGTGAATTTAAAGGCCCAAATAAAGGTTGATCGTCATCATCATCAGTTCCTGCTGGGACAAACTAGCACAGTTGAGACAATCATTGTTTAGCAGTCATCATTTAGTTTGTTCGAGGGCATTTTATGTCTATTTCTGTCAGCTTCTCTATCTTTCTATCTTTGGGACACACAGGTTAGCGGATACACTGGTACGGAGTCTACGCCTGCGATAATGACAGTTTTCCCTTCTGCTGTGCCACCACCATCTGGTATTTCTTGAGAGGGAACTATGACACACACACACACACACACACACGTGTCTTCGGCCCTAAAAACACACACCTGGCGAGGTTGGTCTCTGCAGGTTCAAGGCAAGCATGCTGTTCATCAGTGTTCACAATCTGTTTGCTGGTTCAGGCCTCCTACCCAACTGTTACCCAACAGTTAGCAAACAGCCCACACTCCAGCAAGGACGACAAACCTGAGTAAATACGCAACCAAAGCGCATGCATCAAACCAAGATGTTTGGTAATTAGTCAAACCAGCAGACTCACTGAGCATCACACATGATAAATAGTCTTGCATAACCAGATCTCCACACTTTGTTTTAGCACTGTGCCAGCGCTGGAGAAAGGTCTGGCTGAACCCAGCATTCTGGTATAGGGCAAAAAAACGCTCTGGCTTGTCTGTATTTCTTTAAACCAATCACAATCGTCTTGGGTGGTGCTAAGCCCAGGATGCAGCGACTGTGCCCTTGCAAAATAGTCTAAACGGTAACACGCAGAGAGCAGAAGGTCAGCCAATGGCAGGCTTATACCCACAGCCTTCTTACGGTGAGTCAGACTACATGATAAATAACACATCCTTCATGTAGGAATAAAGGAAATTCAACATCATGTAACAATTCACCAAACACAATGCGGATTTCTCTAGTCATACTCTATAGAAAACATCTGGACTTCTTTTCCTCTTTATTTGCCATTATGAAAGTCCTTCACCTTTTAGTCACCACTCCACCAACTTATCATACTCTTGTCTTAGCCCTACATCATCAGTCTTTCACACACACAGATGATGGATGCACTAACGGCTGAAAGTGGCACAATTTCTAAATAACATATTTAATTAAGCATATACACATTTGTTATAATGTACCCTTTCATAACAATACATTTTTTAAAAAATGGAAAAAAATTGGATGCTCAACTTGGTTTATGGAAATGATGTCATGTCTTACTTTTTAAGCAGGCAGAACTAAAAAAGACAAACCTGTCTTCCAGTCGAAACTCAGTATCTCCATCTTTCCAGCTGCTAAGCCCACTACCTTCTGGACTGGGGCTAATTGTGTAAGTCTGCATGCTGAAAGAGATAGGGACAAACGCAGGGGATGAGGAGTAGGGGAGAAGGGGGCAGAGAACTGTCAGATTGAAGTGGTTTTAATTATTCTGTCTGGGTAAGGACTGCCTAAGACAATGTTGTTCAATTTGAATATATATTTTTACAGATTTATTTTATTTGCCTCATGTTGGCTTAATTAAGAGCAGACACTGCTTTATTGAGAAAGCTGTGTGTCCCAGGATCAGGAGTCAATTTAATGCATGAGCAGATTAAATCCTGTTTGCAATAAATTGCGCTCATGGCTTTTATTCTTGTCGAAAGAGATTTGTGCTGATTTAAACCTCTGCCATAAAATGAGAGCTTTACAAATCAGTGTGGTTAAATTCACATCTTTCCATGATGCTTCGATGCTTTTATTTAGTTGCAGTGGCTTGGGATGCACAACAAAATGAACGTGGCAAGCTGACTGTCAACAACATGGACTTTTGTGGGGGGACAAATATAAACTCTGAATTCGACAATTTGATGGAGCCATGCAAACATCTCTGCCACATTATCACCAAGAGCAAACTACTGACAGCAGTATGTAAAACCTTCTTAAATATATGTATTTTCCATGGTGATGATTCTCTGATCAAGGCTTAAGGGCAACACAAACCGGTGGTGTATGACGTGCATCAAAACACCTCTGCCTGTTGTTTTCTATATAAGCCCCCACACAAACAACAACATGCATCATTGTGGGGTGACTGGCGTCTATCTTCCAACGTCGACATGCTCCCATGTTCCAGAAAAACAGCAGTAGTATCACATTTGCCCTCGATTGGTACTTGATTACTTTTCCTGTCTATGTGGAACAACTGGCATCAAACCGACATCAAATGCTGCAAACACTCTGCGGCCTGTCTGAGTTGCTCTTTAGATCGTATACAAGTTAGCTTGATGTAATTAAATTATGGCAAATAATTAAATAATGAAAGTGCTACTTTCACATGATTTGCACGGCCCTACTATCATAAAAATGTTTGAAATTTCTGGTTTTGTGTATCTGTGTAAGTTGGCATTATGCTTTAAACTTTTGTGGTAGAATGTAAAATCATTACTTTAGTGACAGACTGCCCCACGCAACTTTCCTTCCAAACCGTAAATAACATTTGAGTGTGAAAGTTCATTCCTGATCTTGGCAGTAGTAGTTTGACAAAATAATCGTGTGGAACTTGAGTTAAGATCATTTTCTGAATAACAGCTTTCAAACAAAGACTTTCTTTCGCTGAACTGTTCTTAGAAAAAGGAACAGTTCAGCGATCATGACCAAAACAGTCACGTTTGCCCTCAGCCAAAACTGACATTTCAACTTCATAACTGTTGGTTGAAATGGCAAGACATAACTGTTTGTGTGCGCTTGCATCCTGTATGTGCTTCATATTTTATCCTTTCAGTTACTTTGGTTCAGTGGGTGTTCCAGGGGAGAGAATAAACCATGGGAGAGAATGGTCTCCTGTGGTTTATCCAGATCTGTGAGCAACGTGAAGCCCTAGCCTTTTCTGACTTTCTTCTCACCACAAAACTTCACCCCTGAGCCCTGATCAGAATGCAAGGAAGTCACCCACTGAGATGAAAAAAATGGATTATATTGTGGGAGAAGAAGAAGAAATGTGTACCGTAAAGTCTTACAAGGTCTAAATGTAATTCATTATTTTTTGCTTGCTTTTCAAATTTTTTTTAAAACCTTCAAATTAAATTAAGCTAATACTATATCAATATTATGTCTGTTCAGTTTGCCCAGCTCAACATCTTGTCAGGTCACGCATACGTTTTTGGGATGTTTTCTGCTGAAACTGTTTATAAACTGATTTTAAAGTATTACACTGATGTTTTTGCAAGTTTTAGCCAATTTATTAAATTTGATGTTGAAAAGGAAGGGGGGGTCCGTTGAGAAGAAGCTACTGAATTCACAACATCCTTTTCGCAATCTTATTTTTAATATTGTTTCTTTTTAATGTTTGATTTATGATCATCTTAGTAAATGCAATACTTTGGCGTCTAACTTTTATGATTGGCTGTCAGAGCAAACTACCCGCACATAGGATTCAGCCACAAAGACACGGAGGAATGTACTATTCTTATTTATCCCCAGATGACTGCTGGTTCGCTAACTGTAAACCTATTGCAAAATCAGAATCTGTAAATCAGAACGTTTAAAAACAATAACAAGATGTTAAGTCAAGGTCTGAATCACACAACTGAAACGCAGATGACAGGATAAAGACTATAAACTTGCTATATATATGTATATACACATAATCTTTCCTGTTGATGTATGCCCCATGTCCTAAAACAGCAATGAAGACTCGGCTATATTTATCACTATTAAATATAAAGCAGCACACAGTAGACTTATCACCCATAATGAAGACTCACTGAGATAGATGTGCTGCTGCTCTGTCTCTCTGCATCTATGTATTTGGATGCATGTGTGTGTGTGTGTGTGTGTGTGTGTATTATTAAGCCATCATCACATAAAGAATGGATGACTTATATAATCGGGGTGAAGAATGTGCACGTGTTGCTTTGTATACAATATGTGTATCATATTATACTGTATGTGCACTGGCTGTGTCTTTCTCAAGCTATGGTTTAATATGGGATCACAGTTGTTTGTTCAGCGTAATATTGAACATATGTATAATGAGATGATGCGGGTGACAATACAGATTTTGAGTATGACACAAACAATGTTGGTGAAAAATTAAAATGTTAATGAAGTATTGAAAAGTGTCCATTGAAGAGGATTGATAGCGAGATTGAAAAGAAAAAAACATTCATGTGTTAGAGGATTTATGTTTGCCTTTACCAGACCAAGCTATTGTCTCACAAATGATTACAGATTGTTAGATGATATGGATCACATACTGTAATAGCGAAGCAGTGAACTGACAGCTGTGACGGGTGTGTGTGTGTATGTTAGCACACAGGGGATGGTATGTGTGTGCATAGCTTCAGAGTGTTAGGATGATATACTGAAGCTGACATGAGGCGTGGTGTCACATCTTGTTTTTTTTTATTAGTGTGGAGAATTACGAGGCTTCAGACCTGTTCTAATCATGCAACACACAGTTTAGCGACACTCAGATGAATGCTCGCATATTTCAAACAAGAAAATCGAAAATGCTGAAGGCAAGAACTCAGTCGCTTCGTCAGCCTCTTTTCTTAAAAGCTTCAATTAATTAAAAGGTTAAAAATAATGCCACTTTGGGAATGAAAAGATGTTACTGATTGTGTGCGGAATTTGGTGAACTCTGTTGACATAAATGATTGTCCATGAACTAAGAAAAACATTAGATTTGCTTCCTGCATGCAATTTTTGAAACTGAATAAAGAAGCTCCTGCCCCCATGACCCTGAAAAAAAATGTGGTAAAATAAATAAATGAAAACATTGTTTGGTTGACTCAGGTTTTTGGCATTTAGCAAGTGAGATATTCAAAATTGTATTCGTTTGTTGACTGTTTTCTTGGATTTTTTTTTACCTTGTTATGATGATTACCCCAAGTCCCACAATGATGCAACAATAAAAAAAAGTATACAGTTCGAAGAGGTATGCACCCATACCTGAAAACAACCACGAATGTCAGAACAGAGTATTGCAGTATTGTCTTGAGCACATTTAGCACAAGAAACAAAAATACGCAGATACAACACACACAAACACACATTGGAGCACATGTTCTAGAGGAAGTAACCCTTCCCAGCTTATTGATTGATTGATTGATTAACTGAACAGACTGACTAGTAGGGCACAACATAAATACAAATTAGTATAGCAAAGAGAGATAGAACACATAGAGGCAGCAGAGTCTAACAAACACACCAAATTAATTCTTTAATATCAGGGAATTTGAAGCTGTACAAGTACAAAGAGGCTGAAAAGAACTGACCATTAATACTTTTTCTCATACACACACACACACCACTCTGGTGGATTTATATGTGCATCTAGAGATCTCTTGGAGCTCATTTACAGCTTATTCTATACCTTCACAAACATAGCCCTAAGCCAATATATGGTCATGGAAATTCTGCAGTATGTTAGCATAGAGCCATATGTGCAATGTGTGTCCATATGTGTGCAGGTGTATGCCAGTAATGCGTGTGTGTGTGTGTGTAACATCTGTGTACAACAGTTTGTGTCCTTTTGTATTTGTATGTGTGTTTGTGTGTTCATGCATCACAGTCATACCGCAGTTTTCCAGTTCCATTTATTCGTCCTCTGACCTCAATTTAAAACCACAACAATGTCCACCAACAAAATCAATAATTTTGTTCCATATTTTGTTGTCATATTTGCCCTTTGGTGACCGTATTATTATCTCTTCCCCTTATTTATTTTCCCATTCAATTTTCTTATTTACTCCCTTTTTTTGTCCTGTATGTCCTTTTCTCCTCCTCCATTCAACCTCCTACAACCTTCTTCCTTCTCTCTCTCTCTTTCCTGTTCTTTGTCCTGTCTCCTCATCTTCCTCCACTTCACACCGAAACACAATAATGGAAGTAATTGTGCCTAAGGCTGTTGGAATCCTGTAAACATCTTCAATCTCTGCTCCACATTTTCTTCCTTATCCTCCTCCATCTTATCCTCACAGAACGGACTCTCACAGAATGTTACTTTCTTCCAGTGGCATATTGCAAAATGGATACTTATAGCCATCAGTTCTGATTGGCCGAGTCAAACTGAAACTGCACCTCTGTAAACTATGACTTTTTATGGCTCACTGTTTACTGTGTGCTGTATCTATGATGAGGGAGGCCCAAAACTTACCTGATGCAAAACTCAATCCCATCAGTGACCTGTAAAGTGACGATGAACTGCTGGACTTGGTCTGTATGAGCCAAAAGCTAAAACAACGAGTTCTGATGAGATATGAAGAGTTCATTTGCAAAAACACATATCTCCATTTCTATCCATTTTCCCAAATCATGTTTTTTATTGTGTTTTTTTATTTTTTATTGCGTCCACAGGGCCATGCAGGAGGGGACGGTGTCATTGAAGACAGCTGGATTAGTGGGAGACTCTTTCACTCTGAGAAAAGAAGAAGAGTTTTATAACGTTGTTGAGAGAATTATCTATTGGTTATGAAAACACAGCCTCACCGCTCTGAGAAAAATATTTTCAGTTGAATGATCCAATGCAGATTCTTAAAATCCCGAGAATGATACTAGCATCAATAATGCTAACATGCTGATGCTAAGCAGCTAATGACACGGTGTATCTAGACACTCATCCAATCCTCTGAAAGTAATACATACACATAAATACAAGCTGACTGATGGACTCACCTTAAGAATCTCTTTTCCCACTTGCTCATCCTTTTCTTGGACTGCTCTGGTGTCGACTCTTGAACGCTCAGGCTATGTCCAGCCACCCATTTGTCATAGCGCTCCTTTTCCTTGAGTCTCAGCTCGTCTTTCAGGCATTTCTGTACTTCCCAGTGAACGTCCAGAAGTTGCTTCACTCTCTGCCTCTGTTTGTCTCGACGGATCAACTCTTGCCTCTTTCGCTGCTCTCTCTGAGCTCGGGTCATTGGTCGAGCCATGTGGAAATCTACGCCAGTAAAGAAGAGACCAGGGGAGACGATTTGTATGTTAGAACAGCAAAGTGAGTGTGTGCCACGAAGCAACATCATAGCAAAATGGTTTACATCAGGGAAATGAAAAAATAAAGAGATTGTTTTCAGTGCTTTAGTGGAATATCTTACTTTGGTAAATCTGATCGCCTTCCTCCAGCTCTCTCCTGTATGTTCTGGCGATCTTCCTCACGCTGTAGTCTTGTATCAGTTCGTCGAGCCAATTCAGAAAGCGTCTCCGAACGCTCTTATCTTTTGTCGTCTCCCCAAGCTCTTCCTTTATCTCCTCTGCAAGAAATGCTATATCATCAGATTCATCCAGTTCTTCATTCTGTAATGTAATGTTTTGCAGTTCCTGCAGATGTTCTTCCTCCAGCTCTGTTTCTTCCTCATGCGGCGGCGGTGCGCACATGTCTTCCTGTGCATCATTCCTGATTTCTTCTTCTCTTGTCTCCAGCTCTTGTTGGCCTCTCGCCATCTCTTCTTTCATCACCTTCCCTAAATCAACTTTAGGGAGGTGAATCTTTTTTGAGTGCCCAGTGGGTCTGACCTTCTTTTGACTGGGTTTCACTTCTTGTGTGGGGACGGCAGAAATTTTAGCAGGCCTTCTGGCCTCGGCCACTAAATATCTGCTCCAACGATGACATTCTCCCACATGAACCTTCTGGTTGTGGAAGATGTCGTGCTGGAACAGATCCATTTTCGTGGTGGACCTGTTTAGATGACTTTCCTGGATTATCTTCCTGGCGGAGCAATGTTTCTTTTCTCCCTAGATTGTCAAAACAAAAGCAGCACAGGGTTTCTCATGTTATAAGATAAATATCAAACTGCAACATAATATTAAATACAACTATAATTGCTTATAATATTCTAAAGTGCTTACAAGTATATCATTCATTTAGTAAAGAAACAAGTAAACTCAAGATTTCAATAATGACTTGAATGTAGCCATTATTATTTTGAAACTTAGCAAGACTGGTTCACTCTTTTTTTAAATTTCTATTGTAAACATATTTTAAAGGACAGTGCTTGGTCTAACCTTATAGTATCTTCTAATTAACACATTTATGTCTTAGTCAAAACTAGACCAAACCAACAGATAATATTAGTAATATAATATAATATTACCTTGATCACTAGTGAGACACAAAGTATACAGTCTTGAAACAAAAATCTCTTCTTTGTCAAGTCAATTATGACTCCCACACCTACGTTTCCTACACGTGTGAAGAATATTAAGGTATTATTAAAAAACAAAATCAGTCTTAAACAGTTTGTAGAGATGCTGATGGGTATTATAAATTTAATGATGCCAATACTGCAGATCCATATCCTTGGATCCTGGATTAACGTGAAATCTGTATTGGTTTCTCTCCAATCATGCAATAAATAACATAACCCAATTTCATCAAGAATGTTTTCAACCTAGAAATCCACTATGACTTATCCTCACTACTGTCATATACTCTGTTACCTGAAGCAAATTAAAGGATTATGTTCTATATTTTTCTTATTGTCAACAAATTCCATGAAAAGACCAAAACCAACAATGAATGTATCCTGCTAACAAGTATTGTGTAACTGCGTATCCAAAGCCTGATATATCTTATTCCTCTGTGCCATAGAGCTCCATTGTTGTCTGAAAACTATTAAAAACACATCATTGAGCCTCAGCATTACACTGGGTGACATGTTCCTTCATTACCATTCATTTCATATTTGAAATGACTAACTAGTAGCAAGAACTCCATCATTATCTATTTTTTTCTACTTTTTTCCCCCTTCTTCTTTCTCATTACTTAACTCACTTAATTTGCTATCATGTATGTAATGTACTCAACAAGACCAAATTATTGTCTTTACTTTCTCATGGAGGATGGTAGCCGCTCTACTCTTCGAGTCCATCCCTGCTGTTTTTCTCTCCAAATGTCTCCAAACACTCAGAGTTTTTGGTCCTCTCACTGTGAGAGAAGGGCTCTCTGGATGTTGGAGGCAGACATTTGAACATCCGCAGTCAGTCGCTGGTTCTGTCCTCATCGGGTCTGTAAAAACTGGAATCAGTCATCATGGCTTAGAAGAAAACAAACACTTCTGTATCACCACTGTGCTCTGACAATATGAAGAATATTACAACCTAACTGACGCTGATTATGATAAGCAAATAACAACTGTGACATTGTTAAGGTTTCACCCCTGTGTGTGGAACCTCAACAATGTCACAGTTGTCATTTGCTTATTCCACTTCCAATATGGAATTATTTATTTTTGACAAACAAGAAGGTGGTATGAGCTGCAAAACCCTTGACATATGTCTGAGCAGAAGAATAAAAATTACCTTCAAAATAAAATTAAGAATAAAATACATAACAGAAAAATAAATAAAAGCATTAAGCTGCAACTGTATTTCAAACTGCATTCAAAAGTTGCTCAACCCTTCCACTGACAAAGATCTGTTTTGAGAGTAATAACAGTGAACAGATCAAATCACGCTGGCATTACAGACGTTTGTGAACACCAATGCCACGGCAAAGCAATATACATTAAATGTTTTTTAATACGTTCATGCTTGTTCCCTTCTTGCTCTATACTGTCAGACAGCTCTAAATTCAGCCATAAAGTAACCTATTAGCCAACACGTGCTAGCTAATGTGGCACCTGTAAAACACATTACACATTTATTGCATTTGCCCGTACCTGTGTTTTTTTCCAAAAAAATGTGTTTATCCATTGGCTATTCAGCTGCCTTAATGATGTCCCTTGGGTGAACATTGCCACAACTCTTTCTCTTTCAAGTGTATATAACATACAAACCAAAGCATAGTACATATGGTATTGTGTGTGTCTCGAGGGCTCCAGAAATGCTTTACAGTCTCCACATCTCCTGGTTTCCCTCCTTCATGAACAGCATGGTTATGTGGTTTTATGTCCATCCCTATGGCCACAACATAGACCCCTCCTTCCTCTTCAAACCATAGAAATTATATTACACAATCTCCCTCCCTCTTTCCTCCCACCTCATGAAGCACAACAGAGGTCCAGTATATGGTCTCATGCAAAGCCCTATGGGGTTGCAATAACACAGTATATACCTCCACTCTATCAGCCTAATGTCATATTATTATTGACCACCTGAGAGATGATTGCTGCTGGATAATTATCTGCATGTATCAGAAGCATGACTACTGCACATGCCAGGGGACAGCTCATAAAACTATAATGAACAACCAAATGATCTGCCAACAAAGGCATTTAATGACACCACGAATGTAAAGGCAATTCTGCCACTCAAAGGGGTACATTCAATACTACCACCACAGAAGGAATACAAAAAGAGGCTATGCTAGTTCAAAACAGCAGATGGATGGATCATGCAAATGAGTCACACTGGCCAGGAAACTGAACATTGCACCCATTATTAGGGCGGGTAGTTGATGGCAAAGGCAAGAGAATTACATTGTACTTCTTCAGCTTCTGACAGGCATAAAGACTGAGGTACAAAATAACACGGGGACAAGCTGAAAGACAAACTGACTTGCAATAAAAGAGATAGATAGGCAGACAGACGCAACGATCCACGAGCAGACGACTAAACATGTCAGCCAGACAGGCGGGGAGAGAATCATCATAGAGGAGCAAGATGGACAAACAGAGCGCATCATGGGCAGTAAAACAGCGTTTGTTGTCATGTCCATAACTCAGACTCCCCTGAGTTTTTCCTCTGAAATGAAAATCGGACGTTGTAGTTCCTCCGCTGGGGTGTCAGAGGAGAAAAAATCCATCCTTCTCCCCGCCTCTCCTCGGATCCCTCTCTAAATCTCATCTGGTTTCATCATAAAAAACGACAGGCTGTCTTGGTAAAGCACAGGGCTTATATCAGCATGGGGTCTGGATGGGCCAAAGACAAAGACAGGACAAACAGGGCCAACATGGAGCTTGCCACTCTTGCATTTTGTTACTGTAGAAAACCTAAATCCCTCACAAAGTCAAAACTGAAGGAAAAATGGTTGAGAGAATTCTTTGCATGTGTTTGGATTTGAATTAAGAACCCGTTTAGTGGGGTTTGCAACATGACAGTATAGCATGTTATAAAGATCCCATTCTTGTGACAGATAGTGTGTTTATAATACAACAATATGGGTGTTGACAGTGGATATAGCTAATCAGAGTCAAGTCCCCTGGCAGTGCATGTTTATGCAATTGACCCAGAGATTGTTTCATGCTTGCTTGGACTTTGGTCACATTGTCGTGCAAGGAAATCAGTTTGATCTCATATTCAGGCAAGACAGTTGTTTATTCACTGTTGTTTCAGTCCAAGCATTGTACATAAGAAATCCTGTGGTGTCACGTTCATACTGATTCAAGTGTTGGAAGAGTTCTGTGCTGCTCCTTTCACCTAGATGAGACTGGAGGAAGCTTTTGAGTTCTGTCACATTTAGGTATTTCGTTTTTGTTGACGTGTCTGAAATTTGATTGGATGGGCACCTCCAATGACCTCACCTCCAGAACATGTAGGTTTGTCTCTGAGACCTTCATGAATTTCCTTGCATATACTGTTATAGGTGATGTCAGATATATTGTCACTTTGCTCACCCCCCATGTATCATAGGCTTTTGTGGCAGCTATGAAAGAACTTAAGCAACCTTGAACTCTGGGGTGGACCGCAGTTGGAGACTGCTCGGTATTAGGTAAGGTTTAAGTTTAAGTGAGGAATGGGCTCCCTGATGGAGTGGGTGTAGTCCCTGGGTGTAAGCATGGTAAGTGATCAGTGTCCTGCCTACTGGGCTGAGTAGCCTGGAGTAGGCGGTGGTTTGTCTGCATCTGGTACATTAATGGACACCTTATACTGACATGGTGTTCCACATGAACAATTGAATCTGTCAATTACTCTAAAGGAATGGGATTGCATTTTCACAAAACCACCCACATACCTAATAAGCCATAAAGCTCATTGTTGCTATGGTGCACACAGAGCAATACTTACTGCCATTTAAAGATTCAAAGGTTATGTTTACTAGCAGCGCATAAAACAGAAAATAAAATTTAAAACGGGAAGTCAGCAGCAGCATCAGACAGAGCTGTGTTCAAAAGCAGTATTTCACTACAGAGAGCCAAAGTCCTGATGCCACTTCTGGGTTAATCGCCGTTCCACTGTCTTCTCACCGCAATATTCCAGGGTTTGTTTCATTGGTCTTTCTGAAAAATGAAACATGTTCCTGGGGTTTACTGTCCATATTCTAAGGAAAATTAGTATCTTCTACAGCAATTGATATTATAATTTGAACCCTTCATGATTACAACAATATAAATACAATGATTAAATTGTTAGTTAACTACAACTCCCATGATGTTTAACCAGTGCAGCAGTGGACATATTACATGCCACTGTAACTATTTCTAACTGCAATTCTAAAAACAAGTAATTTGCATTATTACAAATGTCAATGTGATTAGGTTTTCTTACTTCTGAAACAGAACCAGGAAGTCTCATTTCATCTCTCCATATCACAGTTTATACAGGTTTACACACTAATTTGAAACATACTGTTAAAAAAAAAATTCAAATCTTTACGCAACTTGTTGCTTAATGAGCATCTTTGAGTGTGCATGTGTATGTGCGTGTGTGTGTGTTACAGCAGTGAACTGAAGCTAATCTCACCAAAATATTTCTTCTTTTTCCTTTTTTAATCACACATTTTTCAATGACCTATGGACATATAATAAATGGCTTTTTCATCCACACCATACCTTAAAAAGACCCTTCTCAATGATTCATGCAAGTCTTGCAGTTAGAAAAAGAAAGGGATGAAGGGAGAAGGAATTTTATGTGAAGAAGTACTGAAGCGGTATCTTTGTTTAAAATTGTATTTTATTTGTTACATTTTTTCATGTCCCTCATTCTATTAGCTCTTGTAAGGTTTAAATAAGGGTGATAATGGCATTAAGAGGAATACCCTCACTCTTCCTTTCTTTAGCTCTTGCCCTCTTTCCTTCCTCCCATGTTCCTTTTTCACTCCTTCTCTCCTTAAGTGGGGTTAGCCATTCAAATCGAAGTGAGAGAGTTTCACATTTCTAACTTCTGCTCTTTCTGATTGTGACCTTTAGTGTTTGAGAATGTGTCTCTGTGTGTGTTTTTCAATGTGTACTTTGAATCTGACTATTTGCATATTTGCCTTTATATCTGCCTGTGGAGGAGGTAGTTAACATTTTACAATTGCAGTGTTTAATGCTCTTCAGCTGTCCTTATCGTTTGGTATCATTTATGGTTTATCAAATCTGATTCTGCTCATTGATAGTGACATCAAAAATATTGCATTGTTATACCATGCTGCAGTAAATACAGACTTCCCCCTTTGCATCAAAGTGTTATTGCACAGTAATTACATTTCACTGTATCACTCGTGTGAAGATAGGCCACACTTTTCGTGTTGCCTCCCGCCTGCCCTATTGTAAGTAGAGTACATCCCCATTCCTCTCCAATAAGCTGATTCCAAAAGCATGTTTAATGACAAATCCCTGGTCCTTCAGTTCTCGTCACCCAACTTAGCTTTTCCAGTCCTATTTATCTCCTCAGAGATGGAAGGTGGCGGGAGGAGAGATGGAGAAATATGGACAGAGATAGAGCATAGGTGGGTTTTTTAGAGGTTCTAGTTCTAGTTGTTGTGCAGTGACCTCTCTACTATTCAATTCAATTCAATTCAATTCAATTCAAAAGGCTTTATTGGCGTGAAAGTTTCAAAAACAATGTTGCCAAAGCATCAAAATATGTCTACTATCTCATTTTCACCATTTCTATCCTAGTCTGCCATTCACTGCCCCTCTACCCTCTCTCTCTCTCTCTCTTTCTTCTCCTCTGCCTATTGCCTTATCTCCCCAGAAACCTTATTGACTTTAGACTGACTGCACAAAATGTGTTTTCAAACAGTGGTGACGGCAGTCTGAGACCAGCAGCCAGGACTATGGCTTTTAATCTCCTGCTGCTTTGCATTTTAAACCAAGTGCACAGGGGCAAGTGACAGGAAAAAAATGCTTTATGTCTGCGTGTATGTGTGTGTGTGTGTCAGACAAAACAGAGAATGACAGAGAGCTATCCTTGACCTCTAAGACCAGACATAGAGTACTTACTAATCCCCTTCACCAGTTGCCAAGGAAACATAGACAATCCAAATAAAATCTGAACAAATGACAGCTTCCCTCAGTGGTTATTTACTCTCAGTGGATGCCACACAAATATACGCAAGCATACACACATGCCCACAAACTTAAACCATACAGACTTACTCATATGCACCAGCACATACACAAATGCCAAATGCATGTACATTATTTCTGTCTGGCTCAGCTTGATTTACGACAATGTGTTCTTTTGTTGCAGGAAATTACCACAATATGTTGAAACAAAGCCACAGGCTGAATAAAACTCTAACAAATACATTCTGGGGTGGTTGATCAAGGTTGCCTATAGGTTTCTAGTGTTTGATCACAGTGTTACAGGAATCAGGAGATGTCAGTTACAGAACAAGACAATGGATCCTGTCTTTGACCCACTCTCCCGTTCCATTCCACCATTAAGGTGTACGATCAGCGATTTCCTCAATTCAATTCAATTCAGTTTTATTTATATAGCGCCATATCATAACAAAGTTATCTCTGGGCACTTTTTCATATAGAGCAGGTCTAGACCGACTCTTTATATTTACAGAGACCCAACAGTTCCCACCATGAGCAAGCGCTAGGCAACAGTGGCAAGGAAAAACCCCCTTTTAACAGGTAGAAACCTCGAGCAGAACCAGGCTCTGGGTGGAGAGCAGTGCATCTCCGCCCTCGACAGGGGTTGGTGAAAGAGGGCGAGAGAGAGAGAGAGCAGGAGGAAAAGAACGCCCAGCAGCACAATACAGTTTCACTGAAGATGTAACGCTAGCCTTTGTGGCAATGGTACGCCTGATGACTAACAACAGAAATAATACTAAGAACAATAATTATAGTAGTAATACTAATAATAAGAACAATAACAGCAATAGCAGCAGTGGGTGTAGAGCAGGAGCACGGGGGCAGCAGGTGCAACCATAGATTCAGACTCTACAGCTCCGGAGGAAGAAACACCTGCAGAAAGCAACAGAAGGAGAGAAAGAGGAGAGAAAGCACTCCTACAGCTTTCCAAATAAAGCAATTTTTACATTAATCACTTCAAAAGCTTGTCTCTGAGTCCGTGTTGTCCAGTATCACGTAGGGACTCGACAGGATTTGCTCTGATTGGTCCAAAATTACATGTTGAAGGGCTCTCTAGAACTAGGGTTAGCCTACAATATGCAACCTTTAGAAGCTGTTAGCAATTTGGCACACTTAAAGGTGCTGTTTCCACAAATCATCCCTCACAACAGCTCATAGACCCACTGCAAAAAGATTCATTTCCATAAACATATTTCAAGACTAAACCCCATACCAAAAATGTTTTCACGGAACAATAATCTGTAAACCTGTATGCATGATCTTCATTTATGTGAGATGCATCCATAAATGTATAAATTCAATGGCAAATGTTGTTTTTTTAACAATTTATTGGAAACTGCTACATAGTGGAAGTAGTGAAAGTATACCATTTTTTATTTAATTTAAAAAACATGAGTCATGAAATAAAGATAACAGCAGTGTTGTCCTTAAGTTTTTGCCACAGAAACTTTTCATCCAGGGCCGAGGATGGATTGTGAATGGCGCAGTGAGTTGTCCGCCCCTTGTGAAATGGAAAATTGACATGGAAGTACAGTGCTTTGGACAAGTATGCAGCTTCGGCTGGCCTGGGAGACTCAGTTAATAGAAGAGCACACACAAACACACAGAGGAATGTGTTTGTGCGTGCATGTGCGTGTGTGTACATCTGAACGACATCAATCCCTGTGGGCGTACACCTGTCTGCTCTGTTAAAAAGTGTCTAATACACACACACACACACACACACACACACACACGTGTACAAAATTACAAAACACCCACACATACTCAGGTAATCCACAGTGTATCTTGACTATTAAATATGATACCACGGCTTGGACCATCAAGCAGTTTTTACACAAACACACACACACACACACACATACACACACACACATACATACAGCAGGCCTCTGCTCATCATGGCAGCCTCATCTATCTTCTCAGTATTTCTTATTATTTGGTCTGTGGGTCACAGACCCTGCAGATTTCACGGGTCTCTGCTCCTTATCAAGATCAATTCCATTCAACTTCATAGGAGCTAAGGCCTCTTATTACATAATTGAATTTGGGTTGATAATGAGAGCAGAGCAGAGTTCCAGCACCTGTGATCTGTTGAGACGAAGGGCAGACCACTTGCTGCAGCTGCTAACACATGACAAACCAGAGCAGAGAGGTACTCTTACATAAACTTCAGTCACACTGAGGGGCTGAAAACCAAGTCTGGGACACACTTTGTTTCTAAGAAGACATTTTGTCCTCATGAGCACGGCTTACCCACACTTCCACTGAAAACAGTTAAAGTGTTTACAATTTAACTTTGAAGCTCCTCATGTTTACAGGTGGCCAGTAGATATTTTTTTCTCAGGGTATTATTTTGGCATTACTCACAACTCTATTTTCCTATATTACTAAGGAAATGAAGTGAAAATATGTCCCATTGCATGAGTGTTTCTCCCTACTGGGAAATGTCTTTGAGTTGGCATCTTCAAAAGATGCTAGCTGTGTGAGAGTGCAGCATGCATGTCTCTGTGCATGAGAAGTAAATGTATTGAAAGAGCTATAATACTGCAAACGGGATCTGCTCCTGGGGCTGTCCTCGGAAGTAGTAATAATAGTGTATGTGAGATTTTAAATGCTTAATATTTGCATGTAAAGAGTCATCAACAGGGTTCAGAATTATGCCGACTGATGTTCTGTCTTCTGTTGAAAAGAAAAGTATCAAAGCGAGGGGACTTTATACATATGATTTCTCTCCACCATGTTCTGGCCCCAGATGACACAGCAGTCATGCTGCTAATACAAATGAGCTGTCCTCTTATTCCTCGGTGCAGAAGAACTCCATGCCCCCACTTACAAACTAACCTGGGACAAACAAATTAAATGAGAGGGAACAAAATAACATATTTTCTTTATAAAAAAAACATTCAACTTGGAGCATTTAACCCATAAAGCAAAGTGTGATTTAAATATTATACTGCAGAGGCATGTTTAGATTTTAAAAAAAGAAGCATAACATGTAACATGAAACAGTTTTTGCAGTTGACCGTCGCAGCTGAGGGAAAGTAATGTTTTCTTGCCCACTACTCAATGACTCAACCACAGGATAGCAGTGAAATCATTCCTGATATTCAAAAGAAACTTGAGTAGAACTTCGTTTATCTTAAACCTTGAAAGTGATGAAACAATGTGTATGCAGTGTGAGACTGCTCAAGTTACTGGCTAGTTGAACCAAACACCTCACAAGAAATCCTTTGGAATAATTCCGTTCATCCTTTTAAGATGGATTTCTCAATCTGTCGTTTGCTAACTCTCTTTCCATTTTAGTAACTTTTGAATTATTTCATCTTGTCATTTCTCGCTTTCACTCCTTTAGAGTATTTACTGGACCTTGACTGTGCACCACTTGTTTGACATTTTGGTGCTTTTACTGCAGGTGGTCTGGCTTTCTTCTACTTGAAGTGGGTCAGGATGTTGCTTTGGGCTCGTGTGCCTTCAAAAGGAGTTTAACACATCGCAGGTGAGAAAAAGTTCATCCTGCCAATGACTCCCAAGTGGGTGCAGCAAGAATATTTTACACATGAAAATGCATTTCTCACTCACTCCTTGTCTCTCTCTGCATCTCTTTCATTCAATCTCCCTCTCTCTGTCTCTCTCTCACACACACACCAACTGAAAGAAAAACAAACAAGCATGCACACAACTACACACACACATCATCATCAACGTTTCCCTTGTGGGTGAGTTACCCTCAGGTGTTCTATTATTCAGACACTGAACATTATGAGTCATTCTCTATGCATGAGAATGGAGACATCTATCCATGAAAAGGAGACATCTTGATCATCTGAGCACTGAATTTGACTCTGTGCACGTACACTAATCTGTTTACTGTATGTGGGCAGAAGGAGGTATGCATATTTGAGGACAAAGGCACACGTGCGTGCATTAGTGTTTAGCTATGTTGAGTGGAGAGTGCTTACACAGTAGAATGAGTAATTCGTTGGACTTTGTCTTTTCAAAATGTTCTTCAGATAAACCAATTGTGCACTGAAAATAATTGTTTGCATTTTACCACGAAGAGGCACTTGGATGTTTCACAATTGCAAAGATGAATCAGTGGTTTAGCAAGCTGTGGCCAGACCTCCATCTCTTCAAGCTCAAAGGGCGTCTGGACAAATTTAGGCACAACTGTTGTTTTTGAAAATGGTGAAGGCAAAGTGGACTGTTGCTATACTTAAAATTAATTGTGCTAGGGAGAAAGCTATTTGTACCAAAACAAAAAACTAATCAGAAGAGATGTTTTCAGAAGTGGACATTACTAAACTCGCAGCCAATCAAATAGGATACCCAAGGTCTTTTTAGTTTAGATTTTTGATGAGATTTTCTCCAGACCTTCATGAAGAGTGAGTGGCCTGGCTATGCAAAAGAACAGTGACAATGGCTCAATTAGTAAGTAGCAATATTTGATCACATTAAAAAATAATCTAAATGAGACATCCTCGCTGATGCTGGAAAAGAACGATTGAACTTGTGTTTGCGGCTTTAACACAGCCATTGAACAGCATTCCTCAATATAAATGTGATACTTCATTAATTCCAACCAGGAAATTGTCTTGTCACGTTCCTCCCTACGCAGGATGGCAGGGATTTAGTGTCTTGCTCAAGGACTCTTCAGCTACACAGGTGCTTTCCAGCATTGACCCAGGTCTTCTGGTTGAGCTTTGATTTGTTCTTCCACAAGAATTACTGTTACAATATTATATTATATTATAATATTACCTTTCACGCTGTTTGCTCAAACATGCCAAAACAGAGGAATTGAGTTTAAATAAAAAACTAAGAGCAAAGGCAGTGGTTTAAAATGTCAGCTGTATTTTTAGAGCAAATGGACCAGCAATAGATCGCAAGGTGGTAATGAAGAAAGGGAAGTGCAAGAGACTGTCTGCAAAGCAAAAGGATCATAGGTGTTTATTAAGCAAACAAGGATCCAGGATGGAATTTGTGAAACTACAGATGCCTCTTTATATCTACCATTCATGAATAGACAGAATATGTATAACAATGGAACTAAATTTGCCTTAATTTAATGACAATCACTACAAATTTGTATATATTCCTCACTAATCATCCAGGAAAAAAGGCCAGATGACCCCAGTTTCCAGGTATGGAGAGTCAGTTTGTCTCTGAAGGTGTGCTCAATCACTCTAACATGATTCGCTTTGATTGCTCCAACTACTGTATTATTTGCGTATATATGTTTATTTGAGCTCTCATAAATGTAGGGCTGTGTGCAACAACAGCATGTACAGCAAAAACAGAGGAATCAGTGAAGGACGGCTGGAGAATGTAGGATGACTTGAGGACAAAACTACCATGAGAGAATACACAGAGAGAAACAAAGAGAGGAGGATAAGAAGAAAAGTCTAAGGACGGAGTGCGTGTCTAAGTTATGTCTACGGCCTTGTGAAGAAACCAAGACATGCTGTTCGGTATGGAAAAAGCAGGGATACATAATGCAAACTCTGCATTTTCAATGGTAGAACATTGTGTAAATGTCTGTATGTGTGTGTGTGTGTGCAAAAGTGTGTGTGAGTGTGTCTCAAGCAACAGCTCTCCACGTCCTGGCGTATATAAACCAATGGAAATCAGAGCTTAAGTATGTATGGTTCCTCCTGTGGGAGCCCCTGTTTAATTTTGCATGCCTGCAGAGAGTGTCATAACACATTCACATCACACAGCTCAACAAGCTCACAGGTTCAGGCTAGAGAAGAGAACTGCCTCTGTATGTCTGCGTGTGTGAATTCATGCACAGTTGCTCCATACATATGCATGCGTATGTGTATATGTATATGCTTGCATGCATACAACACGTTTGCTTACTTGCTCACATGTATGCCTTTTTATATTTATTCATGTACAAACACTTGTGCATCTCCTCGTAAAGCCTGCTGTTATGTTGGCTAACATCATTTGTACTGTAGCGCAAGGCTGAGCAGACCACTTAACCTTAATTAACAGCTCATCTATACATAGTGTCTATGATAATAGAGTAACCAGTAACAAGACCCAAAACATTTAAAGGTCCAATCTATAGTCTAAAGGCCAACCAAAGGCCAAACCCACCAACAGGAGACAAAACATGGAACAGACAAGGTTTTTTTTCACTTTCGATTTTACAGACCCATTGATATGAGAACTGATTAGGCTCCTAAATGTGAAGGCTTATTGATTTATCTTGAAGCTGCTAAAAGTTTGCATAAATTGTAGCATGTGAGTTATTATTGGAGCAAATCAGATCTTTAGTTCGACCTCTGATGGAACAAGAAAGTAGTGGGATTTCAAATATCGATTTACGATTAAAGGCATGAAAGTAATAATGAAAACAACTTAAGTTACATGGACAGCCTTGTTTTTGGAAGATACAAGATACTTGCTATTTTTATCCATCTACATTTCTCAATCTTGATTACAAAAAGTTAGAATATTTAACTTTTTCAAAAGCAAATAGTTTAGTTAGGGATTCAAGCATGTTTTGTCCGTGTCAGGAGACACTTCAGCCAATCACATGGCTTGGTGATAACCAGTCTATACACCATCTCAACCTAAATCTTCTAGCTTGATTTGAATGATCTATACATTTTGAAGGAACCACGTCTCTTCTCCTTTCCTTTTTACTGCCTGTTAGTCTTAACGGTGGTTGAACAGATGATGAATAGATTCAACTCAAGGCATGCAGATCATGTCTGTGTCCACACTACTGTATGTCAAGCTGTTCAGCAAAAATAAAGTCTTTCTTGTGCACACACGAGCACACACTTGAGGTCACAAAACATACACTCTCTGAGACAAAACACAGACCAATAAAATGCATACTGTCAGCACTTAGCACATCACTTAAACACTCCCACACAGGCTTTGTTTAATTCATTAGCTGTTCTTGTGACATGGCCATCTCTGCACACACACACAGTCACACATATATAGCACGGACATGCATTTACACACTTACAGGCACAGGACAGAATGAGGCCAGTCTACTCTAAAGGACTGCCAGGAGATGATTAACATGTTTTGTCCGCCACTCCCTACATCTCCCATTTTGCTCTTCCTATTTCTGACAGCCCTTTGCTCTTAGTCTCATCCAGACACACTGATAATATACAAAAACAATGAACTCTTCCCCTCTCTTCTCCTGTCTACCCCTGTGATTGTCTCGCGTTAGGAGTGGTGTTTGTTTGTGTCATATTTTGTCGTGCCGCGGGCCTGTTCTCTAGCTGGCTGTAAAGAGTCCACGGGGGCTTCTAGCAGGTCTTGTTCTGATTTTCTGTGTCTCCGGCTCCATTGCCTCCCGCTATTCCCTACTCCCACACAATGACAGGGTCGAGACCCTGTGTTTGCCTGGCCCGAGAGCCACAGCAATACGCACATATGTAGAGGCACGCTCGGACACACTCAAACAAGTGCACTCAAGTTACACATTCGCAAACAGCACACACTCACTTGTAAACACTTTTTCACTCAGGAGCTTTACCCCAAAGGAAAGAACTCATTTACTCTTGCAGAGGGTTCAGAGGTGTCACAGTGTGTTTATTTGTCTGTGCACAGCTCTGTGTGTGCAGGTGACAGAAAAATAGTTGTAAAGAGTAAAAAGGTGGTGTGATTATCGACCTTGACATGTCACAGGTTGTTTGGGAAAGGGCAATTTGTCTCTAGATACTCAATCTTTTATTACCAACCCTCTCATCTCCTCTTTCTTCTTCTTTTTGTCATCTCACTCTTTACTTCCCCGTTCTTCCTCCTCTCATTCTTATGCCACACTTTGTCTTGCCGACTGAGTGTCTGGTGTTTCAAAATACATTTCTATGTGTCAGTCAGCACAAGGAAAAACGGATTAGTTTGTGCATGGCTCTGGGCCCAAACACACACATAGAACCAAAAATAGATAAAAATTAAATTAAATAAATAGGCTGGCCATGGACCTCTTGGCTCCAGTGAGGGGAATACAGACAGGCTGAGGTGAGCTTTAGCCAATAATATTCAGAGTGAGGGCAATCGGTCCGTTAGAAGCAGCCAATAGCAATGAGCATTACATTTAGGGGTTTAGTTAAGGTTGTATTGATTTCCTGTGTTGTAAAAGACGGCTGTAAAACTGCAAAATTCATCCTGAAGTATGGCACACAGACACAGACAAAGGGGCTCTTACCTCTGTGATAACTTCTTGAAGACCCTGAGATCTTGAATGCTTAATTCTAAGTGATTTTCAGCTTGACACAAGGTCAATATCCCCATCCTGCCACCTGTAAGGCCATTTGGATTACCACCGAAATTGATTATCCCTATCAAATCTCTTCTACATCCGCAAATCCCTCCCTCAAACTAAATATGTTCAGAATAGGGTGCTTAAGACGTGTGATGAATGCAGTCTGCCCCTCCCATTTCCCAAAGGATTTTCTCAGGAGCTGAATCCATTAAAAGGAGTTACATATATACTTGTTCACACCATACACACACACTTTAGCAGAAATGCTATAAAAATGACACACATGCAAAGAATATGACCCTGTCAGTGAGATGTAACTGTGTTATTTAGGGCAGGAGAGTCAATAAATCTCACACAAGTGCAGAGAAATAGAGAGAGAGCGCTCATGTCATGCTTATTTTTGTACACCGCCTGAACTGTAAATGAGCGAAAATTAACAAAGGCATTTCAAATCCAATCAAACCACATAAGGGTGTGCCACACTGCCGCAGATTGCAGTTATTATTTTTTCAGCCTCCGTTTTCACAAATAAACACACATGCAAATAGCGACACAGAGATCCACGCGCAAACACGTGCGTCTTCAAAGCTTTCCCCGCCATTTCACAGGTCAGAGTGGATTATTTAGAATCACTTTGTCTCTCTTGTCATGGTATAAGATACCGACATATCAGCACGACGGGGATATTTCACAAGTCTGAGGTTTGAACTTCACTAACAAATACACACACAGCCAGGCAGGACCATAAAAAAGAAAACAAAATATCTCAAAGGCACAAAGGCACGTTATTAAATTAGATGGGGAAACATGTGCCCAGTGCCTCTAAGACAAGAGCCTTTCTCTTTTCACCTAATCCCAACAAAGGGATGCTTACTCCTTTGTTCTACACTCCCTCTCGTCTCCGTTCGGACAAGGATCGAGGGATCCAGGGAAGGGAGGATTGCTTGCCAAGTCCAGGCAGAGAAGAAAAATCTCTCCCTTTCTTTGTTTGGTTTTCCGTGGCGTTAATCTCGGCACTGCTGATTAGCGGGTGGTACAGTACTCGGTCGTCTTCTCTGAGAGGAAGGGAGGGAGAGGGGGAAAAAAAGAGTAGAGAATAAAAACAAACAACTGCTTCCATCTCCAACCATCTCAGGAGAGATCGGCCTTTGCCACACACATAAGCACACTTGTGTACAAGCACACACATTCAGCGCCAGAGAGAATAGATAAAAGAAACAAAATTAACAACAGGAAAATGAACAAACAAAATCTGCCACCTTGGGGCTGTCCATCACCTCAAACAACAAAGGATTCATATTTCTAATCTGTTTACATGTTTAATCACCTCGATTAAGGCTTAGTCAGCAAAAACAACAGTTAAAGTAGAAGACTGTCCCAAAAAAGGACAGCTCTAAAGTTTTGAATGTACCTCTGGACTGTAACAAAAGAAGAAAACAGTTGAGTTGGATGAGATATTCATTCACGATGGTGATGATCACAGTGTTGACACTTAAAATGACAAAGAGCAGCTAGCTAAAAAACCTTTTCAAGAACACAAAGTGATACCGGATATTTCATTTGAATGCAAAGCAGACAAAACCTGCCGTAACGCAATAGTGATCATAAACACCAACATACTATAAACGCTGCAAATGTGCCGTATGCATATAATATGTTGATTTTCAATTCACAGATTAGCCGGTTAGCTTAGCTTAGCTTAGCTTAGCACAATGACTGGAAACCTGGGGAAACAGCTAACGTGGCTCCGTCTAAAGGTAACGAAATCTGCAGAATTTACAGGGGGTTACGTGCCGGAGTAGCTTGGCCAGACGCAGTCACTTCCTGGAGTCTCTGCCGGTTCCCTGGCGACCTCACAGTGACAATAAAACTTTGTACGGATTGAACAAGCAAGATATGCTAATTACTCATCTTTAAAGTTGCTGGCACGCAGATAGTAGCTGTGTCTCAATTCAGGGGCTGCATTCCTTCTAAGAAGGCTGGAGAATGTTTTTTAACATCTGTATAGTTAGCTATTCGAGTGAGATGAAACCCAATACTTACACTCAGTGGTATCAATGTCTCATCTAACTCTCGGCAAGAAAGCAAATAAGCGTATATCCCCAAAAAATAAAAACAACTATTCCTCTACTGATGCAGTAATTATTCCACAGGCCCTTGTCTCTTAAAATATTAAGATGAATATAACGAAATAAACAAAAAGGTTAATATATATATATTATGCTACTTCTACATATATTTTTCTTCTCGTTTTCAATTCTGTTTTGCAGCTCTGCTCATTGTCTCGTTTTGCTTTTGAGACTCAAGTGTCAATTACCAGACCTCTTTCATAGCTGACAAATGCTGCTAATTGTCATTCAACCAAAAACGACCCATGTCCTTCTATGTCTGTAACTGTGATTAACTCACCTAAGACAGCAACGTGTACAGGATTGTGAATCTTGAGCGTTGCAGCCTTGAACAAGAGGAGATAAAGTCACTCAAGGGTGGAAATACCATCATTCTCTGTTATCCATCTCCTTGTAAAGAGCATCTTGTGTGTGTGTGTGTGTGTGTGTGTGTGTGTGTGTGTGTGTGTGTGTGTGTGTGTGTGCCTGTATGTGGCCAATCACGGTAGACTCCAGAGTCTGGCAGGGTTACTACTACATGCTCCTCTTTACTGTCTGATAGGATCAAACCTCTTGGGGAGCAGACATGGCTTTTTCTGATTGGTTACTGGCTCTAGAGAGTTCTGCTCAGGAGAAAACCACTTCGGCCGAGTCTCACACATCCCGTCCCTGGTGTGAGTGGTATCTGGAGGATCGAGAGTGTGAAGAGAGCTCTCTCTCTCTCTCAGTGCACACTTGTCCCTTCTTTATCTGTTGAGCAGACATCTGGCCATTGAGCTGACGTCAGAGCAGTAAAATAAAAGCCTCTGAAGCTACAAACTCTCAGGGTATTTCTCCCTCCTTAGTCTGCTTTGTGCATTTATGAGAAAATCTGGTATTTGTTTGTTAGTTGGACCTTCCTTTCTGTTAAAGTACAGTGATGCAAGTATCAGGCGTCTCAGGCTCACTCTCAGGCTCACTCACTCTGAAGCTACAAACTCTCAGGGTATTTCTCCCTCCTTAGTCTGCTTTGTGCATTTATGAGAAAATCTGGTATTTGTTTGTTAGTTGGACCTTCCTTTCTGTTAAAGTACAGTGATGCAAGTATTTATTTATTTAGTGTGTATTTTATTCAGGCTAAAATCAAAGGTCTTCAAATCATTGGCGATTGGCTACATTGTTGATTGTCAAATCATATTTATTTAGTGTGTATTTTATTCAGGCTAAAATCAAAGGTCTTCAAATCATTGGCGATTGGCTACATTGTTGATTGTCAAAGTGGTGATGCCAGTTTTAAGTGGAATATGAATATGCCAGTAGAACAACACTGGGCATTGTCACTGTCAGCAGTGCCATATGCCAGTAAGAATCAGTATAATTATGCCAGTGAAATAACAGGGGCATACCAATAGCCCCTTTTGGAGCTCAGCACAGCTGTCATTTTTGGATTCTTAGTGCTCTCCCATTTGTTCTCCTAATATTTTAGCCATGGAGAAACAATAGAGACAGTATAATTCAATCCAGTACAAACAACAGCAAAAACAAGAGCCTCTAAAATGACCATAGAAGTACAGTAAATCAATACCTTTCTGATGCAATTTTAACATGAATTAAACATCACATGCCTCATAAAGATAGGAGGTAGGAATTCTTTTGAAAGATGTCGTATTGATTGCATCCGAGTGTGAAGATGTTCCTTTTTGTAGTTCAGTGTACATTTTAAATAATAAATATAATATAATAAAATGATTTCAATTAAAATACATTTTAACTCCACATCTAACTGCTAACTGCTAATTGCCAGTCCAATGCCAGTGCCCGAGAATCCCTTTTTATCACCATACTTCCAATCTCTGCAAAAGGCAGAGGTCAAGACATTCATGTTATTGCGATTCTGACCACAGTAGTGATGCAAGAAAGTTACTAGAATAATAATTTTAGCTACAACTAATCAGTCAGTCAATCAATTAAAACGATTAGATGCATTAGTAGTAGTCAAAGCTAATAAGGAAAATGTAAGGGAGAGATTTGACAGCATATAGTTGATACAGATTCACCATGAATCAGGTCCCTTGCAGTGGAGGCTATCTAATTATCTGGGCCATGAGGGTCACAATGGAGTCCTCCATGGGGATAAACAGAATACAGGTGTAAACCTGGTTTTGTTGTAGATGTTTTCTAGTTATCAAGGACACATTTATCAAGGGGAGCTTAGCTGGTCTGTCAGGGAGAACAGACTCAGTCACCTGACTCTTTGTTTGATCCCTTTTGTCATGGGAAACCGATCAGATGGACAACTGTTATCCTTTCCTTAATGCTGCTCCTGAAGGGGGAGAATGCTCTTACACACATACACACACACACACACTATTAGAAGCATTTGCAGATGTGGACACAATTATGTACTGGTTCAGACACAAACTATTCACACACACACACACACACAGAGCAGAGTGTGAAGGCCTGCAGTCAGTTACACTTCAAAGGCCCAGTGCTTGATTGGGCCACCTGAGGTTTGGGGGTAAAGACAGGACAAAGCTGCTCCGCAGAGGGAAGATCTGCTCACTCTTCTGCCTCACTCATTACAGTCACCATGTTAAGCAGAGTTTAAGGCTTTAGCAAAAAAATAACAAAAATTATATATTTTGTTTTGTTTGTTGTCAGTGTAAACATTATTGTTATTTATCTCCAAATGTCAGTACATGGCCCATAATTATCAAGCTATAATCATCAGCCATTACACTGACAGATTTTTCTCATAATTTCTGAAAGAAAAAAAGGATTTAAATGTTTTTGCTTTGCTGTTTATCTTATTTGATTATATGTAAAAAATTATACAGAAAAGACACCCCAGAACCTCATTGCCATTTTTGGTAATACTGACCTTGCAGATCTTGACTTAACCATTTTACTTCATGTCCTTAGAGGCTAAAATGCGCACGTGGGAGAAGTTTGCCACCTTCTAAAGCCTTTCTAGCATGCGGTTAACGTTGTGAAACGGTCACAGTTTGGTTAGGTTTAGGCACCAAAAGTACGTACTGTAGTTCAGCATTGACTTATTATTTTAACCCAAACCATGATCTTTTCCTAAACCTAATCAAGTAGTTTTAGTGCCTAAACCTAACCAAACTGCGACGTTTCACAACGTTAACCACAGTTTGGTTAGGTTTAGGCACCAAAACTACTTGATTAGGTTTGCGAAAAGATCATGGTTTGGGTTAAAATAATAAGTTAAATTTCACGTGGGACATGAACAGCAGTCTCCTGCATAAAAGTCCGGTGTTTGACACACTCATCCGTCCCAACCTCCTTGCTACATGGACTTTGTCGCTCTTTCTACTACATCACCTGACTTCCTTCAAGGCAAACTTCTCCCATGTGCCGAAAATGCGGTCGAAGAAATGCGAGCGAGTTAAACATAACTTGAGTCACTTTTGATCTTGGACCTCATTAAAACAGTGATTAATCCATCTTCTGGCCCCTCACTGTCATCAGGATGCGTGAGTGCTGCTAAGTTAATATGATGCTACGCGCTTATGTATGTTAGTGACTGGCAGTAAAGACCCATAATTCAGCACTGATATGACTGATGTGATTTTAGCATAGTGATGCTTGGATTTTCATTATATTCTTGAATACTAGATTTCAATTTCAAAAGTCAACAAGGGTCTCCATTTCTTTTTTAATTATTTTGTTGCACACTGTATGCAGATGGTCATGGTAGATACGGTAAAAGGCTTGATGATGTGTACCACATTTGTTGATCTTTTTGCTGATGTTGCTAACTAACAACTAAAATGTCTTACAAAGAGGAGAATTATAGGTTTGAGTGTGAAAAAAGGTTAGAGGTGAATCATTGACTGCTAAGTTTGATTTATTTTATTTCATTCACATAAGCAGCAGAAAATGGAACAATGTGTCTTCCACCAACCCTGTTTCCTAAAAATTATGTTCATGTGCTATTGATTTCCGTTCAGTGGCAGTTTTCAGTGCCAAGTGCAGAATCTGAAGAAGAATCCGATCAAAAACATTGGCAGTAAACATTTTAGGGGTACGTTCAACATTGATGTTCTGTCAGAAACACTTCAGAAAAATGTAATCCTGGCAACTAAACGGTCTCTCCAACACAGACTTTTCAGTTCAAAAGAGTTGCAGATGAATGTTATTTGTAGGAGAAAAAGTTGTCTCCACTGCTACAGTCACTTTGAACACTTGGTGACTGGTGGTAAGGAACTTGCATCATGTCAGGTTTGGAACAAGCCAGGATAGTTTCTCCATTTGGAGAATGGATGAAGTTCTAATATAAACTTGGTGGGAAAAAATGTCAGTGCTGCATTACACTGACGACACAGTTCTGTCAGCAAGGAAAGATGATCTGCACCAAGTGGAGTCTCCTGAGGATGAGGTTGCATTTTGGTGGCGAGAGAACACACAGACTGCGATATTATCACCCTCAGAAATCACTTTTTCAATCCTATATAATTTTTTTGTGGTATCTGACTGTAATTTCTAATCCCAAATATTTAAATTTATATTCTGAGTGTTGTTACTAAAATTGGGCTAATTGTTTGAAAAAAGATTTGATTGCTATTTGTATTGCTTTTTATGTTTTAATAAAATAAAAAATAAAAATAAAGATTTAAACCTGGGGATTGTTCTGAAATGGCTATATTTAGCATAAAAACAATTCAGTTCCATCTTTTATTTTTGGAGGAGCCCTCTGGATAATAACAAGCACAAGTTTTGGAGGCTAATGGGAACACAAACTGGAATGATGCCCCAAAGGTTGTGCAAAACAAATGTTCTCAAAATATATTTATGGCTGGAATATTACAGGCAAGTATTGCCCCCTACTGGCCAATGAAAGGAAACTAAAACACTTGGTTAAGGATGTTCTACACCCCCATTACTTTCGGTACTTAAAGGGCACGCTGCTTCCTGCACTGGCACTGAACGCTGCCATTGAATGTAAATGGTACACTGCAGAATCATCCAATATAAACATAATTCTTAGAGATACTGGTCCATGTGATGGAATATATTTTGTATGTTTACCACTGGTTGACACAAACTTTTTTAATTAACCTCTTTTGACATTAATGAAGTGTAATTACACAACTAGTCTTAGAAGATGAATGATTATGGTACAGTACTTTTTGTCTTTTTTAAACTTTACTTGTCACAAAATATAAAAAAAAGAAAAGATAACATCAACAATGACAGAATTAAGACAACAGAAAAAAATCCAGTCCCCTGCCCCACCCACTGGATCCCGAGGCTGTTACGGAGTAACTTCTGTTGTGTTTGGTGTTGCCAGTTGCATTACATGTAGATAGAGCTTCAGTGATGCCATGCATGCAAAGTCACAGGTACTAACCAATGATTGGCAGAAAAAGAAAGCAGAAGTTTCAATATTTTCTTGGTTTCTTTTAATAATATAGATTGCTAAATCTTGCTACCTCACCAGTATATGATTGGGTTTACTTAAATTTGATGATGAAGTAATTGATCAACTCAACTAGTTTATGTTAGGGTTGCTGGGATGATTTTCCCATACCAAACTAATCGACAATGGTTTGATATCGACACTTAAAAGAAGGTGAAATAATTTAGAGATAAGACACTGGGATGTCCAAAACACATAAATATAGGTGATTGGGTGAGTGGCCAGTTCTGTGCAACAGGGAACTCCAAAGGCATTAGGAGCAGAATTAAGTTGTAAATAAAGAAAAGAAAGAGCTACCAGGAAGATTAAACTTGTCTTTTCAGTGTCAGTTATAGATAACATCAGCAAAGGGGAGGAATGAGACTTCTGTTCTGATAACATATGTATGCAAAGGAAGGAAACATTATGAATGGAAACATTATGAATGAGCAATAATTGAGTGTTTTATGTGAGGGGATTTTGGGGACATTAAGGTTCCAAAGAGTAGATCAGTATCATCAAACCAAACTTCAGGCTTGCTTTACTTAACATTTATAGTTGCACTAAGAATTTGACTTATCTATTACTGTGACCTGTGTGCACACGCTTTTGCTGATGCTGTTAATAATAAAAATTGCCATTGTTGAATCTTTGAATTGATTTTTATAAAAATCAATTCCCCTAAAACCAACAATGCATCTAAGCTACATGCAGGTATTTCTGTAGCCACACCCTGCCTCAGTACCATTAAACTCCATTATTGTCCAGAAACACACGAAAACACACAAAAGAGCCATAGAGACACACATTGAGTGTAGTTTATTCTTTTTAGCTCAACAAACTAGGGAGGCAATGTAAACAGAGAACCAAGCTACAGAAATTAAAAAAGGAGTTGCAGAGTTGTTCGTTCTCTGCTTCTTTTTTTGTTTATTCTTTATTGTTTAACTCACCAAGTTGATCACAATGAGCGAATGTGTCACCCTTAATGAGAAGAACCCCAGCACACACTTTTATCAAGAGAACATGGAAGAAACTCTCAGATGTGAAAGCTGGTCACGACAGAAAAAAGAAATCACTGATATAAATTAAACATTGAAAAACAACATTTCTTGGAAATCTAACTATGCTGTATGTAGCTGACACGATTTCCAGTATAATCATTGGCTGTTTTGCATTTTCTCCCCATTATTCTGTTCTTTTTCTGCACCCTATGTAACATAATACAACAGATAGTGTTTTTATTTCCAGAAAATCTAGCTAAAACAAATATAAATAAATACCTCTACATGTGGCAATTGTTTCGTAAATATGAATCTTATAGTTTGGCTGCATTTTAGGGGAACATTTTAACGTTCTGTACGCGGATTTCCTGATTTCACTATAATTGAAACAAGGGAATACGGTTACAGAAAAAGTCAAATCAGCTGCAGTGTGGTTTTATTGCAGTGCTGTATTGACTGTTATGGGTCATAGGTCACTACATTGCGTGCCAGATGATGATGATGATCCCAGCAGCTATACAGGGGATTATATATAGATTAAAGCACTTTGTCTTTTTAACAGAACACTTTCATTTACCTGCCCCATCTGTTTACTCCTCCTCCTCCTTAATCTTTATTCTGACAGAGAAATCATTTGTATCACATGTCTCAGCTGAAAGAAACAAGAGAGAGAGAGAGAGAGAGTGTGTGTGTACATGCAGCACAGTCATGCTCATTTCCTTGAAGAAAACTTGGAGCACAACCACGTGCCTGCATTAAGGGAGCAAACGATTGAATGGGAAATTACAGAAAATTATAGGGAGTGTTCAAAAATCAATTTGTGTTTGAGGCCAAATGGAAGAAACATATACAGAAGCAACACAATCTAAACAATAGCTGAGATACAATGAGAATCTGCTGGAGAAAACATATTTTAGAAACATAATTAGAGCTGCAAGACTATAATGGCTGGTGGAATGTTCTTCAGCAAACATTCAGCACAAGAGGAGCTCCTCTATTGTGTGCTTACAGCAAAGTCACCCAAGCTTACTCACTCTGAGCCATCACAAAAAAAAAAACAGTCTGTTTTGTTTTTAACTTGTGTGTAGGATGGAATGATTTATTAATTCATTGAACTCATTCCACAAACAAATGAAACAGGCACGAGTTATGTTAAGATATTCACACATCGTAGAATCCCTTTTTTTTTGTAAATATCTCCCAATCATTGCAGGGCATCATGTAACTGTTTGCTTGGTTTGTATGTGTGTTACATACACGTGTGTGTGTGTGGACTATACAGTACACAATTTTTCCCCCTCAGAGAGCACCTCTGCCTTTGTGGTTCATATATGCACTCTCAAAAGGCACCACTTCCTTGCAACATTTATGATTAAGTATCCACTTTACCGACCAACATTGCTGCTGATCTTCTTCCCCTTCATCTAACTTATACAGTTTTCTATATACTGTGTGTCCCCTCCAGGGAGAGGTTTATGTTCTGAGATGTATGATCCTCTATGACCCTTGTAATCATTACCGCCATACATCAGCCAATGAATGTTTGTTTCTGTGGCGTTATTTGTCCATGTCATTAAGTCCAAGGGAATTTTTCTAAATGACTCTACGAGCTGATTTACCTGTACTGCTTTGTATGCATTTAAGTCACTGTCCAACTGTATGCAAATCTGTGAATGCATATAGGTGTGTGACTGTGTGTGTGTGCGTGTGTGTGTGTGTGTTTCTGCCTGCCTGCCTACTTGGGCTGTGAAGTTTTTAATGGGTCCAATATCTCCCTGCATGTTAATTGGCAAATTATGAAAAATGGTGAGACTATAATTCACCCAAAGCCACCCCTGCACAGTCACAGTTTGGCCAAGTCACATTCACATACAAATACCCCAGTTCTATTTTCTAGTTTAAAAGTTAAGTTAAAAAAAAATAATGCTCAGACTGTAGCAAACAATTTAAATTCAGCCCAAACCAGACCCCAAAACTATTTCTTGCTTTTCTCTTTTTTTAAGTTTATAGTAGTTGCCTTCAATTCTTTTCTTTCTCTCTCTTACAATCAGTCCGTTCAATTTACACTGCGACAGTCTGCGGGGTTGAAGCAGCTGAGCTGTCACAATGAATTTGTGTGGCCTAAACAAGATTAACTACTGCTATTTGTATCCCCATATCTCTGAAAGGGTAATCAACGCAGGCGGTTTGGCTTACTAATTTTCACCATGGTAACCACTTACAAAAGCCCATCACGGCAAATAGCTTGGTTTCAACAGTGTTTGTACTGTATGTGTGTGTTTCCCTTATGCCCAGCTCAGATTACAAGTTATTCTGAATGATTTACCCTCAATTTGCCTCCCAAGAGAATTGGGGGACAATCCTCGGTTGGTACTGATGTTCGGCACAGAATATCTGGTTATACGAGCACTTTAGAAAAATTATTTTCACTTCCTAAAAAGCCTCCAGACATGATTAGGGCTACGGTGGTAACCCTGGTTAATATTTGCAAGAATGTGGACCAAACATCACTGCTGTTTTTCTGGATCCAGTGTGGACCCACAGTAGACAGTACCAAATAAGCCGACTACAAGAAGCAAAAGAGAACATTTTTGAAATGGTAACTGTGAAGGTGATGTTGCCTTGAACGTGTCTTTGGCTGTAAAGAAAAAGAACAGTTGGGAAAAACTTACACTGTGCGTGTGTGAGGGAAAACTAGATAGTGTGTAGCTCCTGCTGCAAAGATTATCTTAATATCATATAGTGTGTGATGTGTGTGTTATTTTCTGATCTTGTACTTTGTGTTCATGAACAGATAATCTGTGAAAGTTCTTCTCATGTGTGTGATGCAACCCGATGTCCAATCTCTGAGGAAACCCTTGTACTCCCTATGAGTCCAGCTTAAGTAAAGGTAGATGTCTGAAGGAATTCAGAGAGCCCTTACCACTGTAAAGTGCGAGACATAGTACAAGGTCTTTGAAATGTAAAAATGTGTGGCCGATACGGAGCAGAGCTGTAGAGGGATATGGAGCTCTAGAGGAGTTGGCCTCCACTCACACCTCCCTCAGCCACGTTGTTAGATCAGGAGGATGATGGAGCAGTATCAACCACATTCTTTGTAAATAATGTTAACAAAGTTTTTTCAAACTGAGACAGAAACGCACGCCTCCTACTGTGATATTGCTTTGCTGGCTACTAAGACCCACAAGATAACAGTCAAATGTGGTTTTATATAAAGGGCTAGGTTTCTGGTCATTATATTTAATTGGATAAATGTATTTATACATCATCAAAAATATTAAAACATTTTACAGGAGGGGAAAAAGGAGGGATTTTGATATATAAGCCCTCAAAAAATATTTTTTAACCTAAGTTTAGCATACAATAGCTGATCAATTAACACCATAACACCAGATTAGAACTTGTTTGTTTATCTCTGTGTCTTTTAGAGTATGTGCAGTTACGTTCAAAGAATGTAAATGTCTAAATTGTCAAGCATGTGCTTATCATGAAATTAAGTATTTAAAATCATTAACTTGTTCTTAGACCTCCTGCACTTTTATGTGTGTACTTTTGTGTAGCAGTAAGAGCATTTGACCACTAACTGCCGATCCCTTGCAGTATACTCATTTGTGTGAATGGTTAGCTATTAAACTTAATCAATGTTTAGACTGGGGTGAATAGAATAGAGTGGAGAGCTCTTTGTACGACCTGCAGTAAACTGTAATTGGTATAACAGGAGAGACGTATGGCTTTGAGCATGAGTCCTATTGTTGTTTTGCCCTTTGGAAACTCATAGGAACTCTCCAGTTGACCAATGCGGCACCCACACTGTGCACTAAAAGTCTACTCAAGAATATAAGTGTGACTTTCTGTGATGTGACTCTAGTGCAAAATTTCCTGGAAGGCTGTTAGCAGTTCATGCGTCTTTGTCTCAGACTCTCGATTGGTCAAGATAAATGCAGCCCTTCCGATATAATTTTCAGAGAAAAATATAGTTTGCTAGCGGATGTATTAGACTGCTCAATTCTCTGAAAGTAAGTGTTTTTGTGCCGAGGACCATTGAAACTGTGCTGTGATATGTGTGGAGCTTGAACGTGTCTAAAATCTGTGAGATTTGGCAGCTATATATGGTAAAATACACTCTGCACACCAAGGCACTCACGTCAGAAAGTCACAGTTAATCTGTGCTCAGGTAATATCTAAAGAGTTTGTGAAATTTCATACAAGTGAATATTAATTAAAGATAACTGCTAGCTCTGAAAGTAATCCTTCCGTCTTACATATCTAGGCTCTGCTCAAGTAATGACATAGCAAATGTCAGTGGTGTTTCAGGAGGATTACTGCCTTCTGTTTGTGTCAATGCTCTGCAGGTGAACTCTACAGCAGGTTTGCAACTCTGTGAACAGGTAATCTCAGTCCACCTGATCCTTTCTGCACACACTTCCATGAACGCTTGCATACACACACACACACATGCACACACTCCCCAACACACGTGGTCCCAAAATACACATAGGAAAATAAAACAAAAATAAATACAAAATATTCACCTACACACACAAATCGACAATGCCGACCATTACTGTGCCCACCTACACCACAGGGAAGATACTCAGACAGAAAATAACACACAGAGAGTGTGAGTGAATGCAGGCGATGTAATGAAGGGGGGAAATTGCCAGACTTACAGAAAAAGAACTGCACTTTGTTGCAGAGAATACGTCCTTGCATCAACTCTGCTTTCTTTTCCATTCTGACTCTTCTGATTATCTTTTTCTATACAGTCCTCCATCATTTTCATTTGCTTTTCCAGCTCCTATCATCACCTCTTCTGCTTTCTGTGTTCTTCTTCTGCTTCTGTACACTCATGTTTTACTATGTCCATCTTCCTCTCCTCATCTTCAACTCTGTCCTTATTTAATTGTTCTCCTCCTCTGCGCATACTCTATTAACATCTTGTCAGAGCGGTGAGACTATAAGGAAGTTTGTATCATAACTGACAGGCCTACTCACATAAACACATTTACACCAGTCGGCCTACATACATCCAGAAGAAAAGTGCACCATGGCAACCAAAGGCAACAAGATCACAATAACTTAAATGAAACTACAAAGAATTCTACTTATTTCTAAAATGTAGTATTGACAGTATAAAGAAGCATTTAATAAAGCCATGACACTTCCGAGACTTAACCTGCTAAGCTAACCGACATGTCGTTAAAGGTGTGTTAGGGAGAAATGAGAGCCACCTGAAGACTGAAAACACAGCAATGTAACTCCATCTGCACAAGTCAAAGTTTACAATCACGAAAAAGACATGAGTCCATGCAAACACTGAAGCAGGGACCATTGATAGCTTAGTATCATCATCCTTCTTCACCAAGTAATTTAGTGCAGCTAAATCATAGGATCTCCTCGGCTTAGCAGGTTGGCTAACTGGATTTCTCCCGTAACTAGACAAACAGACAGTTCAGGTATTGGAGCAGCACAGCAGAGAAGGTGAGGATAGGGCTTAATAGGTGTTTATGCTAACTTACGTAGTCCTAAAGGGATTTTATATTGTGTCGCTAATCAGTTAGGGTGTAACATTCAAGTGACACCATGTAAAAGAAGCTACAAAATTTACTCTGCAGCAAAGTAATTAGCAAAAGTTTGTGCTGAAGGTAGACGATTCAGTTCAAATACAGAATTTGTGTTTCCATGATTTATATTATCTGTGACATGAAACCGCATATTTTGTAGACACAGTATCTTGGACTCCCTTATGCTGTTAAGTCTTTTTTTTTTAAATAGGATAATGTTGGGCATTTTTTCACCTTTACTGGACAGAGTGCGAGTGAAGAGGCACACAGGAAATGGGAGAGAGAGAGAGAGGGGTATGACATGCAACAAAGGTCGCTGGTCGGAACCAAACCGGCAATGTCGTGGTTATGTGGCATGCGCTGTAACCAATCAGCTACCAAGGCGCTCCGTGCCATTGACTTTTTAAAGGTTAACACGTTTACAGTTTAGCCTATAAACTAGCTAACACATAAGCCTGCACTGCACCTTGGGCCTACAGCATATATGCTATACATCTGGTGAGTGGCTGTAACTAACAGTATCAAACAAGTTGGCTCAACATCAAAGTTAATCAATTAACGCTATGGTTCATAAGTTATGAAAGGAAAAAAAGAGATGAGAGCTGCATCTTCTCTCTCGAGGCAGCGTTCTGTCTTTCGGAGGGTCCCTTTCCTGTTTAGCATGCATGTCCTCCACTGAGAGATTCAACTGTGTCTATTTAATTCTACAGTGTGATGATGCAGTTTCAGAATGTTTGAGTTTCTTTAGTGGCTTTTCTTTATCTGTTCAGTGCTGGATGCTATCACTGCTCAAGCTCCTTACCACGTTCCTTTATTTATTCTTAACAAACACCGGCGCATTTGTAAACTTATAACACTTCACAAGCTACCTTCTCCCAAGTGTTTACAGCACTTTTATGAGGAACGGTGATTCATTGAGTTTTTCATGTGTAAACCTGTGGTAAAGGGTAGAGTTTTATTTAGATATACAAAATGTCACAGACAATTACTTAAAGGTGTACTTTGTCTGGCACCAGCTGCTTGTCTTTGGCTTCGCCGCAACTCGGCTACAAGACTGCATGGTCTGTTGCCTTACGGCCGATGTGAAGTCTGTCCTAGCATAGCCCTGTCACTCTGCTCTAATCATACAATTAGGAAATGTACAATTCATCCTTTCTGGTCCATTAAAGTTGACTTTGGTGCACGCAAGACTGTTGCCATAGTGTTTTGATAACACACTGAAATGATTGTCAAAGATGGCATGAGAAATTCAATTTTCCTTAAACACCTGCCAAATCTGGGCTAAGGAAAGGCCACTTTGGAAGAGTCAGTGAGCAGTGAGTCATCTTAAGTCTTTAAGCATAATCTTTAGCGACAAGGGTGAGAGAGAGTAGAAGTTGCTTTGACTTGGCCACACCAAAACTCATATTTTTAGCTGTTTCTCTCCAACTGTGATTCTCCATCTGCATCTGCTCTTTCATAGCTGGTTTTATTTTCATTCAGCAAGATGTTGGGTATGTGACAATGCAGAAAATAGAACGAATCAAAACAGGAGCAGAGAGAAGAGATGGCCAGTGAAGGAAGAAAACAGACACCCCTTTCTTTCTCCTCCTCTTTGGGACTGTCACTCTGTCGAACCTCTCACGATCACGGCTTTGATAAGAGTGAGAGGTACAGAGGTAGAGAGAGTGAGAGAGAAGAAAGAGAGAAAGAGATGAGGCAAAGTGACAGACTCCCTTAAGCATTACACTTTTTAAGGCTTGTTACAGAAATCCATCCATTGACATCCAGCAGTTTTTGGGAGACTGTAGACTGATTACCTGATGAGAGACAGAGAAGGAGGAAAGAGCGATCCAATTAGGAAGACTGAAGTGCCTCTAAAAACTCAACTCAGTGCCACAGCCAGTCGACTTTCAGAAGTCGAGTGACTTTCATGCTGGTGGCTTGTTGCTTTATCCAGTGTTCAGAGTAAAATATGACTGCCGATTTTCTATGTGATAAAAATATCCATTATAACAGGTGTGAGTTCAGCTAATTATACAGGAGCCAAAACACCTGTCCACTGCTAAAGCGAAGTGATGCATAGTCTCACTGTGCCATTGTGCTTGATATAGAAAAATACAAGAGATTTCAGTTTTGGCTCTTTTCTTGGAGACAAAGTATAAATAATCTATACTGTACCATTTCTACTCTACTGTCCAGGATCAAAGAAACAAACCATTATTTTTGTTTTTTGGTAGTCTTTTTTCCCCTTTATTTAACCAGGTAACCAGACTTCTACCTCCATAAAAAAACATTGTTATGGCAATAAATACAATACAACATTAAAGTTCAAGGGAAGCAGCATCTTTATCTTCTGTAATATGACATCTTTGGGTGAGGCATAATTATGTGAGGGCAGTGGTGGAAAGTAATTAAGTACATTTACTCAAGTACTGTACTTAAGTAGAATTTTGAGGTACTTTTCTTTTTATGTTATGCTACTTTATACTTTTACCCCACTACATTTCAGAGGGTGGTTAGTATTTTTTACTTGACTACATTTATCTGACTATAACTACTTTTCAAATTAGGATTTTAAATAAAAAAAACATATGATAAGCTTACAAGACATTGCCAAAGATTAAGCCAGTGGCTCCCAACCTAAAACAATGTCTAGTTGGGGCACCTTGTCACGTTTCAGATGTCTATGAGTTGTTACCAATTCCACCAAAGAGTGATTTCCCCTTTAACTTCTTACATTGTTTCACTTAAATAACTGTTCAAGCCCTGAAGAGGTCAAATTGTCCAATAATTCACAAAAAAAATCAACAATTAGAGAAAAGTCCAGATATACAGATTGGATATCAGACATTTTCTTTTCCTTCTTTACTCACCCAATAATCAGATTAAACCCTCAGATTTATCTTGTGACCCTTTGGAGGGGCTCTACCCCTAGGTTACGAACCACTGGGCTAAACTACCAAACTGTACATGGAGTATAAAAACTAGCTCTACCTCATTCAGCTACAACACTAAAATTCTGCTTACACAGTGATGCATCCATTTGAACAATTTATAATAACTGCACTGTACTGCAGTTCAGTTTGAGGGCACTACTTATCCCTGTTTGAGTAACTTTAGCTAAAACTGGTTGAGTTTTAAAAATCCACATAAATTGCAAAAATTATAATGTGTTCCTTGACATGATTTAAGCAAAAGTAAAAATTTAAGTCCTTGATATGGGGCCACGTATTCATTTTTTTATTTTTTGCCACTCCATCCTAACCTGGGGAACGGCACATCATTAGAGTTCAAGCGATACTGGTTTTGGTTTCTAAACAAATATACACAGGCAATCACCTATGTTGAATTTTTAGATCAGGGAATGAGGTGAACTGAAATGATTACAGCAGTAAAGACCCCCTCAAACCTCTGACCTTGACTAAATTCTTGCTACTACTGTCTATCTCTGTACTCTGAATGATTTGGCTCGTGATTCCCCGCTCTGATTAAAGCCTGTCAGGAGTGGCCACCCCAAATTAACATGCACTCCTTCATTTATTCCTCCTTTCATCAGTTGCGGGGAGAGAGGAAGCAAAGGGCCTCAGGGAGGGTGGAGGGGGTGAGTGAAAGAGGCAAGTGAGAGCAGAGTGGAAACGAGGGGTGTAAGAAGCAAACAGAGTAAAGCAGAGAGCTACCAGTGGCCTTAAGGGAAATGGAGAGATGGGGCCGGGGTTGGAGGAGGTGTGAAAAGAAGATGCTGGCATGAGGAACAGGGAACGATGATAAGAGCCCCAGGGGTAAAGAGAGAGCTTGGGGCGGGGGGGACTTTTGTTTGAAGCAAACTTCATATCCACTTGATCCGCTTCTGAATTTTGATCAGAACTTGTTAGATGTCTGCAACTGCCTCCCTTCCCTTTCTCCTTGTTTGGTTCCACTCTCCTTTTCTCCTTGTCATTTCCTCTCCCGTGCTCCTTTGTTTCTTCGGTGACACAATGGGACTGCTGTGAGACAGAAAAAAGTCAAAGAATGGGGCAGAGAGAGGGGTCCTAAAAGAAGAAGCTGGGCTCAAGATGAAAACATATCATTTAACTTCTTTCTTAATGATATGACATAATACCAAGTGTAACTCCACCCTCAAATTCAGCTAGACCCCTCCCTGCAACGAGTGAGGGAACAACAACTGTAGGAGGCGTGGCCTTGTGGCTATGTAGTGTGTGGGTCAGGGGACACGGGGGAGACTGACTGACACTGATTAGAGTCTTTTTTTATATAAATTTCATGACGTAGACAGGTCCCAACCGGTTGACTCTATGTCAGCATTGGCCTCGCAGGGTCAGGGCTGATTTAAAACAGTAGATGGCGTTTTTGAGAAATGTTCAACCCATGAAATGCCAATCTGGAGCTTTCAACTGAGTTTGCTCAGTTTTCATCATGTGACTTAGGTGAAAATAGGTGATAAAATAATTAAATAGTAAAAAACGTACTTGGCTAATTTATCACGGCACTTCCCATTTCCTTTGCAGCATTAGATTAGAACGTAAATGAGTTATTATTCTACGTGCCTGTCTTGTACTCCTGTTTCAAAGCCAGTGAGTAGTCCACTCACCATGACTAGGGGGACACAGGGGAGACAGGTCCAGCAGGTTTTGGGCCTGGGCCTCTGGGGGAAATGTGGCTCTAGAGACAAGGGGCACTCAACTCAGTTCTAAGTGGGTAACTGGTTTCTTTGTGATAGACGGGATCGAATAAGATAAAGATAAATCACACAGAGGCAGTTCTTCAAGTGATGAAAGATTAAGCACTGGTTCATCAGAAAATAAACCCCTTCCAACAAACTTCACAACAGGTGCCACTTGACAAGATGTGCAAGTAAACGTCTGGAAACAAATTTATCAATTACAGTAACAGACATGTTTGTTTGCTGAGCTTCACAATGCAACAAACACAACTGTGATTTTGTTTTTATCTCTGGCTTTGAGACAACGAGGACATTTCAAGTCACTGCACTCTTTCAAAAGAGACATGAGTGACACTGGCTTTCATTGTGTGTCGCGTCAATGTAAAGTTGTGGCGGGTAGCACAGACGCTGGTATCTGAAACTCTGCCCCTCTTTGTTTCTTTCTCTCTTTTCTACTTTCTCATGATCCAAGGACATCCTGGAGTTGAGAAGCGAGTGGTAAATAAAGCTGAGATAGTTACGTGATTAGTCTTCCGCGCCAGAGAGAGTTTAAGTTTGACTAAAGCCACTCTTCTTCCGTTCTGTTCTGGCTCCTTCACTCCTGCTCTCCATCTCGCTCTCCCCATCTTTCTCAACAACTTGGCTGTCCCCTGGCTGAACCACTTCTGTTTAATATGAGTGCATATGTGTGTGTGTGTGTGTGAGAGAGAGAGAGAGCGAGAGAGAGAGTGAGAGTGTGTATGTCTGTGTGGGAGAGTAGTGTGTGCGTACATGCTAAGCCATCAATCGATTCTCAGAGTGTAGCTGAGGCTACTGCTTTAACTCAGCAGCCTTACAAAGTTGCTTTGCTTCAAACATCAGTCAGCGCTCTGACTGGGAAATACCAGTATCTACAGTTTTATTTATTTATTTTCTTGGGGAGTAGAGAAAGACAGTTTATTAGAAATGGTGAAAAAGATCATGTTGTCGGTGTAGAAAGTCAAAAAAGCAAGTACTAGACTACATACTGTATTTGAAGAATTTCCTGCAGCCTCAACTGATAAATATTTTGCATAACTGTAATTATTTAGTAATTATTTTCAATGTGATCTTAACTTTGTGGCTCCCTTGTTAAAGGAAGAGGAGGAAGGTTTTATAACCTTGTTTTTTTTTTAAAGTAAAAAGTAAAACTAATAATGTAATAGATGATGTCAGAACCCCAAAGGGCCTTACGCTTTCAAACAAGCCAAAGGTTAGTCATGATGGATTGCTGGATTTTTAAAGCATGAACTACAGCCTTATAGTAAGTGGGCATTCCTGCAGCACATATACCACTGATAACCACCTGAAAAACATGTACTGCCATAGATTTTGGACTGGAATTACCTGGCAGAATAAACAGTGTAGCCAAAAAAAAAATGTTCCAACTACAAGTGTTTTTTTTTAAATCATACTTTTAAATTTCTGCTGATTTCTTTACATTTATTTAAAGGGATACTAAAATGATTTAGTGTTGCACTTACATAAAGTTAGAAGGCCTTCAAGAGACAGATTTTAAAAAATAGAGTGAACAAAATTGATGCCTCAGGGTCCAAGATATTCTGACTTTTAATCAAAAATGCTGGATCCTACAGTTCCCATAATGCAGCTTGATTACATATGACATAATCAGGGTTATTTTTTCAGACTTCAGACATCTTCCCCCAGAGCCAAAAAAAGACCTTATAAAACAATTTACACAAGCTGAGTACTTACTGTATGTATGTATAAAGGGAATGCATCTACAATGATGGCCTTTATTATCAGTACCGACATGTATGTGTTGTCTGAAGATTATAGTGATGTCAAAAGAGTTTACCATAACAGCTGGCGTGATTTCTACAATAGAAAATATTTTCCATTAGACGTGATTAAGTTTCAATTAAAATTATTTACAACCTTGCTCTGCTGTGGCCCAATGCACTGTGTTGTAAATACTGTAGCTGAGTCACTGTGTCCACTTGTCTATAAATAAGACCCAGTTTTTAATAAGAACTTTCCTTCAATTACACCATGATTAAGTTTAATTGGAACTGCTAATAACTCCTGTGGGCTTTATGATTAATGTTTATCGCAGACATCCTCAATCTCAGTAGAAATAACTCAACTGAAACAAAAACTCTCAACTGAAACTTACTACTAGTGAACTTCTTTTAAATGGAAACAGGGGTAGTTGAGATCAGTGCGTTAATAGTTGGGGTTAATGTCTATTTCGCTCAGTTTTACTCTCTTTCTCTGTAGCCCTCCCCTCTTGTTGTGTACTACCGTAAACAGTGCACTTTGTTTGTGATGAAGCAATACGTGGTTGGCCTTATGTAACTCCTGTTCTTACACAGCTTTAACCTCTCACTGCCACATTGTCTCCCAACACACACACACACACACACATTACATAAAAAAATGCTATGTGAAGTCAGAGAGAGAGGAATTATGGAGTGATATACATAAACATGCTGGCTATTGTATTTGCAGTGTAATGTAATTTAAATCAATGCTTCCTCACACTGCAGTGTAACTGAAATCAATGTATTCTTATTAAGGATTAAAGAGTTCACACACATGCTCTCTGTGCAGTGTGTGTGCCAAAACCCTTGAGCATAATGTAGAATGCGAGGTAACATCCCATCAATATGCATTTATGTGTTGTTTGATTTCATTGGATATAATTTACTACATTATTAGAATAATTAAATATTGATAACACTATGGCTGGCCCAGGGGGCTTCCAGAAGTTTAGTGGACCACTTTGTCATTATTTGAGACAAAATTACTTTCAATTTCATTGCAGTCATGTATCTTTTTTTTATAGATTCAATATATTTTAATATTTCAGTAATTGATGCTTTATTCTTTATTCCTCACAGGATTTGGTTAGTAAAGCTTTTTTCCCGGGGCTCTTTCATTATTTTGGACCCAATAACAGGCCATGTGATGCAAGTTTTGTATTTCCATATCACAAAAACAAGAGTCATCCTTCAGCTCTTCTATGTCCACACAGTGTCAGATGTCTGACACGTGCCACACATGAAACATGTTTCCATGTCCTGAATAATTCCTATTCCACACAATTCATTTTATATGCCACACTGGAGGTTTATTGACTATGTCCCGCTCCGTGTCTGCCATTATTACATTACTGCCTTTGTCTGCGCATGAATGTAGGCACGGTATTGTATGTGAGCTTGCATGTGAAGAAAATAGACTGGAAGAGAATTTACTGATCAAGCATGAAACACATTATCACCTAAGTAGAGCACACATATCACATACAAACATCTAATTCTATGTATGAAAGGAATGTGTAAAACATGAATTACAGTGAATGTATGCAGCATAAAGTATTTGTAATAGTTCATAAGTGGTGCTTCCATTATTTTCTTTATCCTGAAAAGACAAAGCAGCATCTCCAGCCTGAGCTGCACCATCGTGTTTCTTTGAAGTACACAGCATCAAGGGCTTGTCTCATGGACTTGAACTTGAATTGCATGCGTTTAAACTGGATCTTGTGTGTGTTAGTGTGGTGGCAGCCGTAGCGGCTTTGTGGCATGCATAAGAGGGGAAATTTCAAGGTGCAGTTCGTGTTTTAAAAATCCCCCCAATCCATCATGAATGACCTTTGGCTTGTTTGAAAGTGTCTCTTCAGGGAAGAATAGCCAAGATAAATATCTTGCCTAAACTGTTGTTGTCTGCGTGGACACTCCCAGCATTAATGTTGTAACATGAATTTCTATGAGTTAATGATTCCAACATTTTAACTCAAATTGTCAGGAGCCCGAACTTTTCCAATTTTAAATTAGTTTATTATTTTCAGATGTGAGGTTTCCACAATTGAATCAAAATGACACGTTCCATGGGGTTTTATTGCAGCAGCTTCAGCTAACCAACAAAGACTGAAAGGACTCAAACTTAGGGGTTTTGTTTTCAGACCTTTGCATCTAAGTTCGCCTATAGCCAGTTCCATCACAGCAGAAAGGTTGGCAGAACTAATTCATGTTATTTAAAGTTTTGCCTGTCTCCTTTATGGTTTAACTTTAACATATAATGCGATAAGAAACTACTTTGGCATTCAACTTGGTTCTCTCTGGGTGTATCAAACATCTCTGCTGACAGTGATGGATTGTGTTTGTTTCAGGATCTCACTTCCAGATTTACAAAGATAGCATCTCCTGTGTTTGTTTACAGCAATCTGCCTTGAAAACTTATGAAGGTCCATCAGCCTGCCCACTTCCTTAGAACCCAGTGGATTTGATTAAATTAAACCAACTTACTCGAGGTTTTTTCTAGTTTCTAACACTTGTACTTATATTATGGGTTTGAAAACCTGAAGTCTCAAACCGTATCTAGGATTGAAGATTATTGTGTGTAACTCCAACTCAACTCTACAAATTTGGCACATAAATGGTATTGGATTAATGTAGTTAATAAGTTGCACCTTGTAGAATATTTCAAATAAAACTACAGCCCATCCATCATCACCATGTTACATGTACACTGAATTAACTTTTCTTCATATAATATAATCATATAATCTTCCTCCTCTGAAATTGCCTTGGAGTCTGTAATGAGTTTTTATGTGAGATATGTCATGATTTATTTATGAGTCTACATTGTCCCAGCTCTGTTGTGACTTTCCTAATTTGATATGTGTCTTTTAAAGGTTTACCAACTTGACCGCTGCCCCAGTGTGTTGTGTTCTCATTTGTCATTGTATACAACAAACACATAAATAAAAAATGCCATGTGAAAATAACTTCCCAGGTACAATAGAATATCATGGCATTTACCCATGGATATTAAGAGGATTAAGAACAATGGTCCAGTCTTGTGGAAAAAAGATCACATCTGCAGGAATACAGAGTTGTGTATTGTAAATAAAGTATTCTAACAGAGGCACAGAGGAATGCATCAGACTGTAAAAGATTAGATTATGCATCTACTTGCATGCGAATGGATATGGGGAATGGATGCATGTACACACACGCTTAAACACCCACAGAAGCACACATTCTCATACAAACTGCACACACAAGCACTTAGACAGGAAATGTTTCCTCTCAAATTATCTCTGGTTAAATGCCTTTTACACACATACACACAGCCAGATGGGTTTTTAGGTCATCGCTGTGCCTGCAGCAGAGCAGAGGGAGTGATGTCATCTCAACCTGTTGAGATGTTGTCTCCCGGCATTCCTAAAAAACCTGTTGACTGACCTTTACCCTGAATGTCCTCTGAACAGTGAAGATACAGGCAGGATGACTGCCTATTCAATGTGTTGCTACAGATTTTATTCATAAGGAGTAAAACACAAGCCAGAGAAAAAAAATGAATTAACATTAAAATTCTTAAAAGTCTTTCTCAGTTACTATAAAAGGTTATAAACTAGCCACAGTTATAATTTCTAATGGCAATATTATCAGTATTTGTCATCACTAATCAGTTGTATCAACAGACTGCTTAACCAGTCACAGTAATGCAGTCCAATTATCTTTCTGAGAGCATTGCTAGGTAAACAATACAACTATGCCACAAACCATGAAAACATACACTTGAGGGAGCTCCAAAGGGAAAAAAAGTAAAAAAAAAAAAGAAATTATTATAATTTTAATTGATGTCAGCCTTGACAAAGTAATAGGTACGGAGCCCTGGAGTGGCCATAGAGAGAGAAAAAATATATATCGAAGCCACGTTTTACTACATCAAGCGTTCAAAAAGCTATTGCGTGCACACAAGATACAATTCATTCCCACGTTTTGATAAATTCATTACCACGTTTTGATTAATTCGTTACCACGTTTTGGTTAATTCGTGCGCACATCTTAATCCAGGTATACCCACCATGCGTAAAGACGCACACAACTCATTCAACAACACCATTAGCTATCCCCTAAATAAAAAAGAGCTATGTGCCAGCTGTTTATATATATGTTTTTTCTTTTATTCTAAAATTAATCATGTCCATGCATTAACATTGAATCTTGTATGCGTAATGAGGCACACATAAAAGTTGACTGAAAAACCTCAGTCTGTTTTCTGACAACTTGCCAGATAATCATAGCTTATTCCAACCTTCTGCCCTGAAGGCATATTAGGGCTAGTTAAAAACAATGCAAATATTAGAGTTAAGATCCACGGTTAATGCATGAACATGATTAATTTAGAATGTAAGAGAGCAAACGCATAGACAATGGAGTTACTGAATGTTTTAGAAAAAAAGAAAAAGCATATATAAACAGCTGGCATATAGCTCTTTTTTGTATTTATGGTATAGCTAACAGTGTTGTTGAATGAGTTGTGTGCATCTTTACGCATGGTGGGTATACTTTATAGAATAGAATAGAATAGAATAGAATATAATGTCTTTATTGTCATTGTACAGGTACAACTAAATTAAAATGCTAATCTTTAAGGTGCTAAACAATAATAAATAAGTAATAACAATACTAAATAAGCCATAAATAAAAACATCACACACAAACATTAACATTCTGCAGATATTGCACAATCCCTTGATATTGCACCATGAATTTATTTTACAAGAAAATGTTCAAATTTTGTTTAGTGTGGTTATGGCTCTGGCATAAAAACTGTTCTTCAGCCTGTTAGTCCGTGCTTTCAATGACCTGAAACGTCTGCCTGAGGGCAGCAGTTCAAAGATCACATGTCCTGGGTGAGATGGGTCCATGAGAATATCTTGTGCTTTCCTGAGACAGCGGGAACTGTACAGATCTTCCAGGGAAGGGAGAGGGCAGCCGATAATCTTCTGGGCTGTGGTGATGACCCTCTGGAGCGCTTTCTTGTCTGCAGCTGTGCAGCTGGAGAACCACACACAGATGCAGTAAGTCAAAATGCTCTCTATGGAGCAACGATAAAAGGACACCAGCAGATTTTGTGTAAGGTGGTTATTCCTGAGTACTCTCAGGAAATGCAGTCTGCTGTGCCTTCTTGATGATGGCAGTGGTGTTGATGCTCCAGGTCAGGTCATCCTCTATGTGAATGCCCAGAAAGCGGAAGTCTGAGACCCTCTCCGCACAGTCCCCGCCGATGACCAGAGGCTGGGTGTAGATTTTTTTCCTTCTGAAGTCTATGATCTGCTCCTTACTCTTGGTAGTGTTTAGTACCAGGTTGTTCTTTTTGCACCACACTGACAGCTGCTCCACCTCGTCTCGATATGCAGACTCATCCCCCCCAGAGATGAGCCCCACCACAGTAGTATCATCTGCAAATTTTATGATACTGTTGCTGGAGTGAGTGCAGTCGTGTGTGTAGAGGGTGTGTAGAGGGTTAAGACATGCGCACAAATTAACCAAAACATGGTAACGAATTAATCAAAACGTGGGAATGAATTGTATCTCGTGCACAGGCAATAGCATTTCGTGCACTCGATGTAGTAAAACATGGCCTCGATATATATATTTTTTCTCTTTATGGCCACTCTGGGGCTCTGTAAATAGGTAAAGAGTTGTTCTGACTAAGCCTGTTTTCCTTGCAGTGTTTTACTGTAACTGCACTTTCTATTGTACCGGGGACTCAATGGTCCACACATGTGGACTGCAGTCTATGTAGTTTGTCAGAATTTCAGAAGAAGCCAGTACAAATGAAATACCATAAGCTTAAGTGAAAAATACTGAAAGGATAGGTTCACATTCGCATTTGCATTTTTTAACTGCCCAGACTGTGTTTTTTGTTCCCCATCACTTACATTGAAATTGCTTAAAGAAGGAATCTTTGTGTGGCCAGTATGGACAGGAGGAACAAGCATGCTTTCAATGTACATATGTGAATGTGAGTTGGGTTGTTTTTTTAACTAATAATTGGATAATTGGCTTTAATTAGACCTTTTCATAGTGGCTAATGCTCAATAACTTCTCTTGTTTTATCTTCATCAGTGCATTGGTGCAATTCCCTCAGTCAATCAATTAATCAGTAATTAAACAAATAAATGTGATGAGTCTACCCTTTTTAACTTTTTCCAACTTTTTTATTTTAATTATGTTTACAACAATAGATTTTTGTAAAAGGAACAAACACTGTGCTTTGCAGTGACAGTCGAATCTTTGAAGTAAAAACACCATCTTTCCTGAGCATTTGAAACTTTTCAAGCATATTTATTTTTTTCTTCCTGAATGACCTGTTCTTACCTGTTAACCAGCAATCCCATGTTGGCATGGTAACCAAACTTAGTGAGGCATAAAGGATTTTCTTTTTTTTCAGTGACCAATCTTTAATTGGATTTGAAAAATAGTAATTAGAGAAAATGCAGTCCGGTGTAATTAAAATAGATTTAGAACATATGAAATATTAATACAACAGTGTGGTTGAAATGAGACCAAAATACGTAAGTCATTGTGAAGAAAAGTGGGCCTGATTTTCACTAAAAAACATTAAAACGGGATTTAGGAAAATCAGCTTCTCTACATTTGTTCTCTACACCTCTTTTATCTATTTTATGATTTTATTGCCACACATGAATGAAGTTTATTATCATCTGTCCTTCAGTAGATGAGGGGCTATTACTTTAGTGCTGAGTCGTCAGGCTGAACTGAATCGGACTGACCTGGAGGTGAACTGACATGATTCACCCTTGGGAGGGGGCTGCACTTGCTGACCTTCGACTCTGAGAGAATGCTGGGAAGCCTTTAGGCAGTGACCTTTGACCTTTCATTGATTTCATCACATGTCACTTGTAACAGAGAATTGATTGCTTGCAAATTACATTTCTGCTGCTAACAGGATGGATGGAGACCAGAATGCAGTGTTGAGAAAAGTCAATGAGGCTGCGAGATAAAGGAGCTTACAAGATACAGGATAACTTTGTACCTCGACAGAGTTAACAATAGACACTCAAGAGAAAAAAACACACTGTTAACATTAAAATCAAGGACAAGTGTTCAGTAAACACAGCGTGGCAGGAGGAACAATCTGTTTTTTTTTCTCCAGTATCTGAAAAAGGCCACAGATTCTGAAAGCAAATAAAGGCATGAAATACACCATTCAAGTAGGGAAAGCATTTTAAAAACTGATTACTTCAAACTGCCACATGACTCATGTTACAATCAATCATCAACAAGCAACCATTATTAATCGGTGTATCATCATTTCTAACATGATTGTTTCCAAACTAAATTCCTTAGTTGTTAAATGTATTTTAGTTTTCAGCACATAACAATGTATTCTCTAGCACAGAGCCTGGCTGTAGATACACATGCTTGCTCTCACAAAGAGATCCAAGAAGGCACGCACTATAAATCATGTGCTGAAATAGAAACATGAACAACCCCCAAAACACCTACATACACACACACGCACACACTCACATACATCAAACACACAGACCTCCCCCACGAGTGTCCCCTGAGTTTAATTTTGGTGGGAGGTCTTGTGGACATTTGTGGAGGGATCTGTGTTGTAGGTGGTTCTGAAGCAGGAGCTGGGAGGAGATGAATACAGAGGAAAGTAAGAAGTGAGAGATGAATTCTGATGGAAAGATTGAGGCACATGAAAACAAAGGAGGTTGTTGGAAGAAAGAGAAACGGAGGGGAGAGAAATGAAAGCAGACGGTGAATGGGAAGGATAGGAGGAGATGACAGAGGGTGGTAAATGCTGGCCCATCCTGGTGAGGAGCAGAGCAGGGCAGCAGAACAGGAGTGAGAGAGATATGAAGGGAGAGCTGGAGCGAGAGGGGGAGTGAGGGAAAGATGTGGGAGTGGAAGGGAGGTTGAGGAGATTTTTGCAGCCTCTGCATTGCAGGGCCAAGGTCAGAAATAAATAATGAAGTAGCAGAAGTGAACAAAAGAAGGAAAGAAATGAATGAACTGATAAATGGAGGGATACGGGAAGGTTAAGCTCAACCGCAGAATCTGTACAACTTCTCTTCCACAGGAAATCCCACTTATAAATGCACATGACCGGTGCTGCTGAATTCTTCTTCTTTTTTCTCCACTATAACATTAGTATCACTGTAATCTGCTGGTGAGCAATCCAATGTTCACTAAAGATTTTTAAAATTTTATCACAATTGTTGTGCTCCTGATGGGACCTGCCAGCAGTTTTTAGTTAATCTGCTTTCATTCAGGTTCCCTGTTCTATTAACGTTGTTCTATGTGTGTCCATGTTGCTACCCGTGTTTTTGAGCTTATAACATTGGGTTATTATTTCAGTCATTTTCAACTCATACAACTCAAATACACATGTAGAATTCAAATGTAAAATAAATAAATAAATAAACAGTGACAAATCAAATCAAATCAAAGCAAATTTATACTGACCGAAAAGGTTGAAGCCTTAGCTTCTTACATCTACCCTTTTTAGATGAATTATTTTGTACAGATCCCTTAAGATTTATACACTGAGAACATACATGTATATTATATATATACCCAGTCCCAAACAAAAAATTACGTACGCACTAGTGTTCATACCTCAGTTTTATATTCGTTAATCATCTTATTTTTAAATATTTTTTAAAAATCTATTTAGTGTATTACACATTTTCATTTCCTTTTCAAAGCTATTTCACAAATTAACTCCTTTAACTGTTACACATCTGTGTTTTGCATTTGTTCTGGTCTTTGTTTTTGTAAACAAGCAAATTCCTCTTAGTTCATACTGACTCACTCTAATTTGAAACAACCTGTGGATACAGTCTAGAAGCATCTTATTTTTTACTTTATACATTAATTGTGCAGTTTTGAAGTCCACCAAATCTCCAAATTTGAGAGCATGTGAGTTTATAAATATGTTGGTTGGTTCATGATAATCAGCTCTGTTTACAATTCTTATATTTCTTTTATGCCACATAGTGTGGCAAATTCATATTCCCTGGCTCCTCGTTCATGTATACTGCTGTACTGATGTCCTCCAAATCAACACAACAAAACATTCACACCAACAAGGACTCACCTTGTAAGCTAAAGGTATAATCGTCTCATAATCAAATTTAATGCAAATAATGTGCCAGGTAGTAGGTAGCAGAGACTGTCAGAGTAAGAAAGAATATATTTAACATTTATATTTTCAATAAAAAGGCACAGTTCTGTATTTCACACCTATAGCTGATTAATATAAGAGTTTTCTACAGATGGTGATATATTATAATGACATAATCATAAGCCCTTAGTAAACAATTGAATCGAGACAGATTAATAATGAGCCTTCAGATAATTAATGAGCTCAGTATTATCAATTATATATCAATTACATCCAAATAATTGGCAACAGATTAGTACATCATTATTTTAAAGAATTCAATATCTTTAGATGCAACAGTTTCCATGACAATGACAGAGAAAAGACACAGTAGCAGTTGATTTATAATTTACTTAGACCATGAAGAGCAGCAGCAATGTTAAACAGTGTGACCTTGAATCACCAGTGATGGTTCTGGGCTCCATTGCCCAATAGCAGTCTATGTTAGAGGTTAAGCTTGTTAAAAATGCTCTTAAAGCTCTACAGATGTTTACCAAAAAAGTCTTTGCAGGCTCTCAGCTATTAAGAGCTTCATGCTGTCGCTGTCCATGGTGCTGAAGAGGATGATGGATTATTTGAGTTGTCTACAGGTTTGTGAGCCATGTTACAGGTTAAACTAATAAGCACTAATGAAAAATAGACACAATAGAAGTATTTTATACACTTAGAATTGTCTCACTGAATACACTTTAGATTTTGTAGCCTTGGTGGTGGACTGAAAGCAACTTCCAGAGTGAGCTGAGAAGCTTGAAGCGGTTGCTTGGTCAGCCTTGTTTTAAGTTTGGAAAAAAAAAAGGCTTGAAAAGAGACGCAATCATGTGGAGGATGTTCTTACAGAGTGAATCACCCGGGTAAACAGGAACAAGCTGCATTTTGAATTAAACATCATATCAAAAGAATGAGGGGAATGTGTTGTGAATGCTAAGACGTCTACAGATTCATTAAGGTTTTCCTCCTCCAGGCTGCTCGTCTTTCTCTCTCTGGTTTCTGGTGTTTTTCGGCACTGAAGATAGTCAACTGAAGTGCTGGAAATGTGAAACCAAATCCTGCAGTCAGATACATATTTCCAAAAATATAACATGGGCAGTAACAGAAGTTGCTCAAAACTATAAAAAGAACGTAAAACACAAACACAGTTCAACCAACAAAGATCCCGAAGAACAGCCAACGCAAAGAGATCACTAAAATCAACAACACAGCTAGGTTTTAAAAGAAAAGTAATGATGGATAACCCAGTCATGATTTAACATTGAATGGCATTGTTCTGTCTCTAATAAATGAGTGTGATGCACACGTTTAATGTACACTCTTTTTGGTGGGTGAAACTATTCATAATGTTTCTTTTAGGGAAACACAGTACACGTATCTAATTATACCTATGCATCACAAGTAGATGTAGTAATGTTTACTATTTTGGTGTCCAGAAATACATGAAAAGTATGATATCCATATATTTAAGCATTTTTAACTCTTAATACAATAAGTACAACTGACAGCATGTGGTGTCAATCTAGCACAACTTTAGTATACTACTTCTAAATACATATTCTAAGTACTAGGTTTACCTGAGTATAGTTTCACTTGGGTGACTACAGTGAGATTAGCTGTAAATGTGGTTGAATGCAAACTCTGACATGCACACCCAAAACCCCAATATTTGGACAACTTTTTGATGCACCACTTACTGAACTGGTATTGAACATTGCCATTAAGCATAAATAGTTAAAGGTCCCCTCCAGACATGTATTAAAACATATATACAAATAGTCTGCTTGGAACAAAAATGTGTGTCTGACATGTTTTTTCCACAGGAAAGTATAATTTCCACATTAAAATCCTTAAAAAGGCATCTACTCCTTCTAGCTCATTAAAAATTCCAGAATTTATGAATATGCAAATTCTGTTCATTTTTTAAAGTTTTCCTGCTGGACACAAGATGTCTCTTACTTCACTGTGAAGTCCATTCTCAGTGTGTGTGCACTGGCAGCTTCAAGTTTCTACGTCACACTTGTATAAGTTGCAAATGGGACCAGGATTGGCTGCCTCCAGACTATCTGTGATGTCACAAATCAACCCTCAAAATCAGATTTTCAATGAGCACATAGAGAGTTTCCACATTTAGCAGATAAATGTGAAAACATCCCTGTAGTGTCAAACTCTGCACATAAATCATTCTGTACAGTGAAGCTGAAACATTCAACTGTAGGAACAAGAAAAACAACATATTTTTGAGTGGAGGGGAACTTTAATGGATAATAGTTGCATTTGAGTGATGACAGTTAACAGTAACGATACCCAGACATGGACCACTGTCAGCCATTTTGTGCAGTCTGGTTGCCCAGGTTGGCAAGGCTATGGCTATGTATTAACAAAATCCTTATCCCTTTGTATGAAAGTGCTGCTGCCACAAAATGGTATCAACATGGGCACAGTCAAACCCAAATGAAACAGCACATACGTCATTAAAACTTTGGAAGCAAAGCAAGGCTGATGAATAGGAGAGAGACCCGACTTCAGAATACATGTATGAATGCAGCAAATCAGGCTATTGACAAAGTGTTTACTACATTCTCATAAACAAAGAACCTTGCTCAGCCTTTCCTCAATTACTCCATCTGCAGATCCAAAACAGCTCTGTAGGAGTTATTCATTCATTGTAATTTCACTACCAATACATTACCTTGAAAATGCACAATCTGTTTGCCTATCACTGTTTATTCTGCGTAATTAGTGAAGCTGAGCTGCTTGTTTTAACTGAAATCCATTTCAAGTGTGTGTATGTGTGTGTGTGTGTGTGTGTGTGTGTTCACCTCATATTACATTATTGAAATACGGGGTATTATTACACCATAATTTCCCACGTTGCAAACAGTGAAAATATGGCAACCATTCCGTCAACTGTAGCAGCCAGACGCTGACAGCTGGTAGCTAGCCTGGTAACCAGTTTTAAAAGTGCTGAACCCTATCATAAGACATCTGTTTGCATTTAGTTAAGTCAAGCTCCGAGTTTTTCAAGTGGTTACTCAGGAAACCGCATCAACAAAATGAAAATATAACCTTAAATGTATAAAAAGTGGGAATTGGCCACCATTCAAACCGTTTCATGTACTCCTGCTTTGACATTATTTTGGCAGTTGTCTGTATCTAAATTCTAGGGGGTAGAGCAGGCAGACCTTCTTCCTGACTCTGCTTCCCCCACATGCTTTACTTCACCTTTCTATTAGCATAGCACCAGTGCCACCTTCTGTTTGCCTCTTACTTTCCATTTTTGGCATCAGTTTCATCCTTCTTCATCCCGTCTGACAGTTAGGAAGGATTACTTCATGCAGACACCCATTCTTTATCTTTAATTTCCACCATCTCCTTCCTTCTTTCTGTCAGTCTCATTCTCTCTGTCTGTTTCCTCCCAGCTATAAACACAAACTGCAAGCCTCTCCATGGCGCCCATTTCTCCAGATGTGAGTGTAATGAGTTTGAACATGTCTTCAGCAGGAAATATGTTCTTTGTTTAATGACCCTTATTTAGAGAGACTGGCACAATATGGTATAGGTCATCATTTTTGTCTTTTTTTAAACTCCTACGGATGCATTTTGAAAATATAGCAACATGAATAAATCCAGTGAGACCTGTTCAAAAGGGTGATACCTTGACAGAAAGAAAATACATAGTCAGAGTACATACTGTATACTCGCATCCCTGTGCCCAATTACACACACATCTGCTACTTTTTAACATGTAAAACAGACAGATATTTAATCATACTGAGTAATAAATGAAAGTAAACAAGCTTAAAAACAACGAATAGGTTGCCACAAGTAAGACAAAGCCAAGTAATTGGAACAAAGAGACTGACAGAAGATGGTCACACAAAAATAGGCGTAAGAGGTATGGAGTGGTTAAATGGTTAGACAGGTGCAGTATAATTACTGAATGGAGAATCTGATAAAAAGACAGGGAAGTGGAGTGAATAGAGAGTCATGTTGAGCCTCTGGGGTGTAGGGGATATTTCTCTTCCATAATGGATATGTCCACGTGAGAGCAAACACACACACACACACACACAAGCACGAGGGCCTGCAGATAGAAAACTCCATTAAAAGGCTTTATTAAACCATCAAAAGTCAGATCCCTCTTACAATCAGCTGCCACTTAATAGAGTAAATTAATTCATCATATTTAAAGCAAGAGAGAGACAGGGGTGGTCAGTGAGGTGGCTTTATCTTTCTTCAGATAGGTGGGGGTGTGAGGGTGTAGCAAAATGGGAAGAGAAGGGATCGGGGAGGGAGAGAAAGAAAGAAAGAGAGGAAGAGAAAGAATTGGATTTTTAGAGAGATGGCAGCTAAATGAAGCCATAGAGTGTGGTACAGATGGAGAATGGCTTCAGACACAAGGTAATTATTTCCTGGCTGGTGGAATGGAAGGAGCAAGGGCTCCTTCATTAACTGGCTGTTCATTACTGATGGATAGAGGGGATGGACACGCATAGGCACATGCAAGCATGCACAGTCGTATGTGCACACACACACACACACATGCTCACTTCCAATGCTCCCACACCCTTATGCAGATGTATATACATTCACAACTGCTTAATCAGTCTCACAATTTTTTCTCAAATGAACACTACGTCTGGAATGCTGATTAAGTGTTGTAGACATGAAAAATATGAAGAATGTGTCATTCTCTTCCTCCACTGATGAAGATGAATATCTTTTAAGGTCAGAGTTAAGGTTATATAATTGCAAAATTGAGTGTGAATTCATTTTAGGAGTCACTGGGGCAGCTTGTTTTCTTTGCAATTTAAAGGAAGAGTTCGACATTGCTTTCAAGAGTAAGGTGAGAAAATGAAAAAAGTAATATGATGTTCCAGCCAGCAGTCAACTAACTTAGCTTAGCACAAAGACCGGAAATGGGGGGAAACTGCTAGCCTGGCTCTATCCAAAGGTAACAAAATCTGCTGGTTTTAGAGGTGCTGGTAGGTGGATTTTGTTACCTTTGGACAACTCCAGGCTAGCTGTTTCTCCCTGTTTTCAGTCTTTGTGCTAAGCTAAGTTAGCCGGCTGCTGGTGGTAGCTTCATATATTGTGTACAGACATGAGAGTGCTATCAATCTTCTTCTCTAACTCTCATTAAGAAAGTGAAACGCATATTTCCACCAATAAATGTCGAACTTTTTCCTTAAGATATTATGCTCAATTTTTGACTTTGTGCAAGACCAGACTATTTTATGTACACATTCACAAACCCAGTCACCCCTCACTTTTAGCCCTGGCCACCTGCAGTTGTGTAAGGCATTGGTATCAGCATTCAAGATCATCAAGTACTCAACCACCCCATTATTTAAACGTCTGCATTGAATCACGTTGACTTTAGGTTTTAGAACGATAACGCTCACAAACAAGGTGATAGTGTAATCTGTGTGATTTGAAGTACAAGTCTTACAGATAAGTGGGCACTCAGAAAAGAGTAGCATTAGGTTCATCAGTTTAAAAAGAGATTTGAAGCTTTAAGTTGAAAGGATGGAGAGAGAGTTGGGAGGGGGGTAAAGCAGCCTTGTTTATTCCTCTCATAAAGGGCTTGTCATCTCTGTCAGCCCAGAGGAGAGAAACCAATTTGCAAGCTGACACCTTGTGACGTGTGGATGCGCGCGTGTGTGCATGTCAATGCACAGCCATGCCCACAACTTCTCACCTGTTTGCACTTCCCCAACCATATACTTATGATCATACAAGTATATATGCACATACACCGAGCCGAGGAAACACATGGATGCCAGTGTGTGTCTCGACAGCATAAAACATGTACAAAACCTGCAGAAACATAGGCTACACACACACACACACACTTAGACAAACAAGTTATGAATTTGAATGCAGATGAGTGTCTGGATGAAGGTTGCTGCAGGCTGTCCATTTAGGAGAGTCATCACCCTGTTTCCATCTATGACACCTGGAGACACCACAGTCACTTTTCATCTATCTCAGACACCTGAAGACAGAGAAAGAGATACAGAGAGAGGGAGAGGGAGACATTCGGAGAAAATGAGAGGCAGAGAAAGGAAAGAAAAATAAACAAATAAAGCCCTTAAAGTATTTTGTGCATAAGCATGCATGCTCAAATTTGCATGTGTGTTTCAGTCTTTCTTGCTGTGTGTGTGTGCTGCCGCTTTAGGACTGCACTGTCAGTTTTATCGTATATAAATGCCAAGGGTGAAAGATCATCTCATTATCATACCTACTGGCAGCAGCTTATTCAATGCCGCTACTGAAAACTGTATTTATGTCTGTGTTGGAGAGAGAAAGACAAAAGTAAGGGATTCATTGTCTTACACTCTTTATTTCACTTTTGCATCTGTCACATATCAAGTTTGATGAGGACTTCTTCATATATTTTCTTTATAATTGTACAAGCATTACTATCACTGATGTCTTTGAGTTTAAAATTGTTAAATACAAATAAACTCCATGAATTCTAGCAGTGCTTTCAATGTAGAACATAAAAAAATGTATTGTATTCTACAGATGAGAAAGCAGTTAGTGAATGTGCACAGTAGCACTGTTGCTTCTAGGCCATTTTAAGTGGAATGGCTAAGACACCTGACAGCTACAACAACATATGAATCACTGCTGAGAGTTTGCTCTTCTCTTTTCACTTATCAGAAAGCTCCAAATTGATATGAAACGTGCCTAAAATATAGTGCAGCTCTACTCTACATTTACATAACTGCAACAACCGATGAAGTGGCTAATAAAACATGTTTTTAAGAATCATGTTTTTGCAATCTAAAGCTAGATAAAAGCCCAGATACAGAGAAGCCACCCTTCAAATTGCTCAAAGTTCATTTTGCTGATTGATGATACCTTGCACCCTGATGGCTCTAATAGAAACTGTTACTGTGTTACATCTCTCTATACCCTTGAAGAATCCACAGTGACTTACACAAGGGCAACATTAAAGCATATGAACATTCTTCAAGTATCTCAAGGCTAAGTTGACAGATAATTCAAAGTGCTTTAAGTGCCACCTCAGTCACTGAGAGAAGTTGAACAAGATCATGTTAAAAGATCAGGAGGAAACAAAAGAGATACGTTTTCATTCAGTGTTATAAAATGTAAAAGAAAAAAATGATTCGACAGCTCAGACTCAGGGATAAAGATCACTCCACAAATGGGGGCGCAGAAGGGAGTCAACACGTAAGGTGTGGACTGGAGTGTAGGTGCATTGGTGTAGCACTCTTTGCATCACTTTTTAGGTTTTTCTAAATGTTATGAACTGGATGACAGCAGTCATGAGTGAGACAGAGAGAAAGTTTGTATCTGAGAATCTAGAGGGCTTAAAGATAAACTGTTTAAGCTTTCTTAGTGAGTTGTGAGTTTCTAAGAGTGGATGGAGGAAGGCCAGCAAGCAGGATGTTGTAGCAGTCAAGTCAAGAAATTATGAGATCATAGACCAGGAACTGTGCAGACTCTTGAGCCAGGGTCTGATTTGATGGATGTTAGAAGCAATTCAGCACAGTCAATCAGTGACTGCTGTGAGAGCATCAAAGGACAAAGTGGTTGTCACGGTTTACAATTAGGCTTTTGGCAGATTGGGTAGGTATTACATTGTTTTGCTCAGTGGTGAAGCAGAGAAACAGGACTGTCCATGCAGGGCTGAGGAGCAGCTGTGTCTTGTCCAGACTGAAGCTCAGGTAGGAAAGATCCGCGTATGCTGAGACCCATTCTGCTCAAACCTGTGTGGATCAAAGGAGAGGACGGCGAGGTATACAGCGGAGTTGGCAAAACAATGTGTGAGACTTGATGAGTGAGCCAGTGGATAACATAAAGGGGCTAAAAACTGAGCCCTGAGGGACCACAGACCTGCTAGATACAGCCAGCTGCAATTGTGTTTAAGTCCACTCATCCATGTGTGTCATCACATGAAACAGAGTCAGGAGGTCCCAGAGCCAAAAGATGATACTGTGACCTCCGATATGCTCTGGAGAGGATTGCAGCTGACTCTCTCGCTCTCTTTCTCTCTCAACCCAACCAGTCGAGGTAGATGACCGTCCACCCAGAGCCTGGTTCTGCTCGAGGTTTCTGCCTGTTAAAAGGGAGTTTTTCCTTGTCACTGTCGCCTAGTGCTTGCTCATGGTGGGAATTGTTGGGTCTCTGTAAATAATATTATAAAGAGTACAGTCTAGACCTGCTCTACATGAAAAGTGCCCTGAGATAACTTCTGTTATGGTTTGGCGCTATATAAATAAAACTGAAAAAACTGACTGTAATGCCACCCGGAGAACAATCTGTGACCATGGTTTTCAGTCTGGGTCAGGTATCTTGGAGTCTTACTCACAGGTGATAAGCAGCACTGTGAGACTGAACACAGGTTAGAAGCATTGCTGAGGTAATGCTGGATTTGTGTCAGATTGAAATGGCAAAGAGAGAGCTGAGCTATTAAGCAGAGCTCTTAATTTCCTGTCCAATTTTTATTCCAACTAACTTCAATCACATATTGTGAAGTGAAACTGCAGTTAAAATGGAACAAGGTGAGCTTTTCGTATAGGGTGGCTGGTAAGTGAGGATACCATAGAACCCCTGCACCTTCTTTGGACACCTGGTAAGCATGCGACCTGGCAGCTTCTCTTTGAAGGGGCACGGCTGACTTGGAGGATCCCCCGAAGGAGATGGAGGAATTTTCTTAGGAAAAGGCCAAAGACAAAGCCTTCCTTGTCTAATATAATATTCCCACTTATCCCTCGTTTAGTAGTTCCCATCTGTGCTGATGGCACGCGGCTCATCCTTATTGCCTCAACATGTTTGTGTGATAATGTCTTTTGTCAGGTCTCAATAAAGCCAATGCACTGCATTTAAAAAAGGAAACTTTGAAAACGGATGCCCACAGTCATAGAAAGGGCACGTTCAGATCAAAGCCCTCTATGAACTGTTATTGTCTCAGTGGATCAAGTAGATTGACAGATAATGCATATCTACAAACAGCCCTTAAGGCATATACACACGCTTATCATTCTCTTTCTTTCTGCCTCTGTTTCTCTATATCTCTCAAAGACAAATATACACACACACTTGCATTTGATTTCCCCTTCAAGCTTCAAAGACGGACCTGGAGTGACGATGAGGACAGGGATTAATCTGAGAAAGCATCAGAAAGCTGCGTTATCCACCCAGATTACCACTCCTGCTGCTCCAGGGGCCAAGGGATGTGTCTGTGTGTGTGTTTATGTGTACACGAGTGTGCTTTCAGGTATATGTGTGCATGTGTGCCAGTGTGTGGATGCGCAGATTTCTGTGTTGAAAGCTAGGAAGTAAACACAACCTAATGTTCTAGGACAAAGCTGGGACAGAAGTTGAAGATAAACAAGGCGACATAGACGGTAAAAAGTCATAATAAACTTTTTGAAAATTATTTTTTGCCAAGGAAAGTTTGTTTGCATCGAGCTCATTTTAAAAAGCTCATACAGCAAACTTTTGATTCAAGGTGGAGGAAGTAGGTAGTTTCAACGACTGTTTCCAGTTTGAGAGATAGAGAGGAGTGTTATTTAAAAATGAGATGGGATGAAATATTCAGAATTTCATTCAGACGAAGGGAAAAACATGACACTGTAAATAACAGCAAGCAGCTAAACTTATAGATGCTCGGAAAAGAATAAGCATAAATGGAAACTTGATGTCACATTCCTATTGAGTAGTTAGAGATAAAGAAGGCACGTAATGCAAATTGTGTAACAAAAAGATTAATAAAGAGCAATAATTTTAGGTTACCAGCATCAGATTTATAAAATATATATCTATTTTGACTTTGTTTTGCCTTTTTAAAGATGTTACAATACACTATGCATTGTCACATTATAACGATCAAATAATTTATACACAAATCCTGTCTTACAATGCTGTCGATTCTGTCCACAAGGGAATGTGTAATGAGCAGTAAATGTACTGCATGTGTACTCATTTAATACTAATAATGGATGAAGACAATTAAACATCCTTGACTGAAACAGAGAGAGATCAATGATAGACATGTGAATGATGATGAGAACAATGACACAGAACCTAATTAATATGATGGATGATAGGGTGGATGATTTTGACAAATAACGCTAGATAAAGAATGAGGTGGGGAGGAAAGGAGAAAAAAACAGGGTTATGAAAGCATAGGTGCTGGCAGGATGGATGGATGAAGGAACATTGAGGTCAAAGATGGATAGAGCGATGGCTCTGTTGACGGCTGTGGGAATGTTAAGGTGAAAACATGGAGCAATATCACTCGGTAATACACATCATTTGAAATATATTCTCATTTTTAAAAGCTTGAACCTCATTTTTAAGGCTCCATTTCAAATGTTTGTTAGTATTAGTGTTTACTCATAATTCCATGGTCATAAGAACGATGTGTACTTGAAAACAACAAAATGAAAAAGGGTCTGTCAGTGTTCTCTCAGCAAGAGTACATGATCTCATGTAAAGCCAGCGGGACCACCCTCTGCCAAATCTCAGCCAATGTATGTATTTTTTTTTTTATTTTGCTTTCAAAGTAATTCTGAAGAGTTTGGACGTCATATTCAGACTCAATCTTAAAGCAAGACTATATAACTTTTGATGAGCAGCTGCAACAGCGGCCTCTGCTGCCACAAACGGTAATTACAGGGCGCATTTAATTAAGTTGATGAAGGGTGCTGAACTTTTCTAACTAGAGGAAAGCTATTTTAAGGGGAACACTAGACCAGGCTGGACAGCTGCACTAACGGCAGTTGTGTGCTAAAATGTGGATGCTAACAGCTAGGATTACTCACCAAAAACCCAATGACTAGTGACTAGCAACAGGTAAGGGTCCCGCCTTGGCAAGGTTGACCACTCAAGCCATGGTGACAGACAGTTAGTGAGTTACCCAGCATGTGAATATGTCCCACTAATGTTACGTTACGACATCGTGTTCACACACCGCGGAAAATACAGTCTGATGGCTGCTAGAATGTAGATCTGTTCATAAAGAGCTAAGTTACAAATTGGCGATCTAACGATCAAGCTTATTCACAGAAGGGCTGATTGAAACCCGGTTATGCTAGACTAAGAGGTAGTTTGTTAACTTAGTGTTACCTATGCTTCTGCTAAATACACATCAGTTTACTTTGCAACAAACACTCTCCTAACGTTAGGAAATTGAATCATGACCACAAACACTAATAGCAGATTAATTTTAATCCGAACATCAAACTGCCACTTCAACATAGCAAGGCAATGCATAGCAGAAGCCAATGTTAGAAGCTAAATTACCGGTCAAGTAAAGCAGACAGCATCTCCGAGTCTGTTCAGAAACCCAGCTGTTGCTTTGCTTCTTTCCATCGTCTTATTGTTGGACCAAGGGTTATTCTTGTCTTAGTCCTGCTCCTCCTCCTGCTGACCCCCTCACTAGTTTCTTCTTGTTTGTAACGCTCAACGCTCAGTGGATGGTGGCTGTTGAATTTCCTCTGACATATCTGTTGTGGTCACCTTCCTTCTTGTTCTTTTTATGTTTTATGATGGCTGGCAAACAATGTGTGACGCACTACTGTCACCCACAGCTATATGACAGTACTGTAGTACAGGTAATTGGCCATACCTGACCACACAATGCTACGGTCAGTGTGTGTGTGTGTGTGTAGGATTTTGAGAACAAACTACAGTTATGTTTTTGCTGCAAACTGCAAAGAATAGGAAAAAGTGATATTGAACCAATGTGGTCTTCCTTGAAGCACTCAGCCTTTACAGAGGAGAGTCAAGTGGTTCTCAGTGCTTCATCCGTTCTGAAAGGCAGTTCACTCATCCTTTTTTAATGTGTAATGCTTTATTGATCCATATGAGGTTTAACACTACACTATACACACCCAACTTGCAACTTCATGGCACATGTTGTATATAGCAGTATGGTTATTTAATAGAAAATACGGCCAGTATGTTGCTTAAGAACGCTTCTGTGGTTGACTGAACCTCAACCCAGAGTTGTCTCTGTAACCACCAGGCCACTCTGCCACTTCTAATGATAAAACTCTCCAGCTACTCTGCTTTGTGTATAATGACTCACTGCAAGAATCCAGCACCACTGCAGTGAAAACAGAAGCTGGAGTTAAAGCAAGGCCAGCAATAAGTTGTCTCATATCTCAGCATCCTGTCCCAAGATGCCCTCTGTCTGCTTCACTCCCTTATTTTATTTTTCAGAGGCAGTCATCTTTCTCTGCCTTCTCCACGCTCTGTACTGTTTAACTCATTTTGCGATGAGCACCGGAGCCCTTCAGTGTGACAAACAATGAGTGTATGCGTGCCTCTACTGTATGTAGCGTATTCAGAGTGAACACAGGTCCACGCTCTCTCACTGGGGCATGAACAATTCTTCATATTATTGCACCGTGTGCAAAAGCTCCTGCATCTGTGAGCAATCACGGGCGCAAAGCAATCGGTCAGAATAAAGCAGACTCAGTGACTGCTCCCCTCAACAACTTGTCATCTTTATTTTATCCACTTCTTGCGTTAATATTCACAACAGAAACATTACATCCACGTCTCCTTGTTGGGTGAATAAGATTTGTTTGTGTCTAGTGAGTGCATGGCTCAGTGATCCATCCATTCGGCTGTGCTGAGAATGAGAACATCATGCGCCATAATGGTATGGATCTTTGTGTTTTTTTGTCTCTTCCTTCCTGCCTGTGATTCACCAAGTTCACACAAGGCAATATAAAAATGTGTCTAGTATCGAGGGAAATGTAATGTAATGATAAGCAGAGAGGAGGTTTTGACACCAAACAATAGCTTGACTGGATTAATGGAAAGAGTCGATGTGGACAGAGGCTGAGGTTCATCCTGGTTTGACTTGGCATAAGTAAACACTTAAGTCTTTTTTCTTCCTCTACTGATCCTTTCCTCTGCTATTCTGTTTCTCCCACTGCTCCCTCTCTTCTATCACAGCTCTCTCACTATCTCCCTCCCTACCCCAAAATTGTGTCTCTTCCCCTCTGGATAGTGTTCATTAGTATGATAAATCTTTCAGGCCTTCCTAAATATTCTGCTCAGTTTCTAATGAGACACACACACACAGGCACGCACACACACCAAAACAAAACTTGGGGCAATGGTGTAAAGATCAAACCTAGTTTGGGATCGGATAGATAATGCATCCTTTCCAAGTTACCTCAAGGTAGGGCCCCACAGATTTTGTACACAAAACCATATCAGTTCACATTCTGTAAATGGAACAAGACCAATGTCAAAACTGTACAAAAACAAGACAGAAATCACCTTCAATGCAGCCAGCGTAACACAAAGGAATGTGCTTTCTAATGTGCACTTCTGAGTTAATTATTGAGGACCAAAAGCAACTACATAGAATTGTAAAATATCTCCATGTCTTTCTCCCATAGCCCTCACAATGAATGCCTGCTCCCCTCCATGGTGCTGAAATGCTTTTCACACAGGCTACAGTTAACATCTCCCCCGCGTGTCCCCTTAACAGATTAGCTGATGTCAGAAATTCTCCCACAGCACCCACATTGCTAAAAGCTCAGGCCGGGGAGTCATGTAGGTCATGTAGGTTTTGTCATCCTGTCATTACCAACTCCCATTTGTGATGTACAATACCTGCTGTGCCCCCATTAGATTAAAGTGAATCCAACTCTCATACAAACTGTGTGGCAGCTCAAGGCCAGGGTCGTGGTAGCATAAGGAAAGCTGGAGAAGTCCCAGGTAGAAGGTCTAATATGCAGATGGCTAACCTACCTACTTATCAACAAGTCCTCCAACCACATAGGTAATTTGTTCCTAACCTCCAATAGGACCCACAGGAGCTTTTTCTAAATTAGCACCCCTACCAGTGGCAGGAGATATGACTCCAAAAATGACACAATAGGTTGTTTGCCAGTGACTCCCAAAACAACATATATCGGCGTGCCGGACCTTCATCATCATGGTAACAATAATAAACATGTGGTTAATGTTGTGAAACAGTTGCAGTTTGGTTAGGTTTAGGCACCAAAACTACTTGGTTAGTTTCAGGAAAAGATCAGGGTTTGGGTTAAAATAAGTGTTTAACTTTGGGTTTTACACCTGACACGAACAGCGGTCTCCTGGGTGAAAGTCCTGTGTTCTTTGAGCACGTGGAAGAAGTTTGCCTTCAAAGCCTTCTGCCAGAAAGCCTTTCTAACATGTGGTTAACGTCAAACAGTCACAGTGTGGTTAGGTTTAGGCACCAAAAGTATGTACTGTACTTCAATGTTGACTTATTATTTTAACCCAAAACATGATCTTTTCCTAAACCTAACCAAGTAGTTTTGGTGCCTAAAGCTAACCAAACTGTGGTTAATGTTGTGAAACGGTCGCAGCTTGGTTAGGTTTAGGACGTATTTATACGGACGTATTTTTGGGGAGGACAGTCTCCTACTTATCAATCTGTTCTTTTAACTGTCCATATGAATCACTGTCCTCAAAAAAAGTACTGAAAACTAACTGTCAAACTGTTCTTCAAAAGGTTTTATTCTTCAAAGGGCACCTGATCTCATGTAGGGTGACATGAGGCTTCTAAGTGACCGTGAGTGTATTGCCTGTTATCTGAGAATATCTTAGGTAAGTGTAGGTAATGCCTGTTGGTGTGTGTGAGTTTCCTCTTCAGTGCCTCCTACAGTCTGTGGAGAGGTGCTTCTTCAGGGTCACCTCCTAATAAATGACAGAGGCAGAATATCTGATTCTGTCTCTCCTCCTCCACTTCCTCCCTCTTGCCATCCACCAATACAGGGACTGCACAAGGAGGATGACCCTTACCTGCCATACACGTTCACACAAAATCCTATAGGTACTCACTCTGTCACACGCATACGCACACCGGCACTGCGCCGTTTCTCCTGACTTACCCGGAGCTGTCCGGGGACAGATTAGCTGTGACACAGTGTTGCCCTGCCACCTCTGACCTTTCAGAAAGTTCTAAGAGAGCAGACCCCTGGCTTACCACTGAAATCCAATTACCCAACCAAGCAGGGAGGCAAGAGAGGGGAGAAGGAGGATACGGTAGCAAGAGAGGGTTGGCAGAGAGGGAAAAATTATACTGAAAGTTTGCCATACTGAGGCTCTCCATCAAGCTTGCTCCATTTCGATCCCTCTTCACCGTGTCCTTTACTCCCATTTGTTGTGCTGCTTTGTTTCTTTTGCCATCATTTACAAATTGCCTACCGCACCATTATGCCATTTTTGTTGGACTGTATTTGTTTCATGATGCCTGCAGTAAAGGACAAGAAACAGAGGAGAAAAAGATGTGACAGCATGGCCGGGTGCAGTAAGCGCAGCAGAGCAAACTAATCAGTTTTATATCATTAGATACAAGCCACTAAAAGTTTCAAGGTAATCTGAGATTGCTAATGGATTGCACCAAACAAGAAGGGGGAAAAACACTGTCCAAGTTTGCATAAGCTTTAAAAACTTTCTATTAGCATTGCATATTCATGAGTATTGTGATTGCTTCTGCAATCTCTATAATCAGTCTTCTGAAGGTTATAAAAAATCTTTTTATTTATCTTATCTTTGCTTATCTGTATCGATCATTGAATCAGAGTTCAGGTAGCTTTTATCAAAGGTGTGCAGCGAGACTTTGATATAAGCATTGATGCCAGGGCCCACATATTCCTCCCAAAGGCTCCAGAGAAGCCTGATAACCAGCATTATCAACAGTAAGATCAGTTCGCCTGGGATACAATATCACCTCCAATCCTGTTAATGCTGATGAAGGATCTACTGCTTCTACTTTTGAATTCATATGCAGCAGCTTAGCAGGTTAACAGATCTGGATATTGGGGCAGGCTGCAAATGAATGGGCCACAGGGTGTGCTTCACTAATACTGTACATGTGTGTGGGTGTGCAAGGGAACAAAAGAGCAGATCTATCTATCTATCTATCTATCTATCTATCTATCTATCTATCTATCTATCTATCTATCTATCTATCTATCTATCTATCTATCTATCTATCTATCTATCTATCACAACACAATAGTATGAAGGAATCCAGAAGGAATCCAGCGATGGTGTGGTTTAAGTGTGGTAAAAATAAAGACTGAGAGCTTGAGTCATTCTGACATGTGTTATACACTATCATCTGTTATTAACTACCTCCGTCTGTATATGTGTGTGTGTGTGTGTGTGTACATCTGTTGCTTTGTGTTAAAAAAAAGAAAAAGTAAGATTTAAATGTGGAAAATGTTCAACACAATAAAAGAACAACTTCATATGTGCTGATGTGCTTTCCAAGGCAAACTGAAAGTGTTGATTGACAAACAAGCTCAACATTGCCACCATTTAACATCATTCAAACGTTCTTTAAATTAAACCAAGTGCAGTGATTAGATAAACATGTAAGACAAAGCTCTCCAGCTTTTCTCACATTTATTTAGTCATTTAAAGATTAACTTTATTTTCTGCTTACTCTGAATGTGACATTGACTGAGAAACATTTTGCTTAGTTTTAGGTGTGTTCAAGCCAGGCTCCTCCAATTCTATCCCACAATTAAGCAAAGCTAAATTACAGTCATTTCAGCCAAACACTTTCTGGCTTATTTTCTTTGAACATTTTCACTCGGACCTTTTTCTTTCTTGGCAAATTCTACTTCTCAACTAAGTTCTTGTTGTGAATCTAATCCATCGTTCTGCTACCAGTGTTGCAGTGCTGTCAGTGTTTGTATGCATGCGCATAATAAGCAGATACAGGTCAGGGAACCTGGACAGGTTTTGTATCCTGAGGACATAATCTGACTTTAATTCCAATCACTTGCATGACTAGTCACATTGACGTGATCCCCTTCAGGACATACACACAAAAGCCAACACACACACACACACACAAACATGTTCTAAAGATCAATTAATACCATTAAGTGCCTTTTTCCATTTTCTTTTGTAGGTTTATGTATTTTTTTTTCACTTTAACTTTTATTTGCTTTAACCATTCCCCCTTTTATTGAATTCCCTTGGTTTTTACATATTTCTTTTTTCATTGTGTGTTTTTTTGTCCTCAGCTTTGCACCGATCAATGTGAATATTGAAGCTTAAATGTGTCCTAACTGCTTTTGATGGCTAGCAGAGACGTGATGAACAGACAAAGTGGGAATTAAATCAGAGGACTGAAGGACAATGGCAGTTTTAAGCAACAAAGTTAGGCCAGGTATAAATTGACAGACTTAGAATATGAATATCACTCATCCAAAGCACCATAGTCAAGCATGTAGATACGTTTTTAAGATAATTCATTTTGGCATTTCTCAGAGTCAATAGCAGGGTTGAAAGGAGATCAAAAGCAAAATGTGTCAACTTGGTAATTAAACCCTGGGAATAAATTCAATAGACCAAAACTACAAAGAAGATATAACATGTACACTGGCCAGTATCCTGTTTAGCTGTGAAGCTGAGTGAAGCTATGTTGCAGAATACCACCCGGCATTTGTCATTCTCAAAATCACAAAAAAAAACAAAAAAAAAAAGATTTGCAAAACTATCATAAATACAAAATCACAAACACCACCACTCTCAAACAGCTGGCACCCAGGACTGTGTTTTAAATAAGATAAAACTCTTATCATAATCTAAATGATATAGTGAAAGAGGAACAAAGCCAGTCCCATTTGCTCGTGTGTATAATTAGAGACTTGGGAGACACACCAGTGGAGAGATCATTTCCTCTCTTTCTCTGTAGAGGTTGAGTGATGAGATTGAGACGTAAGGTATGGGATTGCTTGTGACACCTCCTCGAAACAACACCTGCTACCTCGCTAACACGTTTAGCATAAAGTAATCAAACTTTTCTCATTATCTCAGCAATGCAAGCCAATTAGACATGATACATCAACAACTCTGCAATTATCTACAATTACAACTCATTAGGCTCTGATTTACTTATGTTTTAATTAGCTGGCGCCGCACTTTGCGTTGCAGACAATGTCCTCGTGCTGCCGTTTGGTGGTTGTTGTCGTCGCTAATGCAGCTGATGTTGTTTGTTGGATTGTTGCACTTGGCTGAGCATGGCGTACTCAAGAGGCCATCAATCTCCTCTTCATTGCCTCACTGTTGACTTTCAAACCTCATACACTAGCCTCCCTTTTGTATGGCTGGGCAAGTCGAGTATCTGTTGGTAAGCTTCTATTGATGATACTTTGTCTAGAGTTCAGTATTTCTCCAACAAGTTCTCTAGATTGTATTAACTGTTGCAAACAACAGAGGTGACTGACAGTAAATAAATGTCGGGTGGAAGAACCCTATTTTATCACGTTTATCCCACTAAGTGTCACTGACATTTATTTCCAATAGTACTAAATAGAACCCACAAAGGGAAATATAGCTTATTTCAGTGTATGTGGTGTGTCTAATGCAGTTAATAGAGCATGGCATATCCCTACATCAGTGGTCAACGTGTCTTGGAAGCCAACCCATTATGTGGTGGCTTTCCCTTTTCTGGGCTTTTAGCATCTTTGCATGAATAAGGAAGTGACAGAAAGAGTTGAAGGCAGAGAGGAGGGGAGAGGGATGGATTTAGAAAAGCTCTGTAATTGTTGGAGGGAGGGAATGGACTGGAGGAAGAGGCGAGAAAAGAGAATGGGATTGACGCCACAGATTAACCATTCGCTGTTCCCCCATCGAGGTCCGTGAACGTGTAATTTAGTTATTTCACTTTAAGCTCCTTTCATTTCTCCCCGGCAACATTTTAACCATTTTTAGTATCAATTGTCTCTTGCCTTCATGACAGAAACAAACCAAACCAATTTTCGCCCTCTTGTTTTTGAAGAGGCAATCAGCAAAGTGTCCTTGGTTTGATTAGATTCCAAGCTGCTGTCTTCCTTCCCACCATTTACACACTTTCTTATTTCGGTTGTCTTTTTTTTTTTCTTCTAAAAGGAAAGTGCAATAAGGCTTCTTCTTAAACTCCGTGGAGATTACATGAAGTTGAGAATCCTCCATAAATAGTTGACCCAAATAGTCTACTCTATCTTTCATCACACATGTTCTTCTTCATTCCACTTATGCAATGTCTACCTTTCATCCTGTGCCTCTTGAGGAAATCAAATTACCATCAAGTGACCGTCTCTGCTTATGTGGCCATTTGCAGGTGACTACAGTGCTCTCTTAAAAGCTGCATCCTGGTGCTGCACCGTGAGTGACTGCCACATGACCACAGGATGCCTTGGCATAAATCTTGCTCCTCCTCTCAACTACCAGGATGCATTTTAAAAACTCTTCTTCACTCCCATTTCTCCACTCTATTCTGTCATTCTGTCTATTTTCGGCCTCTTTTTCTTAAGTAAGCTTGATCTGGATTTGTTACCAGTCATAATTCAGTTTTAATCACCTTTCAGGCTCTCCAGTACAAAAACCCACTTCAGAGAGAAAATTGAGGTAGACACTCATTTGAGGTACTTTAGCCAAGTACAACCACATTTCAGAGTGAATATTTTTCTTTGAAATCTTTCTCTCTAATTCCATCCTTAAAGCAATATTTCCTTTCAGTATATTGACTGGGAAAAACAACCACTATAAGGCTTTATCCACTTTCACATGCCTTTCTTGTGTGCCACAACCTACAGCTGGTAAGGGCATTCATTTGGTGAATAAAAGTGCAGTCAGGTATATTGTGCGCAGTGTCAGTGTGAGTGGCAGTGATCAAAATATTTAACAGGCTTAAATGAGGGAAAACCTTACAGCCACACATATGATTTCCCCAATATCTACTGTATTTTCACCAGAGTATGATCTACTGATGATAATAATAATGATCTTTAACCTTGTGCTCACTCTTTGTGTGGTTATGTCTGCATGTGTGTATATATATATATATATATATATATATATATACATATGTTTATGTATACGTATGTGTGTGTGAGAGGGCGAGAAGGAGCGTGCTGTGCAGTCTGCTCCGTCTCTGTGCGTCTCAAGGTTAATCTCATTAACTGTCATGGGATCAGAGCATAGATTGCAGAGAATCATTAAGCAAAATTATGAAGAGAGACTGATTGGAGAGAGAGCGTGTGAGAGAGGGAGAGAGAGAGAGAGAGAGAGAGAGAGAGACATGAAGTGCACAATTACCGCATCCTCATTACTGTATTATTGTCCTACTCTTATCTGCCTCACCTTGGTCCTTTTTTCTTTCCTTCTTCTCCTCCTTTTATTGTCTCTCCCACCCCCACCCCCCTACAAATGAGACAGAGCAGCTAAAATGATGAGAGGGACAGGGAGAAAGGGATGAACCAAGGATAAATGTAAACTACAAAGCTAGAGTTGACAGGGAGATGCACAACAATTTCCAGTGAAGGAGACAAACACATTGAGAATAGAAAAGTAGCCTGCAATAGGTAATGAGACACAAAAGACAGAAACATGGAGGCCGAAGAGAGCTGATGATCTAAATGAATTGGCAGCAGTACCCCTGCGGATATTCTAAATTTGCAAAAATAAGATTATCCTCAATTTATTCTCACAAAGGCTGAAAAAATGTCAAACATCTCATCTGTCTGCTCAGTGGGGGAGAAGTGAAAGGCACAATGGAAAAATTACTTCTTATTAGGAATTAATAAAGCAGAGGAGGGCTGAAGATGGCAGCGAGTGACCCTGGACACTCCTGGTTTTAAAAAATTAGTCAAACACTCCTCACACACTAGAGGGGGTATGCTCAAATATTCACTTTGTGTGAGCTTTTGAGTGAGTATGTGTCATAGTTTCAGTTTAATAGTTTGCCTATCTGTACGTGAATGAGGTAGCAATAGGTTGTGTGTGTGTGTCAGTTGGGTGTATGCTCAGTATATATGTGCAATCCAGATTTATCCATGTGTTTAAAGCACATGTGCTCAGTCTGTTTTTATTCTGTGTGTGTGCCTTTGTGAGCGCAACTAACACAAATCTGAAATTGGCAGCAGAATATGCTGTATGAATTAATTAGGCGTGGAGGCGCTAGCATCCTAAAGTGAATAATCAGTGGGGAGGATGAATGGAGGAACACGCCTGACAAGTGAGTACAGCCAATGATCCACATCAGGGAGAGCGAAGACGAAGCTTCGTTGGACCTACGTTTGATGGATTTAATTCCTACTGATGGACTCTACAGAAAATTGCTCAATTCAAAAATCAGCATAATGAAGTCAAACTGCCTATGCCAGTTTTAGGTTGTTGTTTTTTTCAGTCAGCGGAAAGCTTGCTGTGTCTGTTTGTGTTTAAAAGTTCATTATTTTCTGCAGGGAGACTTTTGCTCCAATGTCAAACTTTGTCCGATTTCTTTTGCTCCTCATGAATTAGTCATTGTTTCTCTTTTTCCGTCTTCAGATGGAGTTTTTGCACCACAAATGCAAGGGCCTCACAGGTGTGTGAGTACTGCAAGGTGCCGCACTTTCAGGAGGTGGATGCCCTTTATGTGAGGGGAGTTCCAAAAAATGCGGATATATTTTGTTCTTTAATGGTCATACTGTATGTACGGCATACGTCACAGTTCTTGAGGAGAAACAGAATCTCTAACAGCAGCGCAGCATAAAGGACTGTGACTAATGATGAATGTCCTGTCAGGGTGAATTAAAGCCACAGACAGCACCACATACAATCTGCCTGGAAGACTGCCCAGTGTGAGAGTGAGCGAGAGAGAAGGAGGTGGAGAGAGGAGGAGGAAAGGAGAGAAGTGGGGGAGGCAGTGAGAAAAAGAGGATGATGGAGGGGAGAAGGAAGGAAAAAGAGATGAAGGGTAAAAAGCTGGAGGGAAGGTTAAAAAGGATATAATGGGAGATTTGGGGGAATAGAAAGGGTTAAGGTAAAAAAACACAAAAGGAATGTAGAAGGATGAGTACCCAACAGAAAAAAAGAAACAGTAATTCAGTAATTTCAGTAAATTAAACAAAGTAGAAAACATTTAATGTAAATGTAAAAAAAGAAATAAATGAAATGTCTCAATTAAAGTTACAGACCATTAAGACAAAACAGAGCCACAGCCAATTATCTCTACATTACTGTAACTAAAGTAAATCATCTCATCTCAAAATACAAATGAATTGATCATCCTGAAATTACTGAGACACAGGGAGACGCAGACAGACATAGTAATCATCAATGCTTTCTGAACCACTTTAATGAGATGTTAGTTAACGTTTAACGATTAACGTTTTTAAATCTACCACCCAAAATTTGAAGCTATATGAAAAGAATATGTTTAAAAACAAGGTTTCTTTATTACCCAATTTGGTAACACTATACACACACTACACAATATAATGTAGTTGTAAGCAGATATGTTCATCAGATAAGTGCTTCAACTGTAAGTTATCTTGTGGAGAATGACAGTAAAACACAGTTGTAATAATATAAAATATGTCTTTTTGGAGAACTTATAATTGTTGACAAATACTGTATATTAATAAAGTTACAAATATCCTTATATCTGCATTATAGTGTGTTATAAACCATTTATTACATGTTTATGTAGTGATTATAAACGCTAAATAAGGGGGTTAAAACTATTTTATGTTAGTATGACTTTATGAGGAATCCTAAAACATACGAAGATATTTATTTTATCAATTAAGTTTAAAGGTGGTGATAGAAGTATGAACAAATAAGCAAAAGAGAAAGAAACAAAGAGAGGGAGACAGAGAGACGAGGACAGAAAGCAGGACACACAAGCAGTGGTCTCATCTTTTTAGAGTCTGCTCACGACCACCTTTACTGTCACTCAAAAGGGTTTCCATGGCAACCAAGGGACGAGTTATCCCGTTTGTGATACATTCTGTAGTGTGACCAATTTATCACCCCATCTGCGACTGCACTTCTGTCAACATCTCAGCAGATCAATACACAAACATATACACACACACACACACACACAGTATATGACACATACAATATGCACATTTTGTGAGTTATAGGCATTTGTGTGCGTGTGTGTGTGTGTTTGTATGTGTGTGCATGGCTAGAAGTTAACCACTAAGAATCATATACTCATATAAACCTGCTTGCTGTTAGGAAACCACTGAGTTACAAAGGCTATAAATGCTTTTACTTTGAGTTTTTACGGTTCAGTGTGGTAACAAAACACCAGAGCAGATATATGACAGATACAAGGCTCTGAGACAGCCTTTCATCAATAGGACATAAAAGACACAAAGGCCACCTATTCCTTGTGTGTGTGTGTGTGTGTGTTTGGGGCAAAGAGAGACTGAGAGATAACACTCAACTCAACAAATGCATCCTGTAATATTTGTTTTAATTACCTACAATATCTAAATTTCTTCGAGATGGACAGTCTAAACACAAACACCCTGCTCGTAGATACATGCTATACACAAGAGATCACATTTTTAGAGATTTTGTATTAATTTATTTTAATACTAGAAGCATATTTGGTTTGTAAATGTATGACAGAACAAAACAGACTGGTGTGCCTGTGTTTACACATACTTAAATCAATGTTTGACATACAGAAGCTCAAGTTCTTCAGTCATTCCTTTTTTATGGAGCGTTGTCGTCTTGGGTCAACAACCAGAATTTACTTTCCTCTTAATACGTAACTTCTGTTTGGTAGAGTATGTGCTTAATGCTAGCGGTACAGATCTAATTTGGTGTGTTTGCAAAGGCTGTCAAACTGCTGATATGTCAGTGAGCAAACCTGCAACTACTGATCTATTTAACAGCGTTTATGTCGTAACACATATGGAACAAGTTATGGAAGCAAACACGACTTGCCAAGAAAGACAGTGCACTGGAAACATGTGACGCAAAAGAAAATGCTACTGTTTCGGGTCCCACAGTTGGTACAAAAGCAGTAATGATGATTGCCTGAAAAAGAAAAACTCAACATCAGAACATCATCCAGATTGCCTCTGAAGATTTGTTTTATCATTAAAACATTTCTCTGATTGTTCTTTTCAGGCTCTCAGGTTTACCTTTGTGAAAGCTTTACTACATTAAAGTCCATTAGCCTAACGATCTAGCAGCCTCATACTAATAACACTCTTTCTCTGTTACCTTTTGTGAGTCATCAGCACTAATTTATTATGTTTTTCACAGTTTTACTCTTCATAGCAGTTATTGAATTGACACTCAAAGTATCCCTTTGCGGCATGTGCACATTTAAATAGCAAGCCAGTCTATACATTTTATCCTTCAAGCATATTATCCATTAACTCCATTCAAAGTTGAATGGTTGTACAGTACAAAGTAAGACATTTAGAAAATGTTTGAGAGGTCATAATCATATTCAGAAAATATCTTTACATTACTATTTTAACTGCACCTTGACCTGCAGCCTTGCACCATTTTTAAACATTCCAAGTTTGGTTAAAATACTGATGCTAAGGTTGAATAAATCTGCGCCTTTAGAGGAACATTTGTACCTATAAGTGCTACACTTAAGAAAATAGGTCAAGCAGTCAATGGACATTGGTTTGTTTGGATACAACACATCCATCTTTTCACATCCCTGTTGCCTAATCCACCCACCATACGTGTGAAAACTACACTTAGACCCTGAGTGTTATTGGAATTGCATAATGTGCAATAACAATTTGAAAAGTTAGGTTAGCCATGCAGGGTATACTGAGGTGCAATCAGGTTATTGGTCATAAACTCACCATTTTGCCTGTGTTAGTGTTTTTAATGAATTTTGTTTGCAGTAAACTGCTAGCCTGTTATATGACAGACACGATTCCAGGATTGTGGGGCTCTTCAAAATGCTGCCAATGTGAAAAGAACAAGCTACAGGAAGCTGCAAAATCACAGTAGCACTAAACATTTTTGGGTTGTATTTTTTTTCTGCAATTTCAAGGAACGATGGACAGAAACAGCATCAGCTCATGTGTATCTGTATGTACACACAAAAATGCATGAATACACACAGGAGGGACCTAATGCTCTTCTTCAGCACTTCTTTCAAAAACTTAAAAGCTCTTTTCATAAGCTCTGTTTGGCATTGACAAGCCTCCTGGATTTAGGGATCAAGACATGGAAGATAGCTATAATATTTTACCGTGTGTGTGTGTGTGTGTGTGTGTGTGTGTGTGTAGGTGTGTGTCTGATGAGCTCAGCAGTTGTTGATTCAGCTAAATGTTTGATCCGAAGAACTCTCTCTTCAGACTCAATCATTAATGAGGCACACACACACACACACACACACACACACAGGCCCACGTGATGTATGAGCTGCTGTGGAATCAGATGCCAAATTGCACCCTGCTTCCCTGCCTGTCAATCATACCATAGAAACGGTAACAGCATCTTTTATAGCACAATCTGACGAGATGCTCTCTTATGCAGTCGTGTACGCACACACATGCACACACACACACACAACACACACACACACCTCTCGCTCCACTCTCATGAAAGCCTCTTACAGTATAAAATAAAAGGTCAGGGCTATCAGAGTTCAACAGACAGCCCTCTTGTTTCTAACAGGACCTTGTTAGCCTCCTGCCACTCGACTCACCTCACAGCCAGTGCTTCACTGTGAGCGGTCCACTGTTGCTCACTCTCTACAGCAAAGTCAGCAGGATACATAACAGCAGAGAAAGTAGCAGTGGAGAGTTGAAGTTAGCTTTGATACAAAATAATGTATCATATATTAATCCTCCCTTATAAGTAATGTATACCACTCTCTTGGCAATGTTTCATCACAAACGTTTTACCTTTTCACCCTACAACTGGTGACTGCAGACTTGCTTGTGTTAAAAATGTGGTGCAGTGCTCGTCCTTACACTATATGTACATTTGTAATAAAAGCAACTATCAGCCTTTCAGCAAGTTTAAAATGGTGGAATTTTGACAGTGTTCCTAAGTTGAAGAAATTACGTTTTCATGACCTTATGGCTTAATCTGTTTGGACAGACACCCAAACATTGACTGCAGTCTCCGTCTTTCTCACGTTTGATCCTACAAGTAGAATGTCTGTTTGTTGCTCAATAGGATTTGAAAACTTTTTACTCATCCAAATATTAATATCAGTGAGACAGGTAATAAGAGCATTCAAGGAACTAGGGTTGTCTGGCAAAACAGAGATATACAATTGCGTATCATCTGCATAATGGTGATATTTGACATCATGCTGACTGGTAATGTTTCCCAGAGGGAGCATGTAAAAGAAAAACGAATAGGGCCCAGAATACTTCATTGGGGACCACCATAATTAATGTCAGAGTATGATCAATATATGGAGAGTTGAAGAAAAGATTCATCCCATCTGCAAACATAACTCTCGTTGTTAAAATGTAAAATATAAGAATTGTCTCCTTATGTTTCAAAGCACAGAAGCACATCAACCCCTTTTCTCTTTCAAAAGCCCACAGGTTTTAGAAACAAGCCACCGTTTCCCTGTCACTACTGCAGCCTTAGTGGTGGCCTATTGAGGTTTTGTTCAAAATCTTGCAGATGTTAAAATAATAATAAAAATCCTCTCAAGCATTATTACCAAAGTATGTGTTGCAATGAAAATGCAGCTAATTGTCAGAAACCAATTTCCAAAGTTTCACACAGTTGGGCTAGCCATGGGTGGGATCAATTACACTTTCAGTTTAATTAGTTTAAAACAGCAATACATTAGGTAGTAATATATTCATGAGCATGACATTGTTAATTTGATTAATAACCTATTGCTAACAATGGTTTAAAATTTCTTTAGAAAGTAGAAAGAGAGGGCAATTTGTGAGTTAATAAGAAGATAGAAGGAACTGAAGCAATTAGAAGTGCACAATAAAGTGTGTCAGCTTGAAGTACTGTCTAATTGAAGACTTTCATTCCACTGGAGATAACCACCATGTAAATGGCAAATTTAAGAGTAAATTGTTTTTCATCTGGTGATGTATAGGCCTTGCTGACAGAAGTCTTTTTATTTGTCTGTGCTGGTGTACCTTGTTTGTTTGCATACAATAGGCTCTTATTTTTTGTCTGTGGGGATTTTTTTTTACTATTTAGTAAAATCAGAGGTTATTTGGGAGTGACAGTCGAGATCCATCAAAATACATGTCTGTCCTCGTGTCTCGTGCATCTGATTAATTTGAAGAATCCATCCTTTCTTTTACACGCTGGCAAAAATACGTGCATGGAAATGTGTTGTTTCTTAACTCAAAGGTCCAAATGCATCTTACAGTTTTCACAGAGTCCATTGTGGACTTTGTAATTGCACAAACAACAGTTAAGTAATGTTAGAATTAAAGATACTTAGGCATGTAAGTAAAAGCTAAAAATACAGTATTTAAAAGTTACAGGGGTTGAACAGGGTTAAGTTGGACGCCTTTATGAAATGCTGGCTGCACAGTAACCTGCAAAACTCTACTCTATCTAACACCAAGCATCTATAAAGCACCTGCACCTCGCCCACAGGCACATACATACACAATATTCCTTAATTGTCAAAGGAATAATTTCATGCCTTATCCACCTCGCCTTTGATCTCATCTTACTAACAACTATTTGATCTTCTGTCCCTATTCAGATTAACCGTGTGCTTGTCTGCTTGTGTGTGACTATGCATGCGTGCAGATTTGTGTTGGTATCCTTAGTGAAAATGCATGAGTCATATAATGTGTCAGCAATATCATATTCATTGTAATTCAAAATGTCCAATCCACCATGCCAACCAGATTTAAAGAAAATGTTACTAGCTATGCATCATCAAACATCCTATGAGGCTGTGCATGAGCTGTACTAACTTTTCCTACTTTTCCGCCTCATATGCCTCTACAGAGACTTTTTTTTTGCAGCAGTGTGTGGGTCCCTTTTGTCCTCTGATATGAATATCGGCTCATAACATTCTGTCAAAGTCATCTCTCCACACACACTCCTGTTCATAGTCACTCTATAGTCTATATCAAAGAACTAATGGAATTACATAAGGACAGTGGGAAGCCAACACTCCATTTAAGAGAGATAGGAAAACCATTCTCCACTCAAAGATTATTCATTATTTCTTGTGTGCCATTCAGTCTCTAGTCTGCCAGAAAAGAATATTTTCCCCATAAAAAGAGAGTCCTAGGTTGGAGAACACACAAGGAAGTGAGAAAAACAAAGGGGGATTCTTGTGTGCCAGAGGTTTTGACAGTGCAATTTAATTGCGACTCTGGTGGCACTCAAGTTGAAAATAAATGTTATTGTCATTCATATCTTGTGATTTTGAAGAAGGTTTCATCTTTTTTTTACTAACTTCACTCTGCACGACTTTTGTCACCTCAAATGTGTCTCTCTCTTTCTCCTTCTGCACAACAATACAGTGATACCTTCACATCTCAATTTTTCTTTTTCTCTGTGTCCAGTGATTTTCTCACTGTATTCATACAGATTGGCACAGACTTGTTTTGATCAGATTTTATGTAATATTAACACTATTTTTAATTTCTGGTCTAACAATAAATTCTACACAATGCATTTGTATTTGTGTGTGTGTGTGTGTGTGTGTGTGTGTGTGTGTGTGTGTGACCAGGCCTGTTTTACGATACATTGCTTGACACAGTAGTATGTTCTTATAAAACCAGGTTTCCATCCAAATGCAGTGCAAATACCACATTTCTAGAAAATCAGCAAAAGAAAATGCAAATTAATTTGGATTTCCATCCACTATCATTATGCAAACATTAGGAGTTGAGTGATTGGAGATACAGATACAGAACAGTTGGTGGCACTAACTCTCTAGTCAGGTGTCATTAAACCTTTGCACTAGAAAAGGGCATAACGAGATGTTATAATTAAAAGAGCACCAGTGAAACTTAAAACAGTGGAAAACAATGTAGACAATGTGATGGAAATAAACAAGAATGTTTGTTTCCCGCATTACAGCAATTTGAAGAAATGCCTTTGAACACTGTTCTGAACAACTGCTAATCATCGGGGGACGTGTTCAGCATGTAACCCTAGACAGTGAAGGCAGGGATCAATAAGGTATATCACATATACAGTAATTATTATCAACATTAGGGAGGCATTATCATCACAATGTCATTGCCATCTCCATCCTTTCCATTTTTATCCTCATCTTTATCATCATCAGCATAATCAGCTGATGCCATCGTTATCACCGTTGCCAACTCTGTCACCATGGTAACTCCTAGTTGCCAAGATGCAGAGATGCAGGGTGCCATGGTGTCTCTATCACACATCATGACTTCATTTTCTCTACCTAACCTCACCTCTTTATAGCGCACAAACAATCTAACAATGTGACAACAATATTTACCGTTTGTAGCATATGTGATCTGCAATGAGCCTATGGATACCATGTACTAAGTGAAAACATCTGTAAATGCTCATGGATTGTGTCTCACTCAAGTATGTTTATATGCACGCTGGTATCATGTGTATGTGTTTGCACATGTAAACGTCATGTACTGGTTTTAAAATCCTGAATAAGCCCTTATCCCAGTTTCTTAGACCCAGGATAAGTCTGCCATGTAGGTGCCACCACAACTGAATTTACATAGTTGTAGGTCAGTAAAACAAAAAAACATGATAAACCATGTAATGATAATCTACACACTTAAATGAAACTGAAGTGTGACTCTGGCAATGCAAAGGATAAATGTTATTGCTTGTGGCTCTCATCTTCCATTATCAGTGATACGTAAGATGGAGGAGCCACATCAAGCACAGTGGCAAATGCAGACGTGTTCAGGCAGCCAGAAACCAAAGCAGGTTCATCCTCAACTTCTGGGGTAATGTAGAAATGATAGAAATAAGAATGACTATTAAGTTTGGCAGCAAATGCTTCCATACTTCATCACCACCATTGTTGTTTGGGTATAAACTTTGTATTTTTCTTGTTACGAGGGCTAATATTGTTAAAAGGATAAAATAAACAGTAAATAAACAGTTAAATGGATATAATATCTAGTTATGTTTGTGTTGGTTGATGTTGGGTTAATGGTTGAGGTGAGAATTGTCAATGAGCAACCTAGAACTGCAACACAAGTCCGTGTCCATGCATCAGGTCATATTTGTACAGGCTTGTTCATGTGCAAAAGTTGAATATCCAGTGTGCATGTGTCCATGTGTGTTTGCGTGTGTGTATGTTCACCTTTGCCCAGAGAAACAAAAGCTAAACAGCTTTTTGAGCTGTCAGCGGTGGAAGCAATGAGTTATAAACCATGACAAACTCCTAACAGGAGTTTCAATAGCAGAGCAATCAATACGGCTGGTTCAAACAGAGAGAGCAGAAGTATGACAGTTATATGTTTGTGTGTATGTGCCTGCACACAGTGAGACACGACTGGACTCTGGATTTGTCATAGTTATTGACTCAGTTCACTGCAAGAGCAGCACGAAACTGAGTAGTGGAATCATTATTTTGACAGTTACAAACACTCTCCACGCACGCTCACAATCCCACACACTCCTGCACATACACACAAGCACAAAACCCAGAACATACACAGACGAAATAACATAAAACACTCTTCAGAATAACATGCCTCACGTACTCCTCACAGTCAAGTTGACACCAGATTAATTCCTTCCTGTGGATATGTACATCCTACACACACACACACACACACACACACACACAAATAAGTGCACACCTACGCAATCAACAGATGAGTTCATCACATACACACACACACACCAGCAGAGGCCAGAGTTCCTAACCTCGTCACAGTCTGCTAGAGCAGCACATCGATCACTGTCCCCCATAAAGACAATGAGGATGGGAAGGAGAGAAGTGGAGAGCAGAATAAGAAAGGGAGGACAGGAGATGTTTACAAATTACTTTAGAAATGTACTGTATGTTTGACCTCCTGCATGATCAGAAGGCAATTTTACACAGACATTTAATTTTAATATAACCTCTGGCTGTCCTGGAATTTTACCACACGCCCCAGTATAAATGAAAAAATTAATAATGTAAACATTAGCCCCAGCAGCTTCAAAATGATTGTTTTGAACACCCCATTTCTATCTATAAAACAAAGTACTGTAAGACTGATTACTTTTGTAATTTTATAAGGCATACTGTAGCCGTGACCTAACAATAATCCTCTGCCTTTAGGTCATCATGGCATGATTGAGTATTTGATCAAAAATACACAGTGGGAGTGAATGAGAGAATGTGGGTGGGAAGACCACATTAAGTGACAGAAGGAAGAAGGATGAATAGTAGAAAAAAGCATAACAATGTTAGCATGAGAAAAGACTGGTGAGAGAGGAAAACAGCAAGAGCAGAAGAAGAAAAAGGAGAAACTTGAGTGAAAAAAGAGCTGAGAAAGAAATCAGTTGGTTTTGCTGGATTTATGTCTGGAACTGGAGTATTTAAGCTCAGGGCAAAAAGGAAAATGAACACAGAGTGCAGGGGAGAACACATGGCCCTTCAAAGTGTAGGTGTTCCCAAACTTAAGATTTGGGGACAACTGAGCTGACACCTTAGTAAATGGTGTTAAAACACTTCCTAGCTTCCAGACGGTTGCTCGTTTCCAGACACAGAGTGTACTAAAAGACCTATTTGTTAAAGTTTTGTGACACAGAAATTGGACTTTGAAGTGGTCAGCAGGTATTGAGAAAATGGGAGAGAGCAGTGAGACTGTGTGAAGAAGGGAGGGTTAGAGAAGTAGAATGAAAATAGAGGAAGAGAGAGTGGAGTGAGGAAAAGAAATCAAGTGAGTTCACAGGGTTCATTGGCCAATAGTTTGAGGAATGCACGAGGGCGCATGGGGAAGAAGAGCAGAATGAATCAAACGGTGAAAGAGAACAGATTGGACGTAAATGCAGAGAAGTAAACTAGATGAAGAAAAGTCAAATTGGGTGCTTTGAAGGAGAATAAGTTGTGAGAGAAAACAAAACAGGCAATAGATTCAAATGTGAGGAGCAGCAGTTGAAAATGCTGCAATATGGCAAGGCAAAGGGGAGCCAAGGAGAGGAGAAAATAAGAGAACATGTCCCTGCAGTCACAAATGAAGGCGTCGTCAAATTAGATTATGATTATCACACTCATTAAACTGTCATTACTAGTCTCACAAACACAGATGCCACTTTGTTTGTCTCACTCATGTTCCCTTTCTACAACATTGTCTCCTGATCATGTTATTTATGTAAGGAACCCAATCAGACGACCTCCCAGAAGCTAAAGCCTTTAAAGCTTTGAAACTATTAATGGCAAATTGTCTATTTGTAGACTTTTCATCAATAGATGACTTCAATGGCAAGTGACAATGACTTGCAGAAGATGGACCCAAAACCACACAACAAAACAGGTCACAAAAAAGTCAGTGAAGTGAGGAAGAGTCAGGTAGGAGTTAATCAGGAGTTGTTTGAACTCTAAGGCAACATAGGCAATGTAGGAGGTCTGACCAATGTGAGGACAATAGACAGGACCACAGAGGCACCAAATGCGCAGCCCCATCAACACCAAGCAAGCTGGACCAGCAACCTGGAAACCAGCAGTCTGGATGGGGAAAGACCAGACATACTGGAGAGTGTTTCAGAGAAACTGGAGGCTGGAGGACTGAGTTCAGTGGAAGAATTTCAGATCTCCGGGCAGAAAAGTAGAAAACAAGTCAGTGGAAGCAGCTCTTGGCCAGAGAGAGTTGTCTGCCTGAGCACTGAACTGAGAGTAACAGGCTTGGGTGAAGAGCTGAGACTAACAGGCTCAAGCAGACAACTGAGAGAAATACACTTGGGTGGAGAACTCAGAGACACAGTCTTGGGTAGAGGTTCGGGAGAGAGACACTGAGGGCAGGATCAGGAGAAACACACCACAAAGTCACTTGATACTTCATGTACAGGAACCAAGAGCAACCAAATAGCTGTTGAAAGCAAGGCTCAAATGTGAAAAGACGACCATCTGACTTGGATATTGGATAATGGGATCCCCCAGACTTTGAACAAGGGGGTAGTTCTGGTGCTAGAGGTATGGCTTTTTTGGATCTAGTCCACTGGTTCCCAAAAAACTGCCAGCTGAGAACCCAGAAAAGGAGGCTCCTGGCAACAAGTGTTCTGTGTCTAAGTGGTACTGGAAGGACTTAGGACTATGAAGGATCTATGTTGGACTGCACCAAGGGGTCTGGAGGCCTACCTTTGCCTTGGCTGCCAACCACATTGGTGGGCTCTAAAGATCTTTGCAGCTCATTTTCAGGGAAACCAGGCATAATGGGCTGTGGAAGAGGAGGGTCCGTAGCAGTCAAGGGTGGGGCAACAGAATACCATTAGCCAGTTTACAGTCTGGATTTAGGAGCAATTAGCTGAAGCCCAAAGGAAAGATCCACCTCTCACTGGTCCTTACCAGATACCACTTTGAAGTTAATGTAAAGCTACTGAGAAACAGTGGACATCTTGTGCACCTTCTCCATGTCAAATGCAGGGTCTTCTGGCTCCTGGTGACCTCCTGACCCTCCACAATTGGGCTGGGCTTCAGGCAAGAAGATGTTTTGAGTATGAGAGACATGAGATGTCTTGAGTATTTAGATTTGATGGGATGGTGCAGCCATGACAAATGTCAAATCTTGGGTTTGTCACACAATATCATACAGCCTCAATGAAGAACTGTAACAAGCTCATACATAATATGCAGTTTGATATTCTCAGACAGAATGGAAAACAATGATTTTTTCCACCTTTAAGCTACTTAAGGGGAAGAAAGTGGAAAACTGTTAGGGGTTAGAAAAACTATAAAGTTAGCCTATTTGGTGAACTAATGAGTAAATGATTTTAAAAGATCTGAAGAACTATATATAAATTAAAGGGCATGCAACGCTTTCCTACATTTGCAAGCTCTTGGTATTCTAGAAGTTGTCCGACTATCCAATATGTTAAGTGAACTGAGAAGACATCGGACAGAGGAAAACAATCAGGGACTCCATCTGTCAGAACGAGCCTCTTCTCCACCTCCTTCTCTCTATCTCCACTTACTATCCTCGAACAGTAGCAAACATACTAAGTGATCGTGACAGCACTTATGCCCAGTAGGAATATGCTTCCTCGCTCCACTGCTTTGGCTATATTGCAGATGATGAGTTTGAGTCACTTCAGATTTTTAGGAAGGAGTCCAGGGGGAGCGGCTGTGTAAAATGATCCCTCTCTCCCCACCGGCAGTGGAAGATTAGTTCCTACCCCCCGCCTGAGCAATGGGCCCAGGTTTCTGCTATTCTAAATCAATTATACTACCTGCTAAATCAGGCTCTTACGCAACAACACACAGGTTTCTTTGTCTCTCTCACAATCTTTCTCGCTTTATTCCTCCCTCTTATACCTTCTCTCGTTGTGTTCCATGTGTCAGTTTCTCCATTATTTTGCTTCTCCCCTTCCTTCTCTTCTGTTTCCCCCACTTGAAAATTAAAGGCTAAGGTGTAGAGGTGTGGTGCTAGTGCCATCTTTTGACTGAACAGAGGTTGTGACAGTGCCAGAGTGAGACAAGAGCTTTCTCCACATCTCCAGAGAGGACATAAGAGGGTCATCATTCAAGAGGCTGCCTGCAGCTGTCATTTTTCCATGTTTTTTTCTTCTTAGATTGACTAATCTTCAGAGAAACTGTTTAAGCAAACTTTTCACCCTGGTTTCCCTTTTGTTCTACAGAGAACCAGAAGGATTAAATGAACACAGAAGAAGAGGATGGGTGTCCATCCTCTTCTCTCTCTTTGTCTCTTTGGTTTTTTTTTCTCATTCCTTCCAGGTTCTTGTTTGCTCTGACGTAAAAATCTTGTTGTCTTTTGTTTTGTTGTGACATTGAATTTCTCCTCAGAAGATTCAGTGGTCTGCTCAGCTGCACATCAAGGGAGACAAGACGCGTTACAAAACAATTTCCCCTCACAGCAAATCTCATTGTAATTCAACCTTGATGCAAGAAAAGAAGAATTTTCCACAAACTTTCAACCATATGCATCCACACATAAACACATGCACACACATACACACCAACTGTACAAACAGAGGAGCAGTGGTGGCAATAGTAATGGTAATAGTGCATTAAAAATGTTTGCATAAATTCTCCATTCATATTGTGCCCACTAGTGCGGGTAATTGAGATTGTGTTGCGACGCATGAGGTGGAATACAACCACTGTTGTCCCTGTTTAGCTCGGTGATCTATATTCAGAGAAAATGCTGAGAAAACACTCATTTGTTTTAACAAATGCATACTAGCAAGTGCTCTCTCTCTCTCTCACACACACACACACACACACAAATACACTTAAATAAACTCCTCATTTGTTTTACTTTGCTTGCAAGGGTTTTCTATCCGTTTATGATAACTCCCAAACCTCTGAGCTAAAGCTAATCTAGCGTGTTTAAACTGAGTGCACACACGTGTACAGACAGACAGACAGACAGACATGTCACTAGATACAATATACTGTAGTTATCATACAAGTTACTCTGAGTTAGTAGCAGTATCATGGATGGTGTATCAGCATGTAAATTTACTGGTCTTTATTTTGGTTGATTGAGGTTGATTCATGACTTGATTTATGAAATCAAATATTGCTGTTATACCCATGTCTACCTTTGTTCAATGTGATAGTACAAACCTTGAAGAAGTGGCTGGTACAGTATTGTTTAACTTATTCATATGTCCTTCACAGTGTATCCAGTGTGTTGAGAAGATGCCTGAAACAGATGACACCAGCTTATTACAATTGCTAGAAAACTGGAATTCAAGGATAGTTTCCAGGATGATAAATGAGTATTAGTGCAGTTGTGTAAGAGTCTACTGCCATGCTAGTGGCTCTGTGAGACTGTGCCTAGGTATAGCAGTGCTTCAGATTGTTACCTTTCAAAAGAGCATTCAAAAGAGGTCATGCATGTACTCCAAATGGTTCAAGAACAACTTTCAATTTACTTTGTGTATACCTTGGATAGGCGTTTTAGGCTAATTTTACAGGACTGGTAAGAGGTTGAGCTAAAAGCTAATGTCAGTATGCTAACACATTCATGATGACAATGCTAACATGCAGATGCATGCAAGCAGGTATAATGTTTACCATGTTCACCAACTTAGTTTAGTGGGTTAGCATGCTAACATTTCCTAAGTAGCACTAAACACAAAGTTAAGCTGAGGCTGATGGGAATGTCATTAGTTTTTGAGGTAGACTTACTTGTCATACACCAAAGTATTAGACAGATTAATTTTGACCTGATGATGAAAAGATGATACGCTAGATGAAAAATGGCAATCCACCTGAGACATTTCACTCAAAACCACAAATGTCAACCTCGTGGTGGCACTACAGGAAAAGTCAAGGGATCATCAAAATCATTAGGATGCATTGTCTGAGAACCATGGATATCTGTGTTTTGTGCCAATCTATCTAGTGGATGTTGAGATATTTCTCAGGATTAATGAAAATATCTTGACCTGCTAGTGGCACTAGATGAAAAGTCAGGTGATCACCATAGTCATTAAGAGTCATCATGTGGAGACCATGAATTCTGTCCAAAGCTGTATGACAATCCATCCAATATTTGTTGAGATATATTAGTCTGGACCAAAGTGGTGGATTGATCAATTGACCGACCAGCATTGCCATCCACAACGGCATTAGCTACTGTTACACTCCATCAATTGAAGCAAAAAGTAAAGAGACATTAAATTGAGCAGTTTTTAAATGCATTGCACTAATTCATCATCTTCATGATGCATCATCTTCTGAAGAAATGCATGGTCACATTAATTGATAATTAATAATTGAATGTATTTAGAATCCTGGCTGGTGCACTACCTTTGTTTTACTAGAGAATCAATCACTTATGCGAGACAGATAAGTGAGACAGATTTTATCTCACAACCACCAAACGCATATGGTTGTCAGATGCTGTACATCTCCAGAGCAAATAAAACCCTTCTTAAGTCACAGAGAACTAATTTCTCAGGTTCAAAATAAGACATGAAGACAGACACATACATGCACTAATGGCACACATTCGTTCACACGAAGGTTTTTAATTCACTTTTCATGTTGTAGAGTATCATGAAAAGTTAATGAAAAGGACTATAGTCAGAGTTACTGAGTATACAGTGTATGTGTATGCATTTAGGCTTTTTAGACTACTCAGCTTCTCTGTCTGCGTAGCACTTTGTTCACATTGTAGCTGAATTGTTTTTCCAAAGCACAAGTTTTTGATTGTAGTGTGTTCAGGCCTCCGTCTTTCTTCATTTAAATATCTTATACTAAAACGTATATAGATATCACTAATGACCTCAACTACAGTTGCTAAGGCAACCAGACTGGAGGAATGGCTTAAACTTTGACTTTTTAAATCCATGCTTGTTATTTGCACCGAAAATAAGAAAAACAAATACATCAAGAACCATAAATAAACCTTTTGACCAGACACAAAGAGTTTGCTTTAACAAAGTTTCCCCAGCATAGTCACCACACATTGGAGGGAGCAGGTCACGCAATGGATGTTGTGGTTTCTGTATGTCTTTTTAGGTGATGCCAACTGATCCCACCAAAAACACTGAGGCATATTCGTGACCTGGCCTAAGGGTTTGGGATGCCAAGTGTAGACAGAACAGTTAGCAAGGGTAAGCACTTGAATGCTTCTTTTGCTGCCCCTTCACTATAAATCTCTCAAGTTTTGAGTACAAGTGATAGCCAAGGTACTTTGTTGTGGAAAGTACCCCTTGGGCCCCCAATTTCAATGGTTGTGGTAAGGTCTGTGCAAAACACATTCTTAGTTCCTCAGATTTTGCTCCAGTTAGCGTCCTATCGTTGATTGTTGCTCATGCATCCAGTCTCTTTGACTCTTGAGCCAGATATATGGCTCAAGATACTATCTTGGATAGTGTCCTCCGAGATATTCGAAAAAGGGATTGTTCACGCCAGCCCTATGTCATATTCACATTCACTGTCCGGTGTGTCCTTGAACACTGTGTGCTTCAGGTGGTCGTGTGCAGAAGAAACAAATGAGAGAAAACCACCATCTCCTTGAGGAAAACCTGATGCCACATCAATCCAAGAGCCGCATATGCCATTGCCATCACCCTTTGTCTCCTCAGTTTGATAAAGCTAGCTGTGCAGCCAGTCAGTCAACTTGGGGCACAGTTCACTGTCCAGGATATGCTGCATTAATTTAGCATGATCAATCGAAAGCCTTGGACATTCCAGCTAAAAAAACCTGCAAGCTGTGTTGGCTTTGATTCAGTTTCACAAAACCGGGTATGGATTGTCGTGACCAGTGCTGCTCTGAGGTAAATAGGCATACAGATTTTTACTCTGAGTGAGGACACTGAGCATGAGCCTTGTCACAAGAAATCTCTCCTGCAACTTTTGCAAAACAGGAAGTTAGAGAGATGGATTACCATTCACTAACTGAACCAGGATTTGAAACTTTTGGTATGTAACACATATTTTAATACTAATAAGTGCCTGGTTCACTTAACCTAATCAAACCCTATCATTATTTGGGTTTCCTTTAGTTAATACTATTACTTTGTTTCCAGCGTAAGTCTTTGTTTTTTGTTTTGTTTTCATAATGGCAAACGTTTCCTTGTAGTCAGGGAAGCACACATTTAAACCAGTCCAAATACAGATATAAAATATTTCAACCCTGAAATGTGTGTCTACATAAACAGCAGAGTTGTGAGAAATGGTCAAGCATGCTTCAATAGTGCCTTCTTGGTTTCTAAATGGCTTTTGCTGCTTTTCACGTTTTCACTGTGAGACTCAAAACATACTATTTGGATTTAAAAACAGACACGTAGACACTGGAACCATGAGAGGCTGGGCTGGTTGGACTGCATAGACTTATCCACCAGTCTTAGAGTATTTGTCAAATGTCAGGGGATCCATGGTAGATGATAAAGAGCACCTGCTATCAATGTTGAGGGAATACATGGGGTCTGGCAAGGGTGTATCTGTAGCCACACACACTCAGTCTCTTCATTATATATCTTTATGTACATACTGTATACATCCACACTCCCACTGTTCCTCTTGTATAGCAGTAACTAATCTTAATGGAAACATTGATAGTCTTGTACTGATGGTTCATCAGGGATGTTTGAAAGAAGGCGTTGCGGCTAAGTACAGGAGCTAATGTTGAGGACAAAACAGCAGGAAATTGTCAGAGCAGTGCAAGTGGCAGGGGCACCGAAAATACTGAGAACTGTCCTTTTTGTGCCACACATGACGCATAAACAAACATCATATTACAATACATATTACCTGAATGTGTTGATGAATGAATATAAGGATTACTGTGCCATTCATGAACAAAGTCAAAAGGCAATCAATCAATCATTATATCTGAGGTTACATTTCTTAGGTCAAACTACTTACCACTGACAAAACAATCAATAAAAAATGCATATTATCAAGGCCATGTCTGACCAATCAACAGCTTGGTTAATATTTGAAAAGTGTCTCCGTGAGTTAACAGAGTGAAATGATAATCACAGTATCTAGATTGTTATAGAAAAAAGTCAGACTCACGCCAACTGCACAACCTTGAGTTTTGTCAAACTGGGAATAAGTGACATTGCGTGGAATCATGTATTTCTGCAAAAAGATTTGTAACACCAGGTGTTCGTGCCATCCCAAGTGATTGACTTAATTTGTCTTAATGGGCGGTCTGACCCTGAAAACACACACACACACACACACACACACACACACACATGCACACAGTCCACACCGCACCCAAACAAAAGCAGAGCTTAACCCTGTGTGTCGAGAGCGGCGCAATCGATCTGTCAACTCAGTAGCACTTCCCCATTTAGATCCACTTCGCCCCCAGGGTCAACGGAGACAATAAACACACAAGTAAACATGTGCACCTCAGTGATGTAAACAATAAGCACACTCACATAAACACAAACAGGTAAATACGCACACCCACTCGAACAATTGGTGAGACATACATGACAGGGCCATTGCAGGTTTCCTAGTGACTATTGTATTGCTGGGAAGGCTGTGGGTGTACAAATCAATTACAGCTTAGTGAGATGTTGAGGTAACTGATTGCACTGTTTTCACTTTTGTTGATTGAAAAGAGCTGACTGGTCTGAACAAATCATGTGGTATACACATGTGCCTGTGTATGTCAATGCTATTGACAAATATTACATAATACATTATTGTTTATTAGTTCTCCTTTGCACCCATTCTACTACTGTATACATGGTGTGCTTTTCTTGTTTGTCAATTTGTTTCTAATGAAGGTTTCATGCATTCACTGACATTAGCTGAGGCTATTAACCAGCCAGGACTGCCTGTCAAAAATAAACAGCAGCAAACGACACTGAGCTAACCGAAACATTTTAAACCACAATAGCTCTCAAAAGCTAACTAGGTGCTTCTCTTTTTCTTTTTCTTTTTTTTTCTTTTTTCTGGCGGTCACTGCTCATTCAGTCCCCAGCTGGTGACAGCATTAGCTTAAATCCTGTTTCACCTTGGTTGGCAGCAAAATATGTGATGGTGTTTCATGATGTGGTGTCCCTTGAAATATCTGTTTGCATGACCCTGAAGGCTGCTGTCCAAAGTTGTGTAGGCCAATGGCTGACTAAAAAATCTCCAATTACAATTAATTGGTGCCCTCAGCTAACGTCCATGTACTGGTACCATTAAATCATGATAGTAAGTCATTACTTTTGGCCCACCCCACAGGGGAATCTCACCTTGAGTATTGATAGCTGTGTGAATGAATGAGGGTGGATTGGCCTCCAAAAAGAAAATGGGTTGACAATGATAATCATCATCACAACGTAATATCATGTTGTCATCAGTGTCACTGTTTCCATAGCTGCAGTGAAGACATCGTCATTGTCGTCATCAGTGGGATCTTTATTACTGAATACATTATAAAGTCAGTTGCATCAGTTATACTCATCGTTACTTTCTCTCTGCCTTCACATTATTGACTTCAGTTTTGTTGTTGTCATTACATCATGTTTGTTGTGTTTTTACATAACCACGATGACTAAGTTTGGGGGTTGTGTGTATCTTCAAGCTTGTCTCTTTTTAAGAGACAAGTTTGCCTCCTTCTGCCACTGTTTTGTACAGGAACGAGACTGCGATATACACGTCTGTGACACCAGACACGATCCAGACAGAGGCTAAATCTGGCAAAATGAAGATTGTAAAGATTGTAGATTTCTTTTTGTGTGTTATGCAATCAAAGTACTTGTTTTCAAACCATTACTGTGAAAAAAAATCCTACAAGGATTTCTGTTTCCTGCAGTCAAACAGCAACTAGCCAGTTTATGTTGTTACATGCAAAAAAGGCATCTGGTTGACCCATATCTGATGATGCTTTTGGGAAGATTTATGTGCGCAATAGAGCATCTGGAAAACAGAGCTTTAACGCTGTGGTGTTTTTTCCACCAACTGATCAAATAGAAGATAAAATACTGTATACTTTAACACAGGCAGTGGAATGCAGTATATATGAATATCCAGTGTACACAAGCAATAAATGATGCTTCTATGGGTGTAACTATGCTTACAGCAGGCTCATGTATTTTGTTTTTCTGCACATGTATATGTATTGTGTAAATATGAGTGATACAGCGAGTGAGTGACTGAGTAAAAAAGATACAGGGACACTGGAAATGTGGCATGACAAAACTGAGTTGTATCTTAATTTATAGTTGTTTTTGACTACCTTACCCTATTTGAGGTTAAAGTGGGGCCCATTGTTCGAGGTGGTACCACATTGGCCTCATGTTAACCCACAGATTCAGTCTTCAGTGTCAATTTCTAGTCATTTACTGGCTGCTGATAAGGATTCTTAAACTTGCTTTGAAGATTCATTGCTGTTGTTTCTCTGTTTTCCTTCTTCAAACTCACTCAGTTTTTTTTTTCTGTCCATTTTGAAATATATAGCTCACAAACACATTACATACGCACACTCAACACACACGCGCGCACTGATGAGCAAACTGGGAACATGGAATTGGAACAGTTCCGGAGGGGGCAAAGTTCCCAATCTCTAAGTGCAGAGAAAACCCCGAGAAAACAGAACAAGAAGCGTTAACATGAAAATAGCACTTCAACAACAAATAGGATCGGTTTCATCTGTTTCACCCAGTCGTCGGGACAAGCTGATAAAAAAAACACCCCCAGCAGACTGAGAGCTTGAGGATCTAGGCAGTGAGAAGTAACCATAGATAAAGCATGCCACTTAATTGAGAGGAAAAAGAATGCATCCTCTTTTGGCCTCTTTCTGTTTCTTTTTTGTTATCGCTCTCACTTGTGGGGGTGTATGTAGACTCAGATGCTCTGTCATGCTCATTCTCTGCCTCTACCTTGTCTCTCTGCGTTTCCCTCTATTTGTCTGCTTTTTGTCTCTGTCTCTCTCTCTCTGCCTCTGCCTCTGTTGCTGCTTCTTTCTCTCTCCCAGTCCTGAACTCCGAGGCAGAGGAAAAGCTTTCACAACCAATATCTGCCCAAAACACATCTTTATTTTCCCTTATGCTTTCCTCTCTCAGAGTCATGAACTGTTGGAAAGTTTTTGTGTGTGTGTTTGTTTGTTTTTTTGTTTTTTTGGGAGGGTGGGGGTTGTGAAAATTTGTGTGTTATATTTTGAACTGGGCTGGATGACTGTTTGCCTTTTAGCGTAGGTGCGACTGAAGCCAGTCAGGCCCATCTCACCATCCCTCATATCATGTCTGCACATGAAGGTGAACAGTGGCGGAGTGGCGAGAGTGAGCCACAAAGAGAGCAAGAGAGAGGGAGTGTTTGAGTCAGTAGGATGAAAAGCACAAAGAGAAAGAGAGATGGAGAGAGAGAGAGAGAAAAAAGTGTATATATCTGTTTGAGTGTCTTGTTTATTGACTTGAATTTTCCAGCCTCTTCCTCATTCATTGTCAGTCCTGGGGCTCAACAATGAGTGATGTGCCCTTCCCACTACTCTGTCTTTCTCTCTCTCTCTCTCTCTCACACACACACACACACACACACACACACACACGCTAGTGACTGCGCCTGATTCCATTAGTGCTCTTGGACCCCAGTCATTGTCCCTTCGCTGTCCTCTGAGGCAGCAGCCAAAACCACTGGAGGAAAGCAGCCGCCGCACAACACGTCTCAGACAGATTGTTAATCAGGCGCTGCTGCATGATATTCTGTAGCCGGTTACATCTTGCTCCCTCAGCGAGTAATCACCTAACAGTGTTATGCTGATGTCGCACAGGGTCAGATGGAAAGAGAGCTGTTTGCTGACGTGAAAGAGACGGAGAGAGACAAAGTAAAGGAGACGAAAGGGAAAGGAAAGGAAGCTGGGAAAAAAGGAGGAGTTCAAGGGAGGGGAGAGGAGATGAGGAGATGAACATGAGAGAAGAATGTATGTTTTTCACAAGCTTTGACCAAGAGCATCACTCCTTATTAAGGGTTATTATGCAACTGAATCATTTTGCCTTTACTTTACAGAAGACTCAGTTACTCATCTCTGTCTCTTACACACCCACAGACAAGCACATACAGTGCACACACACACACACACACACACACACACACACACACACATCACATATTGACATGCTCCATTGCTTTTAGTGCATCAGGGCTTGAGAGACGAGGCGGCAGCAATTAACACCTCACTGACATTTGCTTCTCCAGCTGTGGTGGAGGGAATAAGGGAAATGGAAGGAAAAGAAATGAATGCAATCCATCCATGATCCCCACATCGAACTCACTTCTTCTCTGTATTTATCTCGCTTTCTGGGCGTGTGTGTGTGTGTGTGTGTGTGTGTGTCTTAATTTCTCTCTGAGCTCTAAATGACCTTTCATGTTTGGTCCATGTGTTACAAAAATACAGTTCTTAGCAGGAGTGACTTAAAGTTCACTTTTTCAAAGTGGAAAATAACAGCAGTCTCTCTTTCTCACACATACACGGCAGTCTGTGCAAATAAAAATGGGCGTTGTTCTGTGAAGCAGGCATTTTATAAATCAATCTTTATGACTATTGTCGCGTTGAATTTAGACAGTCAATATGGTGCCTGTTTGTGGGCGAGCAGACAGGCCAAGCCAGGCTGCCCAGGCATCTGCTGCTCTGTCTGTGCTGGAGCCTTCTCCATCCTGTAAATAACACTTGAGACACAGATCCAACCATACACAAACACACATTTACTCATAAAGTCCACTGAAGGCATTTCAGCTGTGTGACAGCTCTCCTTCAGCTACTTCAGCTGTGGTGTCCACTGTCTGTCTTTTGCAGCAGCCCAGATTTTGAATGTTTTTTTCTTGTTCTTTCCTTTGCTGTTGTAGGAGGAGAAATCAATGTGGATAATTGCTGTGTAAGTCGAAAATAAGTTTAGGGCTCTGTTTCATTAAAATAATGGTTTTGCTGCCAATCTAGCTGTGAAACCAACAATTCCTCCTTCAACCTAACAAAATATTTGTATGGATAGATTCAATCAGCATTAAATAGACAAACAGAATCACTGCTGCTTTGTTTAAGATGCACAGCTCTGACAGAACACGCATCAAGGGACAGAATTGCTTTTTGAAAGCACTATGTGTAGAATTTTGATGTGGCTTTGGCTTCTTTTAAATTATTTTGAAGGCACAAGTTTGTTGAAAAATATGACATTTCAAGTGAAAATTGGTGCAGTCTACAGCAGTAGGGGAATGTACCCTTGTTGTGTACTTAAGTACAATTTTGAGGTACTTGTACTTTACTTGAGTATTTCCATTTTATGCTACTTGATACTTTACACATGTTTGTGCTCTACTTTACATTTTGAAAGCCAAAATTGTACTTTTTACTCCACATTTGACAATATTAGTTATTAGTTACTTTGCAGATTCAGATTATTCATACAAAATATAAATCAACTAATAAATGATGATGTATTATTATGGATTAAGCTACCCGGCAGTATATAAAGTAGTTGAAATTAACCCCACCTTTACCAGCTGCAACATTAGTGATGTTTACACATTAATGCATCACTAATTATAATCCAGTGATATGACATATATTACTCTGATATTCTGCATAATGAGTACTTTTACTTGTGTTACTTTAAGTATATTTATATGCTAATATTTATGTACTTTTACGTAACTAATATTTTGACGGTTTTGAAGTTTATATACAGTATATCCTATAACACTAACCGGTAGCACCATGTCCAAGGAGAAAACAGCATTCCTACATATCTTTCTTAATTGTGCATAAATATTGCATTTATATAATATTCACAAGTCAAATAAGCATGTTACATGCTTCACTGATGCAGTCAGGTCCAGCAACAATTTACCATGAGTGTGAAGATACTGAAACAAAAACTGCGTGTGAGTGAAATAACTATGTTGACACGGGCACACACACATCTGACAGAGTCTGATTAAAATGGGTCTGGTGGACATTAGGAATTGCATACTTACATATACATTAATGAGGATAAGGTTGTATTAAACACACACACAAAAGAAGCAGAAACTTGGCATTTGTTTTTGCAGACCGCATTGAGAATAAGCTTTACAAGAAGATGCAGCGGACTGGTAAAGGACTGGCGCTTATTCCTCTGAGAGAGAGAGAAGAAGAAGAAGAAGAAGAAGCTGTTCGTACTCTGCATTCACGTACTAATCCACTCCACGTGAGCCGGCTGAGTGAATTCCTGTTGTTTTTTTTAACCTCAGCTTAAATTGCAACAAACGTATTGTAGGAATACATTGTAGGAAGGCATTGGCACTGAATGTTTGAAAATGTTGCAAAATTGTCCAATACCAACATATTGTCTGGTGATAGGAGACACTCATTCACACACACACAAATTTGCACGGCAGATTCGTAAATATGACCTTTAGCTAGAAGTCAGACACACACAGTGACTGTCATAGCAGCCCTGAACACTGCACCCACCCACTGCCTCACACACCTGACCACTGCCATAGTACAACGGGGACCTCTACAGGTCACATGTGGAACAGATCCTCTCAGCCAGCACTGACATTAGATGGAAGACTGAATGCTTAAAGGCGTTCCACTCAGTCACTGTCGCTGCCTCTCTCTGTCTCTCAGACAGCTTCTCACTGTCTTATGGCCTCCTGCAAACACCCAACCACAAACACCCACATGCATACACTGACACACACTTCTCATTCGCAAACGCAAACATGCAGTAAACATTTGCACACAATGCAAATACAAATAAGTCTCCGCATATGGATGCACAAGGGGGTGTGGGGTCAGACAAGAGTTGCCACATTGAATATCAAAGTTCTAACCTTGCAGAGAAGAGAAATCAATCAGGGATTGTTGTGTTTAGACATTTCAGTGAGGTGTGTTTGTTGCATCCAAGATCAATCAATGACCTATTAGTTTGAAACAGAACAGACATACTTCCACACCAAAGTCAAAGTACTTGGAAAACCCCCGCTGGGCCACATGATGATCAATAGCACTTATGTCAATATTAGAGAACTTGTTTTTTTTTTTTTTTTTTTCTCACAGCAATGGAATAAATGGGAAAAAAACAGAACTTTTTCATCTGTCAGTATTTGACACCTGCATGTGCTTTCAGTTCTATAAAGCAGTCGTTCCCAGCCTGAGGGTTAGGACACTCCCAGAGGTTGCAAGATAAATTTGAGGGGTGGTAAAATGATTAATGGAAAAGGAAGAAGAAAAACATATTTCTGCTTCACAGAATTATGTTTATTTTTTAGGCTTTTTTACAGGGTAATTTGTCTCTACAATCCTTTAAATATTATTCAGATGAAACAATTTTAGAGGGAAAATTGCTCACAACCAACCTGTGACAAGGTGATGCAAGTGAAGTTGTTACAAGCAAGAAAAGGTTAGAAAACCACTGCCATTATTGATGCAGTTAGCATGTACTTAAACTCAGGTGACAAATTATGCTGAAGATAAAGAGACTATATTTATAACTCTGCATCAGAGAAAACCCCTAAAAGATGGTGCAGTGTCTCCACACTTTAAACTGTGTGATAATATTTTTTCTTTCTTGGGTGCAGAAACAGTGAAAAGGGAAGTCTATTCAGGCACAAAATATTACTAGTTTATGGTTGTTTGCTCTATCCAACACTCTGGTATTATGAGGTATAGCCTATGGTCCACAAGCAAAGCTGTTACCCTTGTTTTATGTGTAAATGTTCAGGAACAACACAAGCGAACACAAGTGAAGTTTCCAGGCTTGCCCCAACTTTTCAGAGGAGCAATTTATTCATAACTGGTCTTTGATTAGACTGCGCTTAAATAAGAGACAGGGAAAAGGGCACGATTGTGCTTTTTTTTAATGAAAAGCTGACTTTGATGTTAGAGGCATATGTTGATAACATAATTAGAGCATGGTATTTGGATATCTTTGTGGAGTTTATTACACCACATCTCTAGCTCGAGTAGATTTTCCTAGACTGTGTGTGACATTTGCCTTCATGGTTCCTTCTCCTCAGTTTTGATCTATTCACCTAATAAAGAGGTATCTTAATTGGAGCTTTTAGTAAACAGACAACACCCACAGTCTGACTTTTTCTCCTTAGTTTGCCGTTGTGCTTCAGAACTTTGGATCAGTTATTCTACACACCCCATATGACTTGCACAACCTCTTCTTTTGTGTACATACAGGAGACTTATTCATGTATTTCAAGATTTAAAAAAAAAGATGGTTGGTGAGATGTAGTTTTCACTACTTCTCAGTGCAGCCTTTTGATTTCTCAAACTCTGAAAATGCAGGTGTTTTTATGGGACAGGCAAAGTGAATGGACGTGGTTTAAAAGATCTTTTGAGCCAAGTTGGATGCAGGCATGTTTCCACAACTCTCTCCCTGATAAATCTGTGCGACATTCAGTGTCATCAGTAAAGCAAAGACAGGCAGAAAGGCTTTTTGGGGAAGGTTTTAGGGTGGTCACCATTCAGAATGACTGGAAAGTGTTGCTTAAGAGTGAAACCAGCCCCTCCTGCACTTTTGAAGGTATTTTTTTCTTTTTTTTTAGGAGACAGACAAAGATAGAAAGATACAGTACATAAACAGGAAAGGACCAAGTGCTGGGACATGAATCACACATTGAAAGCCAGTGACTCAAACCACATTCCCCACAAAATGACGTGGAGCCTCCAGAGGGCGAGTCTGCTGACAGGCAGACCCGAGCACCTGGCAACACATTGTTTGTCATCAATTATTATCGGCATTTGTGTAGAATGGGGAACAGGACCGATTGTTGAACTCCTGGGGTGGTGCCAGTGTGGTGTGTTGTAGTAGATATTGACACATGTGTCACTGGAGTTTTGTAGACATTTCCTCCTGTGATCTGTAAGCTTTACGTTTTGCTGAAGATATGAACATAAATAAAAAATGTAAGTGTGATTGTGTGTAGATTTGCTTGAATGTGTATGTACTGTATTTGTGTGTGTGTGTGTGTGTGTGTGTGCCCACGTTACAAGGCCTTGCATCAGTTTTATGCCTTTGCGGCACTACAAAACAGACCGCTTGAATTTGACTCTCACTCCTATATTTTTCCTGCCTTAAAAGATATCTGTCTTTTAGCTTGTGTAGCCCCTACTGCTCTCTGTCTAAAGCACTTTCTCTTACTCTTTTTTTTCCTCATCTCCCCCAGTCCCAACACGTCTCTGCTTCAGTCCTTTCAAAACTTGCTTGCTCCACTGTTCTTGCATTACTAGTTTGATAAACCGACTCAAAACATCATAATGCCTGAGCTCAGCTATGTGATTCTGTTAAAACTGGCACAAATGCTAAAGATGCCTTCCCCCGTAGCCACAAAAGTGGCTTACTCTGAGATCAAATGCTGCTTCAGTTTCAAACCCACAACTCCTGTGTGTGACAGATTATTGTTCTGCTTTAGTGCTTGACGTTTTCATTATATTTGAAATATAAGTGATTTTGGTTCTGTGTAATTATAAGGATATAAGTAGTTACATTTTACAAAAGTCACACACACATAGCTACGTACAAAATGTTGTTTTTTTTTCTCTGTGTGTGGCTCAGCTTTACTAAATATATACAATAAATATATGAAATATTGAAACGTGAAACTAATTAGGCAAAAGCAAACAGCAATAGACAAACTCAAGCATATAATTTAAATTGCATATTTGCATCATGTGGGTACAACAGACATAAATAGGTCTGGCAAAATGAGTCAGCCTAGAGTGCTGTGCACATAATTGTGGAAGACCCAAAACAAAATATAGCCAGTCTTTCTGAGCAAAGGGGAGACACCTTGCACTTAAAGGCACAGACGGGGGAGCCTGAGTGCAAGAGGAGGATACCACCACAGCTGAGTTTGTTCTTTAGCAACTGGAAATATTGCATCAAGATTGCGATAAAAGATCCAAACAACTCCTCAAAGGAAACCCCACAACCCCTTCATCTTGTTGCCCGCCTTGGCTAGACTGCAATTATGTCATGTGGCCTTAATCCTGAAAAAGCCAACGGCAGTGGCAACGCTGTTGGTGAGGTCAACCATGTCTCCGTACACGCAAGACATAGGATGACAATTCCTGGCTTACATGGTGATCTGATACAAGAAAGAATATCTTGTTTAGATATTACACCTTCTCCTTGTGTGTGGTCCTACTGGCACAATGATGGACTTTCAGACCTCGCTGACCCAGGGAACTATGGCTTCTCCACCATCAGTGATCTATGGGTTTCAAGGAAGAAGATATCAAGGCAGGCACGGAGAGCCATAGAGGCAGCAATTGGATGCCACAGTGCTCGGCAGTTAATTTCATGGGACCCATGCAGACCCATGGGTCATTATTGCGAAAAACTGTTATTAGAGTGGTACCAGTGCACCATCTCTGGTACACATAAAAACAAACTCATACACCGTGTAAATGAGGCGTTGGTCCTTTCGCCAAAACCCGGGCTGATTAAGCACTGAACTGGGCGTGCTGGCATAAAACACATTGCAGTCTTGTTTGGTACACATTAATTCATTTTTTTTTTTATTCAACACAGATCACCGGAGATGGCAAGGTTAGATAATGCTGAATGTTGTTTTGTTGCTTAAGCCAAATCAAAAGTCAAAGCTTGTTTCTTTGTCTGGTTATGTTAGTAGCAGTGCCATTGGAGGTCTCTTCACAATAAAGTCCTCAGTGCAGAAAATTAGGTTTGGCTGAAATGCAGTCGTACTGTATACAGCAGTTTGAGTCTTTCATACTTCCACTGGACTAACCTTGATACACGTAATAAACGGAACAAACAAACATAGGAATGATATGTCACCATGAGACAGCACAATATTTAAAGGGAGAAGTCTCTGTAAAAGAAAACATCAACTTTTTGTATAGACACTAGACTGCGTGGTGCATTTGCTATGATTGTATAAAGTGTGCATGCGTGTGTCTACGTCTGTGTAGGCAAATAAGACAGTGAGTTGTATGCACCAGTAAGGCTATGACCTCAGTTCCGCTTCTTCAGTGGTCCCACCACATCAGCAGTGCTTTTAATACCTATCAATATTTCAAGGAATCAATTTAAGAAACTTCTTCTCCATTGTGCAGTCCTGTCAAAGTGTTCAGACTCAGCTCAATTTAGCATGATCAGGTATGCTCTCAATCAGCGGTTGAGGTTGTATATGCAAAACAGGAGGATCAGGAAGCCCAGGGTTGCCAATTCTATCGTCATCCCTCTTTCTGGGGAATCCAATTCTGCTCTCTCCCTGCCAGCAGCATGCATTATAGATCAATATGCAATACAGCACGGCCCACAACCCAGTTAGGAAATACTGTGCTGTTATGGCTGTTATCTGTCAGCAGAGCTGCCTGTTGAGATTGTAACCAATAGGTTTCCATGGTGACAAAATGGTTAATCTATTAAGTAAAGACTCTCATTTGTTCTAATTAGTGCACAGTTAAAAGACAGCATCATTCACTGACCTTAAGAATTCAACACAAAGATCAATTGAACTGTTCTCTTAAGTCAGTAATGCTTAATACGTCTTGATCCGCAGACAAGACATGTCAACATGTCCAGTAAGCTTCTAGGTTAATTAAAAAGTCAGCTGTGTCCACTTTTCTGGAAGTGTTGTTGGTGTTTTTTGGCTCACGCCCATGCGGGGCCTTGAGCTGAATTTGAAATCCTCCCAAACTGAAGATTTAAACCACCACTTCACCTAATTATATCAGTTTAAAGGGTTATTATAGTAGACTTCTAAATTTGAAGCTCATATTCACCTTGAACATGTTCTAAGATACAATATTTTCACCGAAAACACACACATGATCCTGCTGAACTTGGTCTTTGGAGTGTTGGAGGAGGTTCTCAGAGTGTGAACACATATAAACTACAGACATAAAGAAGGCACCGGCCAGGGCCTCACATCCTTCCTACCAGCTTGCTTGTCTTGCTTCTTCTCCAGAGCATCGTGTTTGACTTTCCACTCCATCTTGCTCTGGTTCAGCTCCTCCTCTGGAGATATGCTTTCATGCAAGCCTTCCTTTTTTTTCGTGACCCTGCTGATCACTTCTCCCACCTAGCTCACCTTCTTCTGCCATTTTTCTTTCATCTCCATCAGATTCATGGCTTTGGCCTCCCCCCTGCATGATCCACCGGCTCTTACAGGTGGCCATGATTGCTAACAGGTGGCTTTCAGATGCAGCTCTGATCTTGTCGCTGTCCTCTTTCCAGGCAGCTTCATGCAGAGTCGTTTATCTCCTTCTGAGCAAGAATAGTTCCCCAAAGGAAGGAGATTTCCTTTTATTTGTCTTGATTTATCTCCTCTTCTACCTGTGTTTGATGTTAAATTTGTCTTGTTTGCATTCTTTGTTCTCCAAAGCCTTTTCCAAGTTTTTGACATTTTATTTAGCCAATGTTCGCTGAAGAGTTTTATTTTCACTCTCCAGCTTCTTTCGTTCACACTCCCCATTGAACTCTTTGCTGGTTGCCAATTTCCTCCCTCAGGGCTGCATTTCTGGAAACCAACTTCTTGTTTTTGGCTATAGAGTTTGTTTACTGCATGACTGAGCAGAGTGGTGGTGCTGCTGCATGGCATTACCTCTGATCTGCACTTGGCCAAATACCTGAAAGGCGTTTGTAGTTTTAAGCTGAGAGTAAAGCCCATCTTAACCCGGGATAAACAAACGTAGAAGGACAGCAATTCTTTCACCTGTACATGTAATCACACTGTTGACCGACTGCTGTCAAAGAGAAGGATGCCAGTCTTTGGAGGCCTCCTCAACACTGAGCAACATGATGGTTCAGCCATTAACGCCATAATTTCATATGTGATACAAAAACCATAAACTGTCGCACTATAGAACCACACAGCTGTACCTCATCAGTTTGCTACAGGCTTTACTAGTAACACTGTTGTCTATAACTGTTTGTCCTGCTGATTCTGTTTAGAGCTACTGCCATCAAAGTACTAGTAGTAGTCTTCTTATGGACCAGAGATAGTAGAATAAGACTCCTGTCTGGCACTAGTTTTGTCTTATGCCCATTATTGTTTTTGTAGTGGAAAACATTTCTGTGCATGAAACATTATATTACAAAATTAATGATTATTGGAGGCCAGGCTTGAAAGAGAGAGATGCAGAAAGAGATGCAGGGGGGGATCAATACTTCACCTGCAGGCTGAACAGAAGGCTAGCCTGTTTCTCTTCTAAGTGAACAGCACAGCACATGATGTTACACACACATCAAACCGTCATGGAGAGTTTTGGGCTAGTGTGTGTGTGTGTGTGTGTGTGTGTGTGTGTGTGTGCGTGCGTGTGTGTCATGCTCTGTAATGCTCCTGGTGGATGGACCAGGTGGCCATCCAGGTGTGTGGGAGGAAGTAAGCCTTGGCAGACAGATATGATGGGCCCAGTTTTCAAAGACGACACAGATACACAAACACACTTACATGCACACGATTTCTAAGCCTATCGCTGATGAGGAGAACAACTTCTCCACTGTCTGTTTCTCAGCAGAGTATTTAAAGGGTCATCTGAACTGCAGAACAGTCATAGACTTACTTGTGTGGCAACAGAATCTGACTACTTTTGAGGATGAAGAACAGAGGGAGTATAGCCATGAAGAGTCAAATCTCAGTAGGGCTACCAGCTGTGTGAAATGTCCTTGTTGGTATGCATTTTGCTCACATGCTGATTATTTTATGAGTAAAGCATTTTGATGGACTGAAGGTTGACAATTTAAGATGACTTGTCCCATTTTTGATAGCTGAAACATAGAAAGAAAACATAGAAACATAAAATACCCCCAGGTTTCCAGTCCCCCACATTCACAGAAAAGATACAGAGGACTGTCGTCAGGTAACTATTTCTAGCAAATTGTCTTTCAAAACTAACAAAAATTAGTTATTGGATTTTTTGTTTACATGTGAATGAGGTTTTCTGAAGTAATGCAATATAGTGGAACACTGAACATTATAATATAATTTAGGGAAATGTTGCTTCGTTCTGACTAGGCTGATTGCCAGAGCAACAACTTAGGGTCAATTTAATCATGATGCCAACATGTTAACTGTACACTGACATGTTTAACTGTTCACTTACAAAGCTACGTGGATGTGTGAGAGGGGCTTGACATGAAAGAATGAAATTCATGAGTTTCCGAGTGATTTCACATAATCAGACAGTTCATGGTCAGAGACATAGAGTGCCTTTTGCAAGCTAGGTTTGCAACACATCACATCTGTTCCTAAATAAAGCAGCAGAGATCAAGTCAAGTCAATTTTATTTATATAGCCCAAAATCACAAATCACAAATTTGCCAAAAGGGGCTTTACAATCAGATAACGACACATTCTATCCTTAGACCCTTGATTCGGATCGAAATAAATGTTTCTGTTAGAAAGCAGTGCAGTTATTGCTCAGTGAGCTCTACACACACATACACACACATCTCATCATCTGATGATTTGGTAAATAAACATAATTTGAAAAGTTAAAAATGAAGAATTGGTGACTGTGACTCTAACACTCACAAACAAAGTCAAATGTAAATACACACATACAGACTTACAGTACATGCATGTTTGAGACAGATGTAAACACACACACACACACACACATGCACCACATTAGGATCATACAAATTGCTCGGAGCAAAGAAAGTACACAAAACATTTTCCCTCTGTTTCTCTCTCTCTTTCTCATGCGCTCAACTAAAAATATCTGCAGGGCTTCCTCTTCCACTATCAAACAATTGTTTGTTCTCATTATCATAACTCATTAATCCTGATCAGACTCAATCCCCCTATCTTTTTCACTGTCTACTTTTCCCCTCTCCTTCTCCTTCTCTCTCTCACACACACATACACGCGCACAGTTACACATACATTTGTTTGTTCCTCTATTCATAATTCATAGGTTTTGATCAGACAGAATGTTTGATAAGGTTTACAGTCTTGGCTTGCCCAGGCAGAGAGGGAGACAACAAAAATAAACAGTCATAAATATATACATGGTAATACCCACTGGATGATGTAGGAGGCAAAGTTAATGTAATGATACAGCTGAAGAGTGAGACACTGAATTGCGAGTGAGAGAGGAAACTGGATCATGGATTGTGCTTTTGAAGGCCTTTTCAGAGTCAGATAGATTTCCAAAATTTTAAGGACTGTTAAGATCGATAGATCAATCAATACCTTAATAATTAAAACTAGTGTCTTGAATTGCACAAAGTGTGGCCAACAATTGTTCGAAATAAATATGTTGCTGTAACCTATTCTCAGTTTCAATCTATACTTTTTGAATTTGAAAAAGTATGGCGTATTGGAATTATTTGAATCTACACTTAATGCATACAGAAGTGTATATTTGAAACTTAATCCAGGTCATGCAATGTATTTACACCCAAACACCTAATAAATGACTTGGTCATAGGATACAAGTCGGTGAGGAAAGGTTGAATGCACCATTAAACAACTGACTGATATCAGTGAGAAAGAATGAGGAAAACAACACTGAACATAACCTCATAAAACAGAGGATAGTCCTGAAGTGGAAGAAAACTGCAGCTCTGGTCTTATACAGCAATAACCAGCTCCCTCTGCCACTCACTGACACACACGTCATACTGTACTGTGACACAAACACACAGGGCAGGGGTTAGGGGATTTAATGTGCAGGTAGCATGTACCTCCATGTTTTGGCAGAATTGTTTGCGAATATTCTTCCTAATAAAAACAGAAAAAAGAGTGAGAAAGAGAGTAAGAGACAGACAGAGAGAGAGAGAGAGAGATGGGCATGAGTACGAGACAGAGGGAGCAGAGGCAGAGAGTGATAGGAAAAGTCAATCCAATCCCAAAAATAAAGACTAATCCAAACTGAGTCTGATGGATAAGTTGGTAAATTGAGTAAACAAACTCATCCCTCTCTTCATTATGAGGTGCCGGGAAATATCTTGTCATACAAATGGAGCTCAAAACAAGTCGGTTTGGTTCAGATGGGGATAATGTTGGATAAATATGAGCAACAGAGAGAAGAAGCAAGGAAAGAAAGAAGAAAAAAAATACGACGACAAGAAATCTACCCAATAAATGATGATTCCAACTCAATTTGACAGACTTGGCAACAAAAACAACCCTGAAGTGTTTTGTTCACACCAGATAACGTACTAGAGAGAGAGCGCGATGGAGATGTGAAGAAACGAAGAATGGAAATTGAGAAAAAAGAGGCATAGAAATGGGGAGGCAGAGGGCAATAGAGAGTGGGAAGCCATGTCATGAGACGGTAATTATTGTAAGAGGAATGTGTTATCTTTACCTTTGGTAGAAGAAAAGATTGGTGGGTCAACGCTGATGTCACACACGTGAGTGTGGGGTCTGGCTGGGGCACCACTGATGCAAGACATCTGGGAAAGACCAAGAGAGCAACAGCAGACATTTTGACATTTTCACAGTAGGAAAAGCACAGGTGTTACTAATAACATTAACGGTGGCTCTCAAGCGTCCCAGTAAGTCATGACAGTGTGACAGTGAGCCAGCATGTACAATACCAGGTCCTTGAAACTGAAGCAGCTAAATGGAATTCAGCCATCATTAGTTTAATTATTGACACCGGTGCTTTTACTACTGTTACATGTCAAATTGCCTTCTGTAAGAAATGGCATATGGTGAATGCTGAGAGATGCCACGTGGAGACAACCCTGCAAGGCTGAATTGTTTGATTTGTTGTTTTGGAAAAACCTGAACTAACTACATCAAGAGAAGAGAAGAGTCCTACCAGCAGGAAGGAACGTTATCACCACCAGCCTTGTAGGAGAACATGGTGTTGCGTGGGTAATTCCACTCCCGTAGCTACAAGTGAGTCAAGTCAAGTCAATTTTATTTATATAATCAGACATTACCTTCATGGGGCTTTACAATCTGTAGACCCTAGACTCGGATAATAAACAACCCCCCACCCCTTAAAAAAATTAAACCAACAGAGCAACAGAGGAGTATTATAACATTTGCACGGGGCGAACACAACATTTAGATCCAACATTTCCACAGGCTCCGCTGTTCACTGCCGTGGCCTGCCACAGCTAGGACAGCAGAGAAGAAGAGCGGAGCGTCTGCGTGAAATGTTGGATTGTTGTTTTCGTTCCCTGCAGACATCTGTGGGATCAAAAAAAATATCTTTGAAGATGAATCCACTTTGAATCCTTTGAATCCACTGCTGCATAACGGGTATTGTGTTTTGGGGTATTTCCCCCAAGGTTTGCGTAGGAAATGCAATGCTGTGGTCACAAATGGGACTAACAGTATAATAAATGTCCTGTCTGGTAAGTCGGTGGATGTTCTGGTTTGTGTATGTATATCATACATAAGTGTGTGTGTATTCTCTCTGTGCTCTGAAAATGATAACCAACTGTCTGACTGTGCAGCATGGAAATAGACATGCACGCACTATCTGTCACTGATAGGTAAGTTGATGATGTGTGATAAAGGAGTCTGTTGCAGGAGTCTGTTGCTTTTCTATTGAAAAACTAAATTCACTTTCTCTGTCGCACTTACACAAACTCACTTCCATCAGAAGAAAGACAGACAAAAGCAAGGGAAGACAAGTGAATGAGGAAGGCAGACATTGACTTGATCTGTGCATTTTTTATTTTTGTTTCAGAGCAAACTATTTTATACATATTTTGTGTTTGATTTGCCTCTCATCTCATCTCACACACACTTTTACACACTTGCCATACATTCCAACAGAAAAAGTGTCATCCCTTCAGTATAAGTAAGGATCGTGATACGTGCCAAAGATCATCTGCCGTATGGAAATCCATTCCTTGAAAAAAATGCAAAGCTAGGAAGCTAGTATAAATGTTAAAACAGGGTGCTTTTGCTGTGAAGGGAAAAAGAAGAATGGTGATGTTTTTTATTATTTATTTATTTGTGTCAAGACTGTTCTTGTTCCAACTGTGCTGGCTTCTGAACACAGAAACACATTAGCAACAGAAAGCTGAGGAAAAATCTGTTGATTTTCCCCTCATTTACACTGGGTCCCTTTAAGGCGAAGCTGAAAGGGAAGGGGACATGTGGCTGTGGCAGAAAAGAACATATGGCATCTGCTCTAGTGGAAAACCTTAATACGGGGTAGAGTATTGGCACCCGTCGCCTCACTAGCATTAACATGCTGTCAGAGTTGTTCTGGCAGCACACTAAGTGGAGCACACTTGCCCAGCACTGTTCCCAAGAGTGTTGCCGAGTGTCCCTTCACACTTGCCATCCATCCTGGACCGTGATATCAGCGCTGTTAAAGAAAGGCGAGAATACAAACACGCTGGAGGATCTCTGTTTATCAGATCTCCAGCCAAAGATCCAGTCATAAGCACTGGTCTTGTTAACTTGGTGAAAAAAAAAAGACATACAAAATAGAAAGCTAGAGAAAACGAGAGGGCCAACTGTAAGTTAGCAGAGAAGTGGCAGTAACAGTAACAGACGCTGTAGCAATGTTATGGACATTTTCACATTGTGAGAGCATATTTAAAGTCAAAACCAGAGTTTGTTTGTTTTTTTGAAGTAATTTAAAGGGTGCTTTACAACAAAACATCAAGGTCTTAAGGTAAAAACATCAGAGGATCTAATAAAAAGTTGTTTTGACTTGTCACAGTAGGAAAAGCACAGGTGTAAATAGTAAAATTAATGCTGGCTGAATTCCATTTAGTTGCTTCAGTTTTAGGGTCCTGATATTTTACTATGACAAGTCAAAATGTCTGCTGTGAAAAAGGCCTATTAGCGGCAGCAAAAGTTAAAGTCCAGGTTGCTATGGAAGGAAATAAACGTAACTTGACGTCGTTTCGAGAGCACCGTACTTTCGGTTTTGTGCACAAATCTGAAAGGGTGGACACATACAGTCGCAAAAGACGGACAAGTAACATGAGCTTATCTGGGACAGACTACATTATATCAAAGCCACTCAATACAGACATAAAAAAATTAAGAAAAATAGAAAAAATGAAGGTATAATAAACATCATGTACAACAGTAATAAGATAAATGCAAGAGATCAACATTTCTATGTGGGTAAAACACAGCAGTAGCATTAATAGGAGAGGTCCTGCATTTCCTCTAGCTAAGCATTTCCTACAGTGTGGACATTTGGTGACAGAATTTAAATTCTGGTCTATAGAGATGATCAGTCCCCTGCCATCAGGAGTGGAGAACACAGTCTGTTCTGTTTAAAGCAAAAGCTAAATTGATTTTTGATCTGGGTACCATGGCTCCAGAGGGATGTGATCTGTGTTGGGGTTTCCATGCAAACTAATATTTGGAATTGGTTTTGGAATAGTTTTGTGGTCTGCTCCCACGGTCTCCTATCATTGTTGCCATGACCCTTATCAATATCATATCACCACTGACATGATGTTTATCATTATCTTAGGAGTCCAAATGTAACTTTTGACCACTGGAGAGAAATACTAATTAAGAATGACAAGAGCTAGCTTTCAGCTGGTTCACTTGGTGAGAAAAAGGTAGACAATGAAAAGATGAATGTGGAACAATGAGTGCCGGAGAGAGGCATTTTTTGGTGAAATTTGGTGAAAAAGTATGATGATGAAGGGTGATGAGGTGTTTTACAGAATGTTAAAACACAGAAGACAAGTGAAGGTTAGCCTGCTGCTCTTTGACTATCTTCGCTTCTCATTATGCATTTCTCAGGGTTGCAGAGTGCAACCTTGTGACTCCAAGAACAGAGCACTTTTTTAATTACTGCCTGACTCATGCTGGCATGTTGTGTGTGTGTGTGTGTGTGCGCGCGCGCGCATGTATTTTTTATTTCTGAGCATTTGTGTGGTCGACTACACCTCTCAGCATCTCGTCTTGTACATTTGTCTTCTGCACTGTCTTTAAGTTTATTAAGAGCTAATAAAAACTGGAGTTATGTGTCAACGTACTTGGCCAATAAAGCTGATTCTGGTTCTAATATGTAAATGTGCTTTCATCAATGTGCGCACACCTGCCTGTACGTTTGTTCAGCTAAAACACGTGTTTATGTGCAAGTACACACATCTTTAAATATTCATCAGACTTGTCTTTACATTGTAATTATCCAGTCAAAGTACACCAAAGTCATCATTATCCAGATGATTAAGCCTTCTACTTCTACTTTCATGTTAGGGGAGGAAACAGTAAAAGAACCTTGGCAAGAAAAGCTTATTGCAAAAACTGCACTGTAACAAATTCTGCCTATTCCAGAGCAAATTATACATTTTTAGTGGAGTAGTCCTTTAAGGAAAGCCAGATTTTAACAGTCAATAACAGTATGAAGGATCTTGTCATTATCACATTAAGTCTGCATCAGCTGTCAACAAAGGGCCCCAGTATACACATACTTGATCACACACACACACACACACACACGCACTCATCATCTTTTTCTCCTTGACTAATCTCCAAACAAAGCTGTGAATGTTAGCCTCTAAAATCCTTTCACTTTGAATTTTGTTGGAAAAAAACTCCCTGGAGAAGAATAAAGAAGGACAATGCAGGCAAAGAAAGAGATGAAGAGACGAGCGTTGCCAACTCCTGCTGAGTCCTCTTTGATAGATGCAGAGTTTTTTTGAAGAGGGAGTTTGGTTCTTTTGCAAATCTCTCCGCACGGGCTGTGAGCATTTTGTGTGTCTATTTGTATGGGACTGTATGTGTATGAGTTAATTTTTTTTTCAGTCATTGTGTGTGTACTGTATGCATACAGTATGTGCACACATCAGGCCCGCGCAGAGCGCTCTTTGTATCCTGCGTGCATCTTTGTAAGAGATAACAGCTCCACAGTTTTGCTCTTTCTTTCATGAGGTAGTCCTCATTATCTGACTGCTGGAGTCCTCATTGTGTAATCTGTCTTGTATCCTTTAAAGAGCCATTAGATTACCTTGATGTTTTACAATACAACAAATTAGGCTTACTGGAATCCCACCACTAATAAGATTAAGCCTTCCTTTTCAGTGTTAAAAAAGTGTAGTGAAAATGTGAGATTGTACAGTTCCTCTGCTAAACTGACAAAGCGGGGGAGTCCTGGTTTTACCCTCTCTGCATGAGAGAGAAGTAATTAGATGCCTCTACTTTGGGGCCAGATTTAACAGAATGGAGCACAAACAGGGTGAGCTGCATATTTGATTACAGCCTCTATCCCCTGCTCTACCCAGCATCACAGAAGAAGAGAAGAGAAGAGAAGAGAAGAAAGAGATCCAACACTGTTAATTAAAGAAAGAAATACAGCCATAAGAGGAGTTATGGAATTAGGAAATATGCATAAGGTGTAAAGAAATGACAATGAAGTCAGACAGGCTAAGGTTGGAAGAATGAAAGCCTGTGTTTTAACATGAGATTGTACTTGTTCTGTCATGTTCGGCCGTTCATGTTGGTGTAAGGATAAAGTATTTGCATGGTTTCATGTTGTACATGGTGTGGGTAGCTATTATGATCCCTCAGCTTTGTTTCCACACCTGCGCGGGATCTGGTGTACCTAGCTTCCGTGCAATCAGTAGTGCTTTCCTTGCATATTTTCCTGTAACTTCATTCTCACAAATTTGTTACTAAAACAATATCTAAATTTAACGCAGACCACCTGAGCATATAGCTGGAGTAAAAAGGCTCATAATGCTCACAGGGCAACCGCAAAACATCCAACACACACAATGAAGATTATCATTGAACATTTTCACTGGTCTGTACAGCACTTTGGTCAACAGGAGTTGTTTTTAAATGTGCTTTATAAATAAATTTAACTTGACTTGACATGCCGTGGACCTTATATCACCTTATAACAGTGTGTCGAGCCAAGGAAAAACCTGAAAGTAATGTGGCCAAACACCAGATGATAATATGTACACTAACTCGCATGATTACACCAGGAGATGTTATGTAGAAAGTCAGGCTTTCCTTTCAAATTACCCTATTGCCACAACAAATCCCACTTGTTTAATAGGGTTTAGTTCTATAAATCTGTCACAGACAGAAAGTCACAAGTGTTTAAGTCTTGCGATGGCACGGCACATAACACAGACCTAATATGAATAAACAGACAGGATTATAGTCAGCGTAAAGACATAGGCTACAGAAATGACAGGTACTGTGACAGTAACCGTGGCCCAGGTCTGATCTCAAGGATGTCAAGTGCTAAATAAAGCTGACAACACACAAGTTAGCAAAGACGACATGGCGCGCATAAAACATACAACAAAACAACATAAATTATACAAATAAGAATTATTTGAACTTGATTTAATAGATTTGAGGGGTAGTTGTTAGCTAGTTGCTAACGGCCTAAAACGTTATTCGTCTTCTGGTGTTTTTTTACCAAACAGCTTTAGGTGCATTACAGCTACCCGCTGGACTGGAATAGGGCTTACCCAGATTTGCATCCTGGGAAATCAGATTTATGATCTGGTAAACAGAGATACGTTTATGTGGCTAAATGTAAACAAACGTTTATTAAATCTTATTTTATCCAGATATGACACTTGAAATGACAAGTGTAATGGTGTTTGAAATGGGGTATGAGAATGGTCAGGACTGTTGTGAATGGAAGCCGGCTGCACTCTCACTAAATCGCAGTAACTTGGCAATGGCATTCAAGTGGAAAAACTGGAAAAGTTAGCTAGTTTTCCGGGAGTGATAATGATATCAATTGATTTGCTTTTGCAAGACTACTTAGCCATCAGCGATGGAGGGTGCATGGAGATCTCGAGTTTTTGGTGGAAAAACAAAACATAAATTAGCATTACAGCAATAAGTACAATAGGAATTCATGACATGGTAATTGACCACTTAACCTTCATAAAGGACAGGATGAGCTCTCTCTCTCAAATTAGCACGAGTCAAAATACTTCCCCCTCTCTCTTCCGGTCTCTCTTAGCTCGTTTTGTGGCTTTAAATATGTGGCTGAAAATATATTGGGTAAATGTATTGTGAATGTTTGCCCTGTGTGTGTGTTATGTTATAGTCAGGCCAAAGACGTTGCTGTGTCAATGCAAGTCATCTGCACAGAATAAGCACAAAGGGGTCCAGCTGGGTTTTTTTTAAATAAATGGTGATCTTGAGGTGGTGTGGTGTGGTATGGTGGTATTGATGTTAATTCACCCCAAAAAGCCTCTCACCCAGGTAGGAACGTGGCTCTCCAAGCTCAGCAGTTAACCACAATTTGAACTCAGGAAGACACAAAGTCAATAAATCAGCAGTGGCATCTTCTGTGAAGGAGACTGGCAGCTGTACTTCTTGTCACCTTGGCGGATGAATGACACGTCTCCTTGTTATCCCATTGAACATAATACTTCTATCAGTTCTCTACGTCTGTCTTATCCTCTTACCTCTGTTCTCATTTGTCTTTATTTCTGTCTCTTGCGCCGCATCTCACTTGTTCTCTTTACCTAGCTCTAATGAATTCTTTCTTCTTGTACTTTTTGTAACTTTTTTTGTTCTTCCCAACTGTCTTTTCTTTCTTTCACTTCCTTCCCCTCTATTTCTCTTTTCGCTCTTGCTTCTCTCCTCCTCATCCTTTGGTTATTTGAGGACGTGGTGTAGCGTCATGTCTCAGGCCACTGGAGGACTTTTAGAAGTCAACAAGAGAGAGACTGACATGGTCTCCCGGGTTCCTGCACACACACACGCACAAATTCATTCACACACACCAGTGTTAAGCTCTCAAATTCCCCACAAAGAACTTCACTCCCACAAGGCAAGATGCCACAGAGAGAAAAACAAAGAGATGGAACGTTTTCTCTCTATCCTCCCCTTTCCTTCTCTTTCTCTCCTCCTCTCGCCGTAGTCTTCAGTAGTTCTCTGCAGTGCAGTACAAACATGCAGAGTGATCAAAGAGTCTGGGGTGTCAGAAGCGAGGGACAAGACGGACGTGTGTGGAAGACAAGATGAGAAGGAGCGGCAGGACAACAGAGCTGTCAATCAAGCATTCTATCAAACTCAGTGGAGCTAGTATCCCAGTGGCATGCCAGTGGACTTGTGAGCTTACCTGGAGGACCATCAGTGCACTATCATACCTCCTGCTTTGTTGTTATTCCTGCGCTTCTTTACATCTAAATTAAGGGGACTTTCTGATGAAAAATATGAAAAAATAATCATATCAATAATGAATCAATAGTGGGAGATGTCCGCCTGTCCATGCTTTGTTCAATAAAACATCACTTTACAAATTAAAAATGTTTTTAAATGAATGGAAATTAAAAATGTTTGGTAGTAATTGATGATGATAGTGTTAATAACGAATAATTTTAGGGAACATCAGTAGCCCGTTGAGAGGAATGTTCTCATTTTCTCCTTCCTCACTGAAAAATAACATGGACAGTGTTGTATTAATATTAAAACTATGCCACGCTGTAGGTCTGTATTGTCATCAATATATCTTTAAGCCAATTCTAATGTTACAAATTTGAAGGGAAATGTTGGTAAAAAGGGAGGGTGCAATGAAAACGCTCATTAGGAAAACTTCCCCAAACCAAATTTAATTCCACCATTAACCAACTCACTTTATAAACTCACTTTTTTTTTTTTTGCTCTTCTAAAGAGCATTTTATCTTTGGCTTGAATGCTGATACTAAAGCTTAATAAGCTCAAGAAAACTTGTAGAGTAAGTTTGTTCAGAAAAAGTCAAAATGAATAATGTTTAAATGATGGCAGCTTTATTACAAAGCCAGCAAGGCTTGTGTATCATGGAATCACAGCACCATCTTCTGGATCCAGAGAGAAGTACATTTACTGATGTGCTTTTAAAGATGTTTTATGTTTTCTGCATGTGTGGATACTCACCTATATATATACAAATAAATGAAAGAATCATGTCTTATTTACTTACTGAAGATGAAGTGTATTTTAATCTCCATGTCAGATCCATTCACATGGAGTGCTAATCTAAAATGCTGTTCTTACCTTTTTAGACAAATAATCACCCTTGGCTTACTCTGTCTTCTTTCTTTCCATCTCAACTTTTCAGGCTGCAGAGAAGAAGACTCTGTCTGTGTCAGCAATGAAATCCCAATATCTGTGAGTGATCAGTTCCACCATTTATCTGCCCTGATTCGGGGTGTAATTGAACAGGAAACGTTTCAGCATGATGAGAGCACTCAACTGTACACAGTACCACTGATACTGACTTCTATAGTAAATCTGTATTTCACTGTCCTTGTTTGTAAATCATAGACAGGTAATATAGACAGATAAAAAGAATAATTATTACAAAACACTATGACAAGACAGCTTGTCAACACTGAAGGAATGATCACTCCACAATCTGTATGGAGGACATGGGTGAAGAGCAAAAGTGTTGGCAATAATTGACAACAAAGTACAATTTTAGCAGAGACTTAAAATTTAACACTGTAAAAACAGGTACAAAAAAGTTCTTTCCTGTTGTGAGCTAGTGACTGATGATGACAGGTGGGCTTTGAGGTCAAAGACTATGCAGTGGCTCACCTCATATACTTACTGTATCCTAAATCAGGTGCTGGATTGGTTGAAGAATGGCGTCCAAGGTTGGTCCTTCAATGGGTGAGCCTACTCATCCTCCCCAAACTAGACAGCCTAGCCCCACAGAGACAGTATATCTGTATAAAATCAGCAACAGTCAGTACAGCAGTGATGCACTCTTGTACAATATCCCTGCTGCCTAGCAACAAAGGAGCACTCTTAATTGCAACATTTCTTCTCTCTGCAGAAAGACAGGGGAGAGAGAGAGACAGAACTGTGCTTGTGTTATTGTATTGATTTGCTTTACTTTAAGTGTTAGTTGTGTTGTTTGTTTAATTTCAGAAAATCTCTACTGATTACATTGTGTAGCTCTGTAAACACATCTGTGTAAGCCGTCAATAATGACTGCTCTGTAGTAAGAGTTTTCACATTGATCAGCTGTAGAGTGCAAGAGCTGGGAAGGCCCTCCGTACTGAGTGGTGAAGTTCAGCACCAAGGAAAGTGACTTTTTCCAACCAAGATGAAAGAAACAGTTTTAAAACACAATACAAATCCAACACAACACCATTAACTGCAGCCTTTAAAATTGCCATTGGTAGATTTAATTAAAAACAATCTGTATGAGGTTTGTGTTTATGATGTAGATGGGGTAATTGCTGTTACTATTACTGTTACTTTTTTACCAAACTTATCCTTAACAGTTCAAATGATGCTTAAAAAAAGACTCACTAAACATATTGTCTGAGCAGCTGCTAGATGCTACAACAGATTGTTACAACCCATCACACAAAAGTAGTGGAAAAAGAATGTGTGCAGATGGAGATTTTGGCCTGAGGCTGATGCTACATGGAAGCTCATGAAGTGTCCAAAGTGAAAAGGTGAAAAAGATTCACTGACTGCGGAGCATGAACGTGTAAATTTCATGGCAAACTGCCCATAATATGTTGCTATTTCTTTTTGTGCACCATTATACAAAACTCAATACCATCAAAACACAAATGTGAACTTGTCATATACAGATAAAGGTTGCACACTGTGCTAGATATCATGCAAAATCATTTTTAACACTGAAGTCAATGAGGAAATGGCAATTTCTCCTCTGTGCCAGACAGCAGCAGTATGGTGTTTTAGTGTTTTAGCCTCTGTTATCAAATGCATTCAAGAAGGAATGGTCCAATTGGGAATTTTTTATTGTATTGGTGATGGACTGACTTAAAAGTCACCAAATCTAGGAACAGAGTCACTAAGTTGACAACACAGCGCACACACTTTCTAGTCGCATGCTTGAGTAATGCACTAAATAGCAGTAACGCACAATAGTAACTGTACTCAATTAAAGAAAACAAAAATATTTGTTTCTGAGTTTTTATTTTCTTAATTAATGATACAACACAAACAGTCCAGAGCTGTTAATGATTTTCCTTCATATCATTCCTGCACATACAGTAATATCTAAGCCCTTTAAAGCCCCTGCAAACTTTCAAATCTTAAGTATTTCTTCATAACACTAAATATACATGACTATATAATCAACAATCCAAGTTTAACACTCAAAACTCAGCTGATCAGCTTCATCAGGACTGGGTGGGTGTGGTTTTGATTGACAGTGCTGGTAAAATAAGAAAATGTGTTATATGTTCCTTAACTGTGATTGGTGCACAGAAACATGTGACATAATCTTTTTCAAACTGAGCCCAGTGAGAGGAGCACAGAGAAAAACACAAATACAGAAATCTCTCATGAGAAATAACCAAAACTGTTCTAACTTTGGCAGAAAATGTAATGTGTTCTTGTAGGACCCCACTGCAGAGTAAGAAGCTGAAAGACAAAATAGGTTGTCGGGGCCTTTTAGAATAAGTAAGAGTAAGTAAAAGCTGTTGAGTAAAGAAACAAACTGACAGTACAGAAATAACTGGGGCTAACGTGTATAAGTGTCAACCTCCAGCAGGTGTCTCAGGACTCACTCAGTACAACGACAGGTGCTAAAGACTTAAAATGCACACACACACACACACACGAGCAGCTGGTGCTAACCCAATAAATAGTAGATAAATAGCCAGAACCAACAGTTCAGGCTGATTCCTCAGCATGATGCATCGTTTTAGCCCCAGCAGCACAATCCCAGAGTAAAACAGTGACTAACAACAGCACCATCAAGGTAATATGAGATGGTCTGGAGGTCAGCATACTATTCATGTAAGTATCTAATACCATAGAGTGAATTACAACATTATATTATAACATATTCTTTTTATTATTTCATGTGCAACATTAGTGAAATATTTAGAATTTTTCCTTATTATTTGCATATGATATATGCTGCCACTATAGCGTTCCTGTGATACAAACACATTTAACCTCTGTTGTACTATATGTATGTATGGGGGAGTTACCTTGTCTGTTGATACAACTTATAGATATACAATTGTACACAGTATATCAACTACTGTTAACAGTGTTATGGAAGGTATCACTAAAGACAATAAGGTTGTCAAATTAAAAAATATAATTAGCTGTGTCTTAATAACAATATCTAATATGAAAATACATAAACTGAATGCTTAGGTTACTGTAGGTGTATTTCTATTATTGTGTCCACGCTTTATTCATATGAATGTACTGAATGCTACTGTATGACCTAGCCTATAGGCCTAGTAGATAAAATAAATGGACTATGTTTATGGCTCCTTTATATGGAAAGCCTCCACTGCTTGGACAATGAAGTTGGGAGTCTGCAGTGTTGTTATGCTAACCACAGACTGGCAACCAGCCCACCCTCTTTCTCTGCCTCCTTTCTTCTCCTAATGGCTTAATGTTTTCAAACCACTCTTCTAAGTCCCTCTTGCCTCTTACTTTCCCCCTCTTCCTGTCTTAGCATCACGCCTCCTCCCTCCCTCCTTCTCTCCTCATTTTCTTTAATGATCCTCTCCTCTTTCCTCAAACCTGACATCACCATTTCTCTGAAAGCTGAGATTATTGGCCCGCTCAGAGGAGTTATTGAGTCTTCTCCTCTGCCTCCAGCCTATACCCTGTCTCCCTCTAGCCTCTCTTCTTCACCTCCCATCTTTCCACCAATCATCGTACATCACTCTTGTTTGCTAGCATCCCCATCTCTTTGCCTCCACTGAGTAACAAGTGAAAAGACGGATGGAAAGGTGATATCTGTGATCACCAGTTTGTGTTTGCCTCTTTTAATTTCCCAGTATCCTCTCCTCCTGCCTCCCACCCAGGAAGGGTGGATGGAGGAATGGATTAGAGGAGGGAGGTTGGGTCTCTGCTTAATTTTTTGTTTGTCTGCACAGCAGCCTGGTTCCTCTCAGTAGAGCCTCCTCATCCTTAAGACACTAAACAGACATTATTTTCCTGATGCTTATGTGCACGTATAATTACATACAGATAGTTACTTAATTAAAGTCCAACATACAACAGCTGCTGCTCCCACCTGAAATAACATTGGCTGTCGTCTTGATTTACATGTACAGTACATACACACAAGTGACACATTAAAGGAAAAATCAACATAAAGTGTCTTAGTTGGGCTACCACAAGCCTCAAGAACAGGCTCAATGTCTCTGGAGCTCTAATGGATGATGGAAGACCATTTGTACAAAATATATTCCCTTATTTGGTGCGTTGATGATGGTGGAGGAGAATGCCGTCTAACACATCGCTCCAAAACCTTACATAGGTGCTCAGTTTGGTTGAGATTTGGTGACTGTGATGGCTATGGCACAATAGAGCTAGACAGATAAATCAGCTAAGACAATATAATGGCCGATTTTATCTTATTGCAGATATCAGTGTCTGTGTATATGTCGGCTGATAGGTAACAAGAAACTGCAGTGCAGAAATGCCAAACTTGTCACGATCTGCTCCTCAGTTCCCCTCGGCCCCTGTCTCCAGCCCCTGCTCACTTCTCCCAGGCCGTGCTCTTCCCTTCAGCTCCCCAGGCCTTCCTTCCTCCAGCTGTCCACCAGATGTCCTCGAACTTTCCCTCCTTTTCTCATCACCTGACTGCCCCACCTATCCAAACACCTGTTCCCATTTGTCATCAGCCCTGCAGTCACCTGAGCTTCCCCATTCATCTCCCCACCTGCACTTCATTCCCAAATCACCCCTCACTAGATATACCAGTTCGTTATGTTCTGTTGCTGTGTGCTTCTTGTCTTGGTTCCCTGTTTCTGCCTGCCGGTACCTGCATGTAAGCTCCAGCACATCAGAAAAGTCACCCTGCTGCCTCCTCTGTCTGCATTTGGGTCCGATCCCCATTTGCCTGCATTTCCATTGTGACAAAACTAGGTTTGAGGTCATTTAGAAACGTAGTCAAGATGACGTTGTTGTTCACCAGAGCCTGATCCCAACACATCACACACATCTGTGAGGAAGACATTCTCCATTTTTTTTTTTTTTGTGGTCTTCCTCTCCTGCCCGCCCCCCTCCATCGCCAACAAACCGACAACCATGAGATCAACCGTCATAAGGCTACAGCCACTGCCAGCCATGTCCTGCCTCTAAAACAAGAAATACTGTTTTTAGCATTTTAACGCACACGCCACGAGCAGACTTGCTGCTCTTTTTTTATTATTTCTTTAGTATTTTCTAGGGATAAAAGCGTCGTTTTTTTATTTATTTTTTAATAAGAAGGCGAGAAGATGTCTTCCCCCGCGCAGGAGAGGAGCTGTGGCGTTCAGCTGGTGAGCGCGGCGCTGCTGCTGCTCTCGCTCTCCGGTAAGAAAGAAAACAGCCAAACCGATCGATACCTTTATACATTCATACGCGGATCAACAGTTCGATAAGATGATCGCTCCCGCACACTGCTCCATCTTTGGGCCTTTCCCCCCCTATAACTGACTCGGTGTGTGTGAGAGAGGGAGATAATGTGAGATCATGTCGGTTAATTGCTATTCCAGCATTTTCCCACTTTGCCAAAGCCATCCATGGTGGTTTCTGATCAGTTGGGTTGGTTCTGGAAGGACTAATTCCCCCCCCCACCACCCCTACGTCTCTATTTAGATACTGTTGACAGCTAAATAAGTGATCCGCTGTATCACAGCCTTTAAACGGGATTATGATGCACTATATAAAAATACATTTTGGCTTAGTCTGCAGGCAGAATGATAGTGGGTCTCTGTGACTCAGTGCGTGTGAGTGATGGATAGAAATAGGCGTATAATAAGGTGCTAACAATGTGCTGTTGATATTTATAGGCCTTGTATTCAGTAGCAGACATATAAACCTAGGTCTACATATGGGGGGGCGTCTAAATAATAGATCTATGAATGTATATGAATGCATGAAACAGGGAGCAGATGTGAACATATCCACCCCAGACTGGTTCATGACAATTCAAAGACGGCTATCAGATCAAAACAGGCTTCTGTGTGACCCACATCTGAACAAATCCACAGCATTATTACTCCAACTGAGACTGATCAAATAGGCTTTAACATAAAGCCGGTGCTCCCCAGCAGATTCACAAACAAAAGCCAACTTCATCCTGCATTATACAAGCCAGTGTTGAGCTAACATACTCCCTACCTGCTGCATGCTGTAGTTGCTATATTAAATGCGGTATAGTAAAGCCACTTCTTGTCAGTGACAAATTTGCAGCGTGTATGCGTGGCACACTAGTGAAACTCAACAAAAATGTTGGGAAGGGAAATCAATAAGCGTCACTGTGTGCCTACTTAATGAAGATATAACATTCAGTTTAGGAAACAGGATTTAACTGAAGTCAGTTATTCTTTTCAAATAATGATAAATCAAAGAGGGACTTTGGAGCTCTCACTGTATACCATTAGGGACAATGTAGACCATGGTGTATTTTGGGCTCCCTTGCCTCTTCGCTGGGCTGTTTGCACCCTGGCAGGACACAGGATGTGAGGCTGGGTCATCATAGAGGGAGGGATCAGTCAGTGGTTAAACCAGATATCAGTTAGGAAGAGAAAGCTATTTGTCTTTGCTGGTAGAGGGGAAGGGGTTGGATCAATCCAACCTCTGTGGTGGTTTGGTATCTGAATTATTAGCTAATGGCTGACACAACACAATGAGTCAATCATGAAGATAGTGTTTTCCACAAAGTTAAAGTAATGGGGGGAAAAGTGGCATCCATAGATTTAAAAAGGTTTGTACGTTTCGTGGAAAAACTAATTTTCATCCAGTTTCATCATTTCATTGTCACTTTAAAACCATACTGAAAGGCAACATCTTCAAATTGTCTTTTTGTCATCTCGTCTCATCAAAGTTGCAGTTCAGTGGTTTGGAGATTATTTAAAGGAACTCACAGTAGTGTATTTTTTCACCTATGCCAATTGAAAACAGATACCCAAAAGTATTACTGTTGCTGGGGAGCTCGTTGCATGGAGATGCTACTAAGATACAGCTGTTCCTTTTGTTCTCTTTTCAGCAGGATGTGGCCTATGCTAAAGGGAATACAATGAAAGATTACTGCATTCCTCTTTAATTCTTATGTATTTGTAAACTGCTTAATTGTCCAAATTAATGATTACATAAAAACACTTTGAGATGCCCCACAAATCAAAAACAAAATCTTGTTACATTCTTAAATATCTGAACCCATCAGCCAACTTTCTATAATTTAAGATGCAAATATATTAATATTTATCCACAGTTTAGACCCAGGTGGTTTAAGAATGTATGGAGGCTTCATGTGCTCAATAACAGATGTGGTGCCACACCCTGAACTCACCCATGAAAACACCTAAGGTCAGTAAAGGTAGTGCTACAAGCATGTAAGAAAAGAGAGACGTTTTACCCACTGATCAAGCAATATTGTGGTGACAGTATGATATTGTGTTTCCCATAAAACACACACATTTGCCACTCCTTGCTGGGCATTTAATGCAGCTGGGAAAGCATTCAGTAATGTGGTTTTATGGTAATACAACTACAATTTTTGTATTTCTTGTGTGCTGCCTTTCGGAAGAACGCCAACTGTGGTCTAGGCTAACAACAGGTTTGTCAGTAGTATTCCTGTGGACCACCAATATTCTTTCTGCCCATCAGTGTTTTAACTTTACTTGGCAACCCCACAGTTACAGTTCCTGCAGAGAGGCACTAGAGGGCAGCAGCACACTGAAAAGAAAATTACTGTAAATGCACTGGCACTGACTTCAAACAGGCCAAAGTGCAACCCTTATGTGGCATTAGTAAGGCACAGAAGCATCAAATTACAGCAGTTCAGTCAAACCTTTCATCTAACACCAATGTATTTTGTTTTCTACTGGAAAACAATATTCCTAAATGAAAACTTCTACAAACAGCAGACTTTCAGCAGGGAGATATTTCTGTAATGGGGTTGGGGAGCAACTTAGGCTGTGGTTTAGTTGGTTAAAGCAACTGCCTAGCAAACAGGAGATCTTCCCATGCTGTCACAGAATATTGTTTTGCATTTAGGAGACCTACATTTTCCATTAAAATGGGCTTTAGTCTTCCAATAACATGTTAATGAATATTAAACTATCTTTGTTTTGGTTATGAATAGTATTTTTGCATGAAACATCTCAACATATAAGATTAATTTGAGTGTTTGTCATTATGACATCACTGATTCAAATCACAATGTATGTCATTCAGACGAAGTGTAATTTTATCTTTGAAAAATTGTTATCCAAGTGACATTAATCCTAGCCTACAGTGAAATATTAAGTAACATCCTTAAGCTGCCCAACATTAGAGCAACGATGTTAAGATGGACACAGTGTTTCTCTTCACATTCTGTGTCCTGTCCTGTTGGGGAACAGTGAACTGAAACTGAACTCATCTTAAAAAAAAAAATGTTATACTAAACTGTGATGAAGATTCATCGTATCAGTTGCTTGCACATTTTTTTATTTTTTTGAGTAGTCATTACTGATATTATCACTTGCTGATAATGTTTAACACTACCACCATCCAAAACTAGAGGCCTTTGTGTACATGTATGTCTGTCTCTGTACATGTGTATATGTGTATATCTGCTGTAGATTCCACTTAAACCCTGTAAGTGCTTTTTGAAATTTTAAAATGCACTGTATCTTAAAGCAGCCAGACTTGGTGACTCTACTATAAGTAGACACGACTGTCAATAATGCATAACAGCGAAGGACAGAGAGTGGGTGGGGGGAGATATAGACAAAGAATGGAAAGTACCTTTCAACTCTTACTGAGCCTGTTCAATATTTTCCATGTTCTATGGATTTACTAGTGATCATAAAAGAGTATGGGCTTATGCAGTTATTATGCCTACAGCACTGCAGTGATATAAGGTCAGTATACTGGATAGTGCATCCCTGATACTGTGTTTTTTTTTTGTCTCCCATATGTAGTAGTGTTTAGATAATGCTAATATTACAGTAACATATCACACAAAGATGCTGCAGTACTCACAGAGTACTGTTTTTGTTTTGTAGGGTTCTGAGACTGATCCCAGTCTAGTCATGACATAATCAGAGAAAAGCTCCTCCATCCCACAGGATTCCTGCAACTCCTCCAGGAATTACTGACATGTCATATTTTTGTTGTGAACTGTATTGACTGCTGACAGTGCCCCCCCACCCCCCACCCCACCCCTTTTGCCACCTGAGCGTAGAGTGCTGCAGTGTGCAGAATGCAGTGTGGCTTTCTCCAAAGCAGGGGGTGCTAGAGCCAAGCCCGGCGCTAGGCTACAGAACACAGCTGAATCACAACTAAACAATACCAGACTGAAAAGAACAGTTTAAAGGCAGCATGCTGGGCTCAACATATCAAGCACAAAAGGTTTGTTGGCTTTACAGGTTTTGTTAAGTAGATATGTTTGGTAATGTTGCAAAAATAACCTTTACATAAATGCTCCTCTTGTGTTAGGAGGCAAAAGCATAAACAATGGCAACACTTGACTCAAAAACTGCTCTGTGCTGGCTGAGCGATACTGACCCACCACCTACTGCCACCCTCTTCTAACTTGCAGTCAAATTTGCAACGAATAGAATGTGTTTATTGTCATTGTACAGGTACAACGAAATGAAAATGCCAATCTTTAAGGTGCTAAAACAATAATAAATAAGTAAAAACAACTAAAAGCAATAAATAAAACATATACACACACAAAACATTAACACTCTGCAGGTATTGCACAATCCCTTGATATTGCATCGTGAATTATTTTACAAGAAAATGTTCAAATTTTGTTTAGTGTGGTTATGGCTCTGGCATAAAAACTGTTCTTCAGCCTGTTAGTCCGTGCTTTCAATGACCTGAAACGTCTGCCTGAGGGCAGCAGTTCAAACATCACATGTCCTGGGTGAGATGGGTCCATGAGAATATATGGATATGGTGCCTTCTGGAACGAGTCAGCAAAATAACAAATGGTCAATTGCAACTTGTCAGTTGTATCAGATTTGATGTTATGGACTAACTCCTTGTGATGCCATCATAATTAAGCTAATGTTGCCCTGGGGACATATAAAGAATTTTTAAGTGCTGCCAGTTGAAGTGCGTTGTAGGGGCTTTGTGGTGAACTCCGGCTCTAAGGAGGTGGGGATCAGAGGCCAGACCCATAAAAAGCATCAGGGTCCCCAATGAAGGAGCAGCCACTGGCTTTAGCTAAAGACAAAAAGACCTAACCTGGGCAACAACCTGAAGGATGCTATATAGTGCTGCTTAGCCCTCTATAGTTTGCTTCTTTCAAAAAGCGGGGTGCCCATTTGATAACCCTGAAGTGTCAACACACTCAAGACCAGCATTTACTCCATCAAACCCCTCAGGACCAGCACCTATTATACCCTAAATCCAGTCAGACCCATCTTCAGCACCAAAACAAGTGAGTGGTGATACTTTTAGGGATTGTGCAACTCCTAGTGCTAGTAAATGAGGGTCATGAAAATAGAGCCAAAAGTCAAAACATGTTGACATCCTCCAAATACTTAGCTGCAGCCCTTTGTACTATCAAAGCAGCTTTAAATCACTTTTAGAAGAGACCTTAAAAGGATTTTGTCTCTGGATTTGTCAAATTAGTCTTCAGTGGGTTCCTACTCTGAAAAGCTTTGTCCATGCCATCCCACAGATGCCTAACTGGATTGAGATCTGGAAGCAGGAGAGTTTAGACTAGTCCAGGCTATTAAAAAAAAGAAAATCACTGTCATGTTTATTTTAACTTTCCTGGATGATTGTATAGTTTTAGGAGTCATCCTCCCTTTTGAAATGAAAAACATTTGTGCATACTTACTATGGAAAAATGCACCTGATTGACAATGGTGCTTAGAAATGTTGTGATGCCTCTCCAACTCTGTTATCCATAGCTTTTATCCTTTTTTCTTTCTTTTTGAATACAAATTGGAACACTGCATGGTTGTCATTTCTATTCTTGTGAAAATACAAGCTTTACATTCTTGAAGAGGTTTTTATACCATAAAGATGTAACAAATGGCAGCACCATCTGTTGGTCTGCACTTGCCTTCTTTTACCCATCAATCAGGCAGGCAAACACTGATATATACACCTCTACTGTAAATAGGATTGTGTGCATACATAAAACCTAATGAGAAGGTGGTCACATACTGTAGAGTTGGATAAGAGGAATGGGGAGGGCACAGGAAAGATGATGTAACAGACCTACCTACGTTTTACCTTTTTTCTGCATTGACCTTGTAGGGGAGTAGGGAACAATGGAGGGAAGTAGAAGGGAATAAGAGAGAGAAATGCATGGAGTACTGGAACGTGAAGCTGGGGAGAAACAGAAAACTGTAATTTTGGGGGTAGGTAGTAGAAGGGTTGGACAGAAGAGGTACCAGGAAAGAGGCAAAAGAGGTGGACAAAGATGGGAGAGGAAAGAGGGAGGGGCAGAGAGAGGGAGGAGTCGCATGAGGCTGCTTCACTGCAGTATTTCATCTGTTAGCAAGTCTCTGTCTCTCTCCGTCTCTGCATCTGCCTCTCTTTCTCACCATCCGCAGGACTGCTGAATCAGCAGGAGCCTTTATCAAACTGTTTCTCACACTGTATATCTGTGTGTGGGTTGTAGTAGCAAGGGCACATACGTGTATACAGTGCTTACTTGTGTGTGTGTGTGTGTGTGTGTGTGTGTGTCAGTCAGTGACAGCGGTGTCTGCTTGAATGTTTCGGTGTTAGCTGTGTGTACAGGTCAGTATGTGGGGATGACATTGACTTAACCCAGCTAGCATGCTTAGCTCACTGCAGACAATGCACATTTTGTAGGAGGGTGTGCATGCGTGTGTGTGTGTGTGTGTATTAGGGAGAGAGAGAGAGAGCAAGAAGCAGGTGCTGCTCTGCATCACAAGGCACCTGACCGTGTTGAACTCTGTGCAAAATGATGTGCGTGTGTGCGTGGTTGTGTAAATTATACATATAGACGATGGGTGAAGATGTAGAAAAAGCGTGGGTGTGTGTGTGTGTGTGTGTGTGTGTGTGTGGTGCAGAGAGGCAGGCCTGTGGAGTGGTGCAGCAGCAGTGGGAAGGGAGCCAGAAACACCCGACTGCAGAGGAGAGAATGGTGCAGAGTCCCATCACACACGCACACACACACACACACACTCTGAGAGAGAGGCACAGACTCTGTCTGGGGAGTGTAAGCCCATGCTGAGACATTATGTTAGAGGGGAGGAGGAAACTTGAGTAAACTAATGATACTTTAATTTCATTTCAAGTTACATTATATGCAGTTATATGCTTTGGACTTTCATTTTAGGACGTTAAACTCAAGATACTTCCTAAAGTGGCTTAGTGGAGCAGTCTAAGCACCAATCTAACACAGTTTCTAGCTACTGCTGTACGAGTAAGATCATGATCATAAGATTTAAAAAAAAAAAAAAGGCTTTTGTTCTCTTTCAGTGTTCCAAATGGAAGAATCCTGCCATCTTGGCACGCTGACTAACTCCACTTCATTCTACTGTTTCCATTAGGCCAAATTCATTAGTGCCAGATCACAGTGCCAAAAATCATAATCCCCCAGTTTCATTGAAGTTTCATCAACATTAGGACCCAGTTTAAAGAGATCCACCATACATGATTTGCACAAGTGATACATAAATGAAAATATAACAATGAAAACATGATATCAGTATTTCATTCTTGACAAAGGGTTAAACCTGCTTACATCATTGTATCATGGTTTCCACTGTACTGATTACGCATATTATTTCATACATGGGGTTTGTCATAATTTGGCATGATTACAGCGTAACCATATTCCCTACCTGCTACCTGCAATCACGCCTTCATGCTGCATTTTAATATCACAAACAACGATTTTAAAGCTAAAGTCACCTTCTCCAGCAGCAATAGATAACAACAAAAATAGTGGAGTTGTTGCGGAAACGTATGTACTTTTTATTCTCTAAGAGCCATTCCTTGGAAAATGCAACATCAATGATATAGAGGCTTATGCTGATTAAACAAACAAGCTGTGAAACGCCACTGTCTGTGTGCTGTCTGTGTTTTGAACAGACTTCACTGGAATTGTTGAGTATAGCTATAGCAGGCGTATTGCTTGATCTACAATCACTCTGCGGGACTTGCCCACTTTTAAATCTGTTCTGTGAGTTGAGGAATTCACATCAAATGACTGTCAGCCTGATGGAGTGCAGAAGAGGAGTCATGGGAACCCACATCCTCACTACATACTGGGAAGCTGAAACTGCTGACAAATTGCACTTTTTAGTTGTTCAGTGTTCCCACGAAAATTCTGCCTGTTTGTTTTTGCAGTATGTTTGGTTAAACACGTCTCATACAGGTGTGAGATTAGTACAGTTTATACACATTATGTGTATAAACCTGTAGATGATGATAATGTGGTACTGCAGTGTACAACAAATCAGCCGTGTGGGCTTCACTGTACATGATTTTGACTAGAGTCAAATACCAAATGTCTTTCGACTCATCTTGACAAACTCAAAAAAGCCTTCCTACTAGATGCTGACACCAATGACACCTTTGACCAGTGACTTTGCTCGAACATTAGCATTTTGAAATGAGGTCTCAGTTGAACGTTTTATACCAGATTTGACCTAACATTTTTACAATGAATTTCCTTTTCATTATTTAGATTTACCCTCCTTTTATATGTCTTAAATGATTATGTTTACAGACACAATCTACTGATCCGTTTCTGATAGCCATATTTTACGTTGATTTAAAACATTCTGTCAACATTTGTTCAAAATCCAGGCAAATAAAAAATGCTTCAATCCTTACAGCTCAGCTATTTTATTGTTGTTGGCACTAGAATTATTAACACTGGTGTTGTTTTTATTTACAGGTTGTTCAAGCATGGATGTGCTCATGCCCAGTAACATTAATGCATTGAATGGAACAACTATCAAAATCCCCTGCACATTTACTTCCTGCTATAAGATGGATGCTGCCAAGTTTGCCATGAACTGGACCTACCAAGAGACACTTAATGATACAGAAGAGATGGTAAAATGGCTACTCTTTATGTTTAACAGCTAGGGTGCTTACATCTTAAAACTCTAAGCCCGTTATGAACTCTCTCTCTATCTCTCCATAGTTTATGACATTCTATAAGAAAAAAGGAATGGTGCCTCTGCGTTCGGACCGGTTTGGAGAAAGGGTCACGTTTGCCGGAAATCTGGATAAGAACGACCTGTCAATCACCCTATCAGATGTACAGCTGGAGGATGAGGGGATTTACAACTGCTATGTGAGAAACCCACCAGACCGCATCCAGGGACATGGTTACATACAGCTCAATGTTGTTACCGAACGTAAGATACTAACCCTACCTTCTGAAGATACAAAATTGCAATTGTCTATAAATCCTAGCCCTTGCCATAAAGATACACTCCCTGATTTTGTTATAGCTCACGTGAGCATCCCAGCTCCCGAACTTACAAGCGCTATTCCCTGAACCAAAATCACGAAGTGTATTTTTAAGGGAGAGCGCTGCTATAAAAAACATTCTGTGTGTCAAGTCTTGGCTTGGATTTTGCTGTCAGGATATTCAAATTCAAATTCAATTCAAATTCAAAAAAGGATTTATTGGCATAAAAGTTTCAAAAATAATGTTGCCAAAGTATCAAAATACGATGTGATATTCAATAACCATTATTGGTCTACATCAGACATGTACAGTATATACCACTTGCCTCAGACTGAGCAGCCATTTTTTTCTGTCAAGGGAGTGGCAGAACCAGCTACATTGCAAGCTGGCAGTAGTAGTGGCTCATGAATAATTTTCACAGTTGCGAAAAATACGGCTAAAACACTCCATTTGTAGGTTGGCGCAGTTAGCTGTTTACACTGTTGCAGATAATCACACAAGCAGATACAAGCTACAAATGGACGAATTGAATTGCCATATTTTGACAAAAATATACGTTTGAATCCAGAATCTGGACTTATTCATGACATGTTGTATGTGTTGTCAAGAGGTGGTGTTGAAGTTACTATCATTTGCTCGTGTTTTGCAGTGCACCGAGCTAACTCGGCCACTGTACCTTAAGGATAAATGCGATACAGTAATCATATATAACATACTGTGTGTGTGTGTTTCCTGGAGGGTGAGGACCTATGGTGATGAGTCAGCTTTTTACTTATTAATGACCAACAAGAGGTTGTCCCTCAGCATCTCTTTCGCACTAACACGCGCACACACACACTCGCATATGACACAGGCGAACTCAGCAGCACTTTCTTTCTTTCCACTCTGTTTAATCAGCCCAGTAGAGCTTTTAGCCAGCAATGCACTTGTCTCCATCCTTTGTCTACAAACTATTTAACCCTCTCCTCTCCTCTACTCAGTTCCCCCTCCGAGGGATTCAACCATCGCAGTTGCGATCGGGGCATCAGTGGGTGGAGCATTAGCTCTGCTGATCCTTTCCATGGTGGTAGTGAAATGTCTTCGTCGACACCGGAAACAGGAACTGATTTCAGAGGAGAAGATGGAGGAGGAGGGAAAACTGGAGGCTGAGGTTGCAGAGGAGGGAACCAAGTAAGACATCTTGCCATAACATCCTTAATCCTGAAGCGGAAACTACCAGTAGCACCAAGTAAAAAAGTAGCTAATGGTATGCCCCTCTTTAGTGGCATACACTGATTCTTAATTGTACACACAGCTTCTGTTCTACTGGCATAAGCTACTGTCATATTAGTTCTGGCAGATCACTCCCCCTCTAGCATATACTGATTTATACTGGCATATTCCACTGCTGATTATAAACAGACAAATCTTACTACCATATGCCATTGCTGTGTTGTGCCTAACTGGCATATGCCACTCAAGTGACATAGCACTGATCCTTTAATGACAGATACTTCTTACATTAAACAATTAGAATATCAACATTTGATATAATCTAGCAAGCATGAATTGTCAAATCAGCAGCATTTTGCACATTTAACACATTAGTTATACTGTAACCCGCTGACTACCAACTTGTAAAAAGTTGGTAATACAAGTGAAACAGTTTAACAATTGTATGGCTTTGTTTTTCAAACTAGTCAAGAGTTCGGCAGGCTATGCTAGCTGTGTCAGCTGTACAGAGCTAATAGTTGCCCTGCTAGACTGTAGTTACAGTTGCCTACAAGGCATGGTTATGTTCCAGTATGTTATGACGAGTTTTACAGTGCATCTGCTGGTGGAAAGGTTGATCAGTGGAACAGGAGTGGCATGTCATTTTCATGTGGCACACAGCAGCAGTATACCAATACTCAACAGTGGCATACTGTATGGCAGTAAGACATGCAGGTGTAAGTGGTTTCTGCCAATGGAAAGAGTGACGTGTCATTTTAAATGGCATATGCCAGTAGAACAGCAGAAACATACCATGAGCGGCATACCACTAGGAATCAATATATGCCACTGAATTAAGAGTTGTATACCAGTAGCCACCTTTTGTGATCCTTAATTAAACTTAAGCACACATTTACACTCACATTCCTCACTCCTTAAAACCTAAATTATACAGCCCAGACCCAAGTCATGGGGCTTAATTTCATATCTTTCTTCAGTATGGGCTAGTCAATAGTACATATCTCAAAATCAATACCACAAGGCTCAGACATAACTGTGTTTGTGACTTAAGCACTTTAATTACCATAACTCCTTCTCTCCTATAATTGGATTACAAACCTCAAATCTTCTCCCTCTATTGACTGAAAGCTAACCTGTTATGTTATTGGACATCTCTTCTCTTATATTTATAGACAACCATAGCTGGGTCATCTGATTGAACCAGCGGCCTGTGGAGCCCTCACCCCCAACACCTCCTTTGGTAAATACCTGCTCATGTCAACCAATCTGGACTGTTGTTGTTGTTGTCTGTCATGAACACCATGTCTGCTGTAGAGCTTAACTTGACTTGGACAGTATGGAGAAAAATATGAAATACAACTAAGATAAATATCACCAGCCAAAGTCCAATCAAACGTATGTTACATACTACATTAAGTAATTACAATGATGCTGTAGCAAACAGAACCAGAACCTGTACTTAAAAGAGGACTGTGGATCTGCAGTGTCCTCAAAAGTGGTAAAAATAAGTGTGTATACAATATGTATGTGCAGGTGCACGTTTCTTCATGTGTGTTGTGCCCCAGATCTCTCTACCTGCTGGCTTTATCTCTAGAGAGGCTTATTTTTGGGGGCATCTACCAAGCGTATATTAGTAGTTTAAATCAAATTATTGTTTGTCATTTTCTCTTTCTTTTTTTTCTCTCAGACATGTTCACCCCCTTCCTGAAGATCTATAGTAACCACTGCTTGAATCATCGTCCACTGATACTTTCATCCCTTCTGCACGTGTGTGTGTGTGTGTGTGTGCCAGTGCACACAAGTGTGCTTCTTAATGTGTGTGTGTGTGTGTACTGAATGTGTCTATGTGTGCCTGCGTATTTCTATATGTCTGTGTGAGATGTGTCTTTTTCCTTGAAATAAGCCAGGGAACACTTGTCTGCAACTTAACCACTAAACATGTATTTGTTTCATTCATAGCTACAAGTCAATATCACTAGCATTAGAAGTCTATCTCATGACAAGGAACGGCATTTTCATAGCAAACTATACGACAGGCTAGGGCTGGGCAGTATGACCTCAAATTTATACCACAGCATAGTTTGAATATGGAACGGTAACAATATTGCAGCATCACTGTATCTAATTTTATTGCCTAAAGTTAAATCTATTATTAATTAACTATTAATAAAGTTAAAAGTGGTTGTGGAGGCAAAGCTTCATACTTGATGGAACTTAAAAGCTCACACTGCAGAGCAGACGTTGTGTGTATATCTGTTGTGTGATGGTAAAGTGTGCCGTTTGCTCCGTGCTGTCTCACAACAGCCGCAGTCCAACTTTGGGATTTTGTTTTGGGTGAAATGTTTTGGTTTAATATACTGTGAATCATGTTTTTTTCAACATTGCCTTAAAGCCATGTCTCTCAACTGCCTGTATGGGCACCACGTCTTAACATAGATGCACGTGTTATCGCATGTGTAATGTCCTTCCACTGCTGGCTTTTCTTATTATAAAAACAGCTATTAGTCAGTGACTCAGACTAATCACGTCTATATGTCTCAATGATGTCTGCCTGTGTCTGAGCCAGAGAGCCTTCTCATACATTCCTCATACCTTTTCTCACAGCAGACATTTTGACTTGTTATAGTAGGAAAAGCACAGGTGTTGCTAATCACACCAACGATGGCTTTATTCTATTCAAGTGTCCGAGTAAGTCATGACAGTAGCTGTGTCCAAAATCACTCCCTATTTCCTATATAGTGCACTATATTTACCCTCCGCCATGTATTTGAGTGTCTGAATTTTGAGTGTGTAAAATGTAAGCACTATATAGTGTCCACAAAAATTCCCACAATGGACCACAAAAAGTAGTTTCCATGGCATGGACTACTAACAATCCTACAATACATTGTGTCACATTTTGAAGCTGTGAAAATTACAGTTCCACGACGTTACCTCTGTCAGTGGTAACACAAAATGATGATCATTAAAAAGGATAACTACAGAATAAACTAGAGAGCGATTTCAGACAGAGACAGTGTGACAGTGAGCCAGCATGCACAATCCCAGGAACCTGAAACTGAAGCAGCTAAATGGAATTTAGCCATCTAATTTTGTGCTTTTTGCATGTGGGAGAAGTTTGCCTCGAAGGCTTTCTGGCAGAAAGGCTTTCTAACATGTGGTTAACATTGTGAAACGGTCGCAGTTTGGTTAGGTTTACGCACCAAAACTACTTGGTTAGGTTTGCGAAAAGATCATGGTTTGGGTAAAAATAATACGTCAAGTTTCACGCGGGACTCGAACAGTAGTCTGCTGGGTAAAAGACTGGTGTTTGATCTACTCATGTTGACCTCCTCACTACATGGACTTTGTCACTCTTTATACTACATCACCTGACTTCCTAAAGGCTTTCTGGAGGAAAGTTTTCTGCCAGAAAGACCTTTTGACAGAAAGCCTTCGAGGCAAACGTCTTCCATGTGCGTGCTTTTTCTATTGTAAATGTCAAAATGTCGTCTGTGAAAAAGGCAGTTGAAGCAACACATTTTCCAATAATCTCTGTATCTTTTGGTCCTGTCTGTCTTTATTTCTTTGTCCACTTTTTGTTAGTGTTTTGTTTCATTTTGTGTAAAAGGGAAGCGGAAGGCTTTTTATCGGTCTATCAATGACAATGCCTAAATGAACTGCACTGGCTAACATGCAGTGACTTGTAGTGATGCTTTCTGAGTACTTTATGTGACTTTACAGATCAAATTAATTCTGTACTAATACAAACAGCATAGCCAAATCTTTATATTTCTACTCTGTGTCATTACTGGTTATACCGTCCACCCTTATGACAGAAGCTGCACCCATCCTGGCCTTGTCTAGAGGAATGACATGTTAGTGTGCCTGAATACAGAGGTTCTAGTAGCAGGTATAGATTTCAGTTCAGTCTGTTACTTATACGGTTTAAATGAGTCTTATTGTCAGACCATTCAATACATACTGTACAATATCCATGACTAAAATACATTGTACAATTATTTGCACATACTGCGTAGGAAAATTTGTCTTAGAATTCTTCCCTACAATACAAATAAAGCTGGATGAGGAGTCAGAAACATATCAAAGACAATTTAAAGTGAAAAACTCACATTGCACCCACAATCACATAAATCATGTTGGTGCCAACCTTTATTAATATTTATGGTAGGAATTAATAAAGGTTGCCCAAACAGAAGACTACACACGGACACAGTTGACCCATATCACGCACAGATAAGAGCTGAGTCCCATTTACAGACAGTAATACAGGAAATAATACCAAATGATCCAAATTAAAATATAAGATGCTTATATTCATGACTGACAGAGAAGAGCTTACTGACATACTTTTTGGTTTGGTTAGTGTCTAACAAAACAGGTAGAATTTGTTATTTTGGCAACTGAAGCATGCACAGTGTACTATACTGCCATGAATGCATGTCAAACAGTGACATATCAAAAAGACAAATATTATAATAAAGTAAGAAACTACATTCTGTTCTGTTAAGTTTCCCAGAAAATCACAGCAATGTGAGTTAGTAAAAGCATGTTTAAGCTTTCACTCTATGTAGCAATCAGGTGGTGCCATTTATCAAATATTATAATACCTGGATTTTATTTGGATTTCATTTTGATACATGCACAGATGTTTTGCTTGCATGTGTAATTTATAAAGTGTCAGAGGTATTTGGTTGCACTTTGATGAGTTCCATCTGCCTCCTGTAAAATATCGAGAAATGATACTTTAAATATTTCATATCACAAAAAACAAAAAAGCTGCCGTACAGACTCTTATAATATCTTTTTATTCTATCTCCAACTGGAACCCTGTTTTATAGAGATTTCAATTATTTAATTTTAAACCTTGGTAAAAAACTTTTTAGTGTGTATTATAAAGCAGATTAATATATAAAAAAGTTTTAAAGTTTTAAAACGTACATCCTAGCTCCATCTCCAAAGTAATGCCTTTACCTCAACAGTGGTGTTTAAAACTCTAGATATTGTTTTGCACATTGACACGTTTATACCAATTCCAATATAATCATAGTGGAGAGCATGTGAATATAATGTCAAAGAGGAAAACATGTGAAGCTCACTTTATTGAGATGGTATATTGGACTGTGTGGCTGTTGTAATAGAAACATGGCATGGTGATTGTATGGTTGAATGGGAAATGTATTGGTAGTGTATTTGTTTGATCATTTATTTAGTTGGAGCACCTTAAATGTTAAAAATATATATATGTTAATAAGATCCTTGATCACTATTTAAAGTCCATTTTACATGTTACAGCATGTGATCGTTGTTGATCTCTGAATGCCCTATGATGTTTTAACTATGTTGTGATAACAGGCCAGCTGTGCCACAAAGTGGTGTCTCTGTGATACCTGTAATGTCCCAAGCTGGTTAGCTGTGTTATCCAGCTGTTGGAGGGTGGTTAGTGCTTCCAAATCTGGTGGCTTGGCCAGTCCTGGTTTCTGACATTATTAAAAAAAAAAAAAAACAGCTGTGTACAGGTCTGTGTTTAGGTCTATTATTTAATTGGGGTCTTTTCATGGTTTTTATTACATCTGATTTTATAATGTATGTTTTCCAACATTATGGGTAATGTATTGTGTGATTTCCTGAAATATCAAAAGCATTTGCATCACAATAATGTAATATTCACAATTGTGTGTTGCTCTGTGATGATCAATAAAGCAAATATGGTCATTTAACCCTTGTGCCCTCCTCAAATGTACTACCCTCTGGACACCTTCGTGGCAAAAATGTACACGCACAAAAAAAACTGCTATTTAATCATCATACATCAATATTTTTTTCTGCTTTTTTTTCATAAATCTCTTAAACAACTTCAACCTGCTCAAAACTACCAAACAATCAATCATTATCGGGATTTTAACCCTTTAAATGCCAGTTTAATTATTTGAATTATTTCATTATTTATTACAAAAAAACACAAAAAATTAATTATTTTCCATATAATAAATAGTAGGGGGGTGGGGCTTTGGTGGTGATTAGAGTCTTGGATATGTCAAAGATTAGCAACAAAATTGATTTGATTGCATTAGTATTTTTTATGTAGTGTCAGATACGCCCTCTGGACACCTTCGTGGCCAAAACTGTACACGCACAAAATCTGCAATAAAATCCTCATACATCAATATTTGTTTCTGGTTTTTTTTTGCTTGAATCCCTTAATCAACTTCAGCCCTGATCAAAATGATCAAATATTCAATAATTTTCAGGATTTTAACTCTTTAAATGCCTGTTTAATTATTTGAATTATTAATTATTTATCACAAAAAAACAAAAAAAATATTATTTTCCATATAGTAAATAGTAGGGGGATGGCACACACACATACATCACATATTCAAAGCCTGGATATTTCTATTTCAAATTTGTTCATATTTCATATGTTCTGTTGTGTTCTCTTTTGTTGTTGAAGTTTTCAAAGTTGTTGCAGTTTGCACAATAAATGTTCCCATTGATGAATCAGATGTTGATTTAAAAATTATTTCACACACAAACAAATCACTCTTGGGGCCCCCTGGTAGTCACACGGCTCCATAATATAACAGGCAAAAATACAAGAATTTCATGCATCGGCCTACAATGGGAAAACGGTTGAATATGGTGGAATACAGTAAAAGTGTCGAATATCACTACTTTTCTTCAAAATGAAATGCTGACATTACAGAATGCATGGTTTTATACTATAATGGCAGTGAGATTAAAAAATGTGGTTTTAATGGAAGTCAATGTGGCATTTTTGGCCACAAAGGTGTCCAGAGGGCGTATCTGACACTACATAAAAAACAGTAATGCAATCAAATCAATTTTGTTGCTAATCTTTGACATATCCAAGACTCTAATCACCACCAATGTCCCATTCCCCTACTATTTATTATATGGAAAATAATGAATTGTTTGTTTTTTTGTGATAAATAATTAATAATTCAAATAATTAAACAGGCATTTAAAGAGGTAAAATCCTGAAAATGATTGAATGTTTGGTAGTTTTGAGCAAGTTTGAAGTTGTTTAAGAGATTTATGAAAAAAAAGCAGAAAAAAATATTGATGTATGATGATTTAATAGCAGTTTTTTGTACGTGTACATTTTTGCCACAAAGGTGTCCAGAGGGAGCAAAATGCATCAAGAGAGTATAAAAGACATGTAAGAGTAAAAGACATTGGATTTCAAAAATGTTACTAAACAGAAAAGTTTTTGCAAAAATTCATGCCACAAGCTGTAACGCAGCCAAAATTATCACCAAATCAAAAAAAAAGTTGAGAAAAATGTACAAAAATGCCAGAGGGGGGCATAAGGGTTAAAACAATCATGCTGTGAAGAATAACAATAAAATGGGGAATTATCAATATACTAAATGCTTATAACTGCGGAGTTGTTTGGTTGGGAGAGCCCTAATTCTGTCACATGTCCTGGGACACTGCTGTCTGTGTGTGATCATGCATGTTTAAGTTGGGTTGGGTTTGTGTGGTTGACCCATACAGTGATGACAGGTTAACATTTGGGGCAAATTTAGTGCAGTTTTTACCAGGAATGTTTTGTTGCCAATATGAAGTTACATACATTACTGTATATTGTATACAATGTATTTCTCAATCAGAAACAATTAAACACACAAAAGCATTAATACTGTATCATGTACTAGACAGATTTATCATTGTGCATCACGGTTTCCCACCTCTGGCAATGAGTTTGCCCTGAATAGTTGCTCTTGTATCACTTTAAATGTTAATGAACACCAAACTAATGCTTGCACTGTGCTGCCTCTGAACAAGCAGCTGTCATTACATTATGTATTTTAAATAAAGATGATTTAGGAAAATGTCACAGTTTTTTTGTACTTTCTCTTTTTTTATTTATCAATCCATTATCTATACCTGCCTATCCTGTTCAAGGTTCCCTGAGGCTGGAGCCTATCGCAGCTCACATTGGTCGAGAAGCAGGGAACACCACTGTATACTGTGCCACCAGTCTATAACAGGGCACATCTCCACACAGAAAGGACCCAGCAAGTCCCTAGCAGGGGCCCAGCTGGCCCTTCTTGCTGTGAGGTGACATTGCTAACAACTACACCACTGTGCCGCCTTACTTTATTATAGCCCCCTCTTAATCTTTCACCTCCCACAAAATGTCCTCTGATGCAGCAGCCCGGCCTTTGTTTCTCAACAGTGGCAATACTGTATATTTTACTTTGCTGTAACAGAGTAGAGTATCAACACTTTTGACTGCGCCACAGTATGCACATGTGCTTTGTCTTTGACACTACGACAGCTCAGGTATTGTACGTATGTACAGATCCTCCACTCCCTCCCTCCCTCAGATAATCATCTGAGTTTACAGACAATGTGTGTCACTTAAAACAACATACTGTAGGTACTATAGTAATTTCGAGGCACAGAGTGAGAAAATAAATGCTATCCATCTATTTTTTAAGCAAATTATTTGTATTATATGAATTAATAACAGATTGCATAGTCTTCATCATATTAAAAATCATATTCAAGAAACAACCTATAGAAGTAAGTATTAAACATTTATTTTCAAAAACCACAACAAAAAAGTATAGAATTCGATAATGACCGCTATAGGAGTATGACACATTTCATGCACTTAAATACAGAATATTGTATCAGATTAGAAGATTATACGAAACTTTATTGTGGATATATGACGCCAGTGGAACAGCAAGTAGCAATGGATACTTGGAAGAAGAAGACGACATATAAGAGACCTAAAAGGTGTACATTTTAGCTGCAGTTCCACTGCACACACACACATAGCCCATAGACCTTTTTTGTTGTTAAACCTTTTTCACACCAAGCCAACATCTTGCCAAAGTCTTGCCAACATCAAGCCAATCATAGCCAGTTTCAAACTATCCTCCTAACATTCAACTCCAAACCATGAGACCGTATAAGGCTGCATGACAACACAAACTGTGAGGCTGCACGCCTCCAACACAAAATCACAAGAGGCCGGCTGCATGTTCTGCACAGGTTTCATTACATATCAGCACTGAAGTCCGGTACTTACAACTCTAACTTCCAAAGCAGATGTGTGTGTGTGTGTGTGTGTGTGTGTGTGTGCGTGTCTGAATCTGTATGTACCGCAGACCTGCTCTTAACTTTAGACAGGACTCACCTTTTGATGGTCCCTGTTCCCCACCGACAGACAGATGGACAGACAGACAGCAGCACAAACCGCAGGGACAAAACAGACAGTAAAAAGCGAGGAAAGGAATGCAAAGACAAGAACAGAGGAAAGAACAGAGAGTTACAAGCACGCAACAACATTTAAAAAGCAACAAAAAGAAGGTAAAAAGACAATGGGTATTGGAGAAGACAGATTGACCCGCCAAGATGAAGAAAAAGAGGAAGGACAGATGAAAACGAGAGGTACAGAGAGGCCCACCCCACTGGTCCTCCTCCATTCAGGATGCTTTCTGAAATCTGCTCACTCACCGGCTGGTGCAAAGAGAGAGAAAGAGGGAGAGAAAAGGGGGAGGGGGGACAGAGCAGGTTGAAGTGTGGGGTGAGAGGAAGGTTAATCAGAGTGGGAGGTGAAAGTGGTGGGTGGGAGAGGATGGAGGTATGGAGATGGAGATAGAGAGAGAGAGAGAAAAAAGGGGCTGAGAGCTCAGTATCTCTCAGTAGCTGTGTTCGGACCGGCTCAGCTGTGTGGCTTCACTGCAGCATTTCACTGCCTTGGCCGTCCCAGAAACAGATCCTCCACTCCCTCCCTCCCTCCGCCTCTCATCTTACCTCCCTCCTTTGCCTCCTGTCATCTCTCCTCCCCTCGCTCCTACCCCACCCACCACCACCTTCTCTCCTTCTCCCCTGTCCACTCTTCCCTGTACCCATCCTGTCTTTCCACCCCTTGAACCTCTCTTTCCTCTCACCCCTCCTGATCCCTAACATTTTCCTCTCCTCTCATCAGCATAATGTCCTCTTTTGCTCCGCCCTCCTTCTATACACAGCATCCAAGGTCACCCTGTCCAGAGGCAGGTGTGTGTGCATGTGCTCACAATGTGACTGTGTATTGGTGTGCATATGCAAAGACGCATGTTTGCATTTCATTCTCCCTCTGTGTGTCTACGTGTATTTATGTATTTACCTCTAGTTTCCATCTAGTTATTTATCTACATACTGCATTAAGGTACTGTATGTATCTCACTGTATGTATCACTGCCTCCCACACACACTTGAACCTGGAGATGACATCAGATGCCAAGAGATGGATCACCTGACAACATGTGGATGTGTGTGTGTGTGTGTGTGTGTGTGTGTGCATGCAGAGTTGAGTTGGGGAGGTCAAGCATCCATCATGTCAGTATGGATAGTTATGAAAAAACAGGGGGGGAAAACAGGAAATGAGAACTGGAAAGCAAAGGAAGTACTTTTTTCCCCCTTTGCATTATTTTGTAATTAAATATGTCATCAAATGTATTTGTCTTTTCTATTAAGACTGAGCTGCATAATAAAACACAAATGATCATTATATTGTAAGACAAAAAAAGACCACTCTGCTCATTGAAAAAGCAGTATAATAACAGGTTATGAGATAATCACAGAATATGCTACAACCCATAATGTGCCAAAACTCTAGGGAGCAGAAAGTGATGCCAAAACACCACACGTACCTGTGGTGCCAATTCATCACAGAAATGTGTAGTCTCGATTTTGAAAGGCAATTAGGTGTACCAGTAAAAAGAAACAGTGTTGTAGTTCCTTTGGAATACATGCCAAAGTATCAATGGCATTTATATATTTGTTCTTACATTAAATAGCATGGAATACAATAAAATAAAATAGAATTCTATTGCTCTTAGCGAGGTAATATCATTTCTTACAGGTAGTACAGATAAACGTGAGGCAACCACAGCCACACAAGAGGAACAGAATAAAAACTCTATAGCACAAATGCATACACAGATGTATGTTTAGTGGCTAGCAAAGAGAGGATTCAAGCGTCTAAATACTTGCTTGTGTTTGTATCAGCAATGCCCATCTAGTTGTTCTGTGCCTGCAGCCAGACAGGCAGGGCAAAGTGGAGGTGTAGTGGGTGTGCTGAGTCTGAAGTGACTGTGGTGACTACTCTGACTCATGAGTCATTTTCTGTGAAATGTGGAAGGACCAAGGGGTTGTGTTCAATAACGTTCCACAGTAGCCTACAGTAGGTGGTGGTGGGGTTGTACACGGAGTGTTGGCATGATGAACAGTGGCACGCCTGTGTAAGTCTACAGTGTGTTGATCAAAAGTCAGTTCATCCACCAATGCCCAACAAGGTATTTGAACCTTTTTAATAGTTTCCCCACTGAAGGTGATCTGGGAAAGTGAAGGCTGGTAGACCTTGACATGAGGTGGACGCACAATCCTTGCTTGCTTATGTTAAGTTCTACTTGTACTTACACCTTTGACTGAAATGGGAAGTTGTACTGAGTATAAAGAAATGGGTCTCGGATGTGGCCCTGTGTGGCTCTGATGTTGGTGATGAAACTGTTGATGTGTCGTTCGATGGGTGGGAAAGTCATGAATCCTGTGAATGAGGTCAGCCTGCACATTTGAGCGCATGGACTTTGGTGATCCTTCACTGCCACTGCGTTGTGTTGAAGGCTGAGCTGAGACTGATGAAAGGTACGCTATGATTGTATAATGTCCCGGTGGTTCCACGTTTTGTAACACGGTGTGAGTGACATGTTACTGCCCTATGTGCGCCTTGCAGACAAATTGTAAGGCTGGTACACTAAGACCAGTTTCTTAAGGTAGCTTGTGACAATCTGAATGAAAGCCACAGAACGTAGGTCAAGGACATGGGTCTTGACCTACTGTATGTTCTTGTATCTACTAAGCTTCAGATGAAGGTCGTGTTCTCAAAAAACAACACGGGGTGGCAACTTTCTTTGCAGAAAGAAAGCTGTAAAGTGTTACATTTGGGTGAAAAATGTTTTATATTAAAATGGAAGAAGTGGTAAGTTGTAAGGAACCAGTAGCAGCTGGTTGCTAGCAAGTTTAGCTACAGCTAGTTTTTGGCAGTTGTTGGTTTGTAATCAAATGTACCAAGCAAATCATGCTAACTTTTCAAAAACATACAAAATGTCTTGTATCATGCCAGTTACATTGTAAAATACTATATGTGGTCTTCTGTATGTATTTTGATGTAGGACAATGTAAAAAATAGACATAGGGCTGTGCTTGTGCATGTACAGTATACTGCATACGTAGTGCCTTACAACAGCACTTAGTATATAAAAAATACAAATAAATTAATAAAATAAATCCAGTGCAATGATGCCAAAAGATTTAGTATAATCTTTAACAAATTCAATAGCTTATATACACCTTTATAAAACCGTTATGCTTTTATTCAAACCAATCCCTTCCAAACATGTAGTCCTACTGTAGAACTGAATAGGGAAAGAGAAGAGAAAGAGAAAACATGAGTTGTTTGATAGAAAACTTGCCAGTGGACAAGATCAGACCTTGCCAATGCATTAGCCTGACAAATCAGGTATAGTAGGAGCATGAAATGGGAGACACATGAAAGTGGAGACAGGCGTAAATGATGCAGTGAAGTCAGGGGTATGTGGTATGGGTGAAGCACCCAGCCCGTTTCCGATTCAGAGACCCTCTTGAGTAAGGCTGACTCAGCCTAACTGTGCAGGGCGCATGTGTGTATGTGCGTGCATGTAGCAGCAGTTATCACCCACCCCCCTCCCCATTTCCCTCGATCCCCTCCTTCTCTCTCCCACTCTCTCTTCACCTCTACCTCTGCAGTACCTCTCTTGCTCATTCCTCCCTGTGCCGGCTGGGAAGACACGCGCTTTCTGCTTTTCCGCCTGGCTGCTGGCTCTGCTCCAGCATCCCTCCGTGCCCCTCGTGTGCTCTCCTCCCACCTACATCCTATGTCTCCCCCTGTGGGGTTTGTTGGCCAGCCTGCTTCTCTGGCTGTCGCTGAGCTGCTGCTGCTGGAGCCGTTGGAGCTGTCTGACACAACGCTGCTACACCGCTACCGCTCTGCCTCGCTTCTCCTCTCTGCCTTTCGCCTCACGCTCTCCTTTGCTGGATAATCACCACTGACTCTGCAAGAGACAGCGACAGAGGACAGGAAGGGAGGGAGAGAGAGAGACGGAGAGCCTGCACTCTTCATTCAACTGCTGCATTCTTCAGTTTGTCTCTCCCTGTGCTTTCCTGGGCTTCTGGAGTGCAGCGCAGGGAACAACTGGTTCGGGGGAGAGCTCCCCCGAAGGAATTTATCCTTCTCTCTTTGCGCTTCCTCCCTCTGTTCATTTCTGGGACAGAGTGCAGAGGAGGAGAGAAGAGGGAGGGACTGAGAGCAGGACTTCAGACTCAGCTGCACAGCTCAGTGTCCCGCCTTGCTCCAGAGACACATAAGACAAACACACACATACACATACACACATTTCCGTAGATTGGACTCAGTTCAGGCTGACCAGACTGGCAGACGGGGACAGATTGACATAGACACACATCCTGTACATATACACAGACAGACAACAACACAGACAGACAGACTTGGTGTCATGGCGTCAGTGGACAGCACTGGTTCCAGTGTCTCTGGTCGGCTGAGATCAGGGGATCTACTTCATGCTGGTCTGGTAGTTGCACTGCTGCTTGGTGAGTTATACTTCTTTCTATACCTTTAGCTGCCATGTCATTCCTCACTCTTCCACTGTATCTCTACATTACACCACAATTTTCGACTTCTCTCCTCTGCTTTCATGCACGCTTGTGGTTGGGTGAATCCCTCTGATTGTCTATACATTTAAACTTGTTTCTATGCCCTCTACACCTTCCACTTTTGCTTCTTTTGCTCCCTTTGTTTCAATATTTTATATGCCAGTCTGGGTGGGTGGTTCACGGCTGTCACAGTAAAACCATACCTTTAAATTATTCCATACCAACATCTGCTGTTCTATCGCACCTGAAGGCTAAAATGTACAGCGATGTCACAGGTAACATGTTCACTTGTTGCTGTTCTGAGGGCATCAAGGTTAATAACATCCAACCCTTGGCTGATCTGAACTTGAACATGTTGAATATCTGGTTGCTGAGCTGGATGAGTGACGGGCTAATTGACTCTTCATGTATGTACTTAATACGGTGCCATTTTCAAGGGAAAATGAATAAAAGAGAACAAATATAGAAAAACCCATGGTTCTCAGAGTACATAAAAACATTTGTTATAGCTACAGTTCACATCTGTGTGTGTGTGTGTGTGTGTGTGTGTGTGTGTGTGTGTGTGTGTGTGTGTGTGTGCGGTTGTAGTATTACTGGTAGTGACGTAGTGGTGCAGTGGTGATCTGTGCTTTTCCAAGCCGTTCTTCTGTAGGGCCCAATAGTGCCCCCACATCCCAACATTTCCTCCTAGCTCTCAGTTCTTTTGAAACTCAGCACAGTTCACAGTTTGGCTATATAAGGCACAAAAACAAGTATGTGAAGAACTTTGTTTCAGTGCCATCCTTAGGTGAACTATATCAAATTATGATATTTCATATTATGCAGATTTTTAAGTCCATTCTACACCCAAAGATCCCATGCAGAAATATTTTCCAGTGGCACAATTTACCTCAACTGAAACAAAAGATGGTTCTGCTCTTTTAAGTGTTTTATTTTCACTTTTTTTTTTCTTTTCACTTAGGAATTTTCCAAGTAAATGGTCCACTTTATACATATTTTTGTTTTTATTGTCCAATCAAGACATTGAGAAAGATGTTCTGCCCCACATCAAAAACAAATGACTTGAGTTGGATTAAAACTCATTCATGTTGCGCTTTGGTCAAGATAAGGCCTACATAACAGATGACTGATCCTCTTCACTTCCACCAAACTTCCACCAAAGTGTAATTTGTCACAATGGCCCCAGTGAGACCAATCTGGCCTCAAATTATCACCCAGTAAATGTGTGTACATACAGCAGTCACTAGATGACATGAGGAAAAATGACATGGCTTTTTAAGGATTAAACAATAGTGATGACAAAAGCTACCAACAACTTATTGATAAAAGAAAGAGGCAAAAAAGAAATACAGGTAATGGGCATCAGGTCACACATTGAACACCATCCTGTCATTTATGTGGCATTTTACTTGTAGCATTTTGACATAATGCTTTATTAAGGATGGGTAAGACCATTGTGCTGAAATGTCAGCAGCATTTGTCTTAAAATGTCAGTTAATAAAATGTCATACATACAAGAATATGCAGCATTATTATTTTTTCACTTGGATAGCATTATATATAAACTATGAGACAAATGGAAAGCTCTTCAGTTGATCAGTGTGGGATTGGCTGTAGAGCAGAATTTTAGACTAGACCTCATATTATAAGCAGTGAGAAATGTCTATAAATTAGAAACATTGAAAGTGAAAGTGATGTGCATGCTTGTAAATCTATACTTTAATGTAAAACACAACTTATGTTCCTGGGAGTTTCCCAAAGCATGTCTTCCAGTAGAGGATTTCAATAGATAATCTAATAGCAAATATCTGTGCCGTATTCTTAATGTGAGTAACTTTTATGGCTAGGTAGATTTCTTGGCATGATGCCGGCATCAAAAACACCATTTGGCTAACTATTACAGTTGGATGTGATCCCAAAAGTTAGAAAAGTGGGTAAAAAACTAAATAAAAAGGTGACCAGTTTGGACTCCAACTGAGAAGAATGAAACAAGAATGGGAAGTCCTGTTTGGTACTGTAACTCACACCAAGGGCCAATTTCATGAAGCAGGTTATCTGTATTACTTTGCCGAGTGCATTACATATTAGTCCATGTTCCAGATTTTAGGATTTTATTCAGCAAAGTTATCCAAAAAGTACTCCGTAATCCTGCTTGCACAAACAGGCCACACATTTTACACCAAAATTTGTTTCGAACACTATGTTGGCTTTTGTTATATGGGTTAGTATGGCGTGGAGATAGATGCCGGTCTGTATCTTTAGTTGTGTTGCTTCACCCTTGGGGTACGTGCTGTTGTAATTAGTAGGTCACCTTTTATTTTGTTACAAATCCGGCAAATTCTGATGCAAATGAGGCAAGACAAGACAATCTCATTTCAAAGGTAAATAGACAGAAAAACAGAATTGGTAGAATTGCCACCAGAAAGTTAAATGATGCCTTAGCCCTGTATAATAACGTGGATTTTTAGATCTCGCAGGCCACCGATGTAAAAGTGAACAATCTCTGGTGCGCTGACAGTGTTTTACAAGAACACACTCCTATGCAGAGATATGCAACTTTTGATCCAAAAACAATCCAGGTCCCAGTAGGTATCAATTACCATCATTCCTTCACTCTCCCTCATCTCATTTGTGGCAGCGTTGTCCATCTCCATTCTCCAATATCGCAGCACTTAACATCATGGTCTATTTTCTCATCAGTATTCTGTTCTATAAGTTATATAATAATATAATATAAGTTCTATATTCCATTGTATACAGCATATGTTTATTCATCTAAATATGCACATTACACATCTGTTGAAATGCCATGCCTGCATAGAAATGAACAACTGTTTCTCATCTTTAATTCTTCTTTATTTTCCTATTTTCCTATTTTATTTTCCAATATTCTCTGCCAAAACATTGCAGAAATCTCTCTCAACAGACCCTTTGGCTCAGGAAAATGAAGCCAGGGAAAACACAAATGCAAAAAAGCCCTAATCAAAGCCATGTGTGGAATGAAAGGAAAATTAGATGAAAATCTGAGGATATTTAATTCTATCTAAAAGTCCTGCCTTACTTAACAATAAACTCCTTTATTGTAATAATTTACCCTTTTGATACAACAATCTGTATATGTATATCATATGTGAAACATGACAGTAACTTGCTGTCAGGTCTGTCCCATCCAAAGACCAAGATTATGTCCTTGGAACTGTATTATTCATCCTCCAAGTATCACTCATTATTCACATAGAGATGCCGCTGATGTTACAAGCCCTCGTTACAACAGGACCACATCCAAGACTCTGAAGGCAGTCTACTTCACGGACCAAATATAGTCATCAGAAAACAAAGATCTGTAATCCAAAAAGTTCTTAGATATGCAAACACACAGAGCAACGGTCAGTTCAACCCTGGCATTAAACCACTTACACATGTTCACATAAAGGATTATGCAACACATTTTTTGTAGAGAATAAACAACAAACAGCAGAAAGCGTAAGAGTTGTTGTAAAACAAACAGCGAGGCAAACAGATGCAGGTTATAACACAGCAATTACCAGTAACACTTCATCAGCAGTTGGCATGTAAATGTGATAATTACACAGCATGTTGTTACTTCTTTGCGTATCATATTACATAAGTGTGTGCCTGCAGGTGTAAGTGCGGTGTAAACGTGACCCCCACCTTGGCCACTGTTGATTGAGTTACTTAGCTGCTGTTGTAATTCTCTGCCCGGCTGTCACTCATTCACCTTGGAGAGGACATCTCACTCCCCTTACCTCCCCCTATCCATCCCTCATGACACCTTCCATCACTTCCTACACACTATACCTCCTTCATTACCCCTGCACCCCCATTCCCCATTCATCTCTCTCGTCTATTCTCCTCCTCCCGGTCCATTCCCTCCCTTCTCTCTCACCCTTCCCATCACCCATCACTCCTCTCTCTCCCTCCCTCTCTCTCTCTCTCTTTCTCAGAGAGGTAATAGTGTCCTCGGTCAGTTCTCTATGGGTTCACTCGGAAATACATTAACCCTTCAATCTCTGGCCTACTTAAAAAAAAAAAAAAAACTCACCTTGACAGTCAGCCAAGGACACACACACACAGTCAGTTTGCTTTTCCTCCCATCAGTGATTCAGATATTGATGTTTCCCAACTGGAACAAAGAGATATTTGATAGTGGAGCTAAAAATATCATACATTTCAGCCTATTACTCATGTACACACACACACAAACACACACACACATACAAGTGCACATACATAACTAGCATACTGTAGTACATTACTACACTATGTGAATCTGTGGGTGTTGTCAGGACAAACTGTAAAGATAAAGCGAAGGGGGGCGGAGAGAAAAGGGATAGTAGAGAGCAGAGGTGCAAAACGAGAGCGGTGTGAAATCTATTTCTAGGCACGAGGGGGGACACTCCTCTCAGATATGTAAAAGATCATCATGCTTCCAGTGTGCATACACGCTGCATAAGCCATTTAGAGTGGAGATTCTCTCTTGTATTCTCACCTGTTTTCCTTTGCATCATTATTCCCTCCCGAGCACTTAGTTACAAACCTTGCTCAATGGCTCTGTGCCAGTAATTATTGATAGAGGGCAAAAGATTATTCATTGATCTACTTCACGCAGAGTTTAAAAGGCACTCGGAGGATTCAGACCAGCAGCCAGCTACAGAAAACATTTCAAACTTTAAGGCTATCATTGATTTCAACACTGTACCGCATCAAAAAAAAAGACACAAACATACTCAGACCAGCTCCCCACATCTCTCCTCTGCTTATTTAGTTACAGCGTCCCTGAGGAACAAGTTCTGAGAGCAAGTAAGACAGAAAGATTGAGAAAAAAAAGAGAGTGAGATAGAAATTGCCCAGTGTTGCAAAAAAAAAAAAAAAGAATAGTAAGAGCCCATTAAAAGAGAGCAAAAGCAGAAACAGAAAAGAACAACGAGAACCCAAATGGCCTGAGCTGCTACTGAAAGGAGAGGAGTCAAGATGACTACAGAGGAGAGGTAAAAATATCGGATGTTAGAAGACAAGAGGAAAAGGATGAGACTGAAAAGACAAAAGAGTAAATTCAGAAAACTGAAAGAAGCTAAAGTTAAACCAAACCATACACAGTGAAATACCTTTAGAGTATAATCATGTACTTTTTAAGCAACATTCAGTGATTTAACACTTTATTGTCATGTCAACTTGACAGTTACTAGAAAATTGTTACTATAGATATTTTTTGAAGGCTGTATGTGCAAATCTATCTAGTTTGCACTACTGGGCCGTAGGGATATCGAGACAGAGAAAAATAAGGAAAAGGAAGTGAAAAACAATAATGATACACCTGCTTGCTTCTATGTGGTCATACTGATCATGACTTTAATGTAAAACTAATGACTGGTTCATTTTTGAACAGTGATCAGTGTGTTTGTTTGTTTTTTAGCTCTGATACTCTGGTTGATACTGTGTGCCGAATCTGTATATTAGACAGAGAGAATAATCATAGGTTAAATAAAGATTAAGTGCAATGTGACGCTAGCACCACTGACATAACATTTTTCTACATTTTACAAAATACATATATAAAGTCTTTTTCATTGATGAAATTAATTGCAAATCTTTTTCATTATTATATACACAGCTTTACACAGAGTAAAATTCAAGCAACTTTCAAGGTACCTAAGCCAATGATTTCCAGACTCTTGTCACTTTTATATCATATCTAACATGCAACTGCGAAAAATAAAGTTTACAGAATTCCTTCCTTTCAATCCAGCGCCGCTCTGCTTCTGGTGTGAGATGCCAGGAGACAACAAACAAATATGGCGGCGGGATCGTTTCATTTAAAATATTAAAAGAGTTTTGGTTTACATGTTGAAGCTCAATCAGCATATTTCTAACCTTGAAAACATAACGGTTAAAAAATGAAGCATTTTCCAAACTTTACTACCAGTGTGCTGTTGTAACTAACAGTGATTTCATCCAAAATGACCAGAGGGATTCTGCTGTTTTAATGTTTTGTTAATACTGATGTCTCCACAGTGCTCCAAAGCAGGCGGTGAGAAATTCTTATATAGATGTAAGTCCTTCACAAACACATAGGCATACATGTACTCTACCACTTTTTGCACCATGTCCAAGTGCAATGTGATCCTGAGCAGGTCAGTGTGGAGAGGAGCGTTTATAAATAGGCCCCAAGAATGTGAGAGACACCAGAGCAACAATCTGAGAATTACACCAGCTGTCCCTGTAAAACCAACATATTTTGGCCAGCAAGGCCCAAATACCAGTACAGGATGAGCTGTCTCTTTTGGCAATGAAAGAGTTACCACGTGTTTTCTGCTTTACGCAGCAACGACACCGGACACCAAGAATATTTTGTAATAAACTGGATTGATGTTTTTGTTTTGATTTGGGAGCAGTTTTCTCACACTGTCTCTGTTGGCTTGCTTGTATGTCAGTCATTCCCAGTCAGGCAGCCAGTCAGTCACCCACCTAATTCTTACCAACAGTCTTGTCACCTTGCTTGTGTGCATACAGGAGCAGTGAATGCATTGATAGAAATGAATAATTGAGCAAACATAGAGAGAGTTTACAAGAGGTGTGAACTCAAGTCTTGTTCTTTCACTCCAGTCATAAATTTGATGGCTTCAGACTTGACAAAATCAAAAAGGCCTTGCCAGTGACTAGCAACTTACTTGGACTTAAGTTCTTGCAGGACAATTGAAATATTTTGGGTGAACCATGTGTCCTGAATCAGTATCTGTATTCAGGTTTTTGAGGTGCTCAAGTCAAGACCAGAAGAGGGCAGGGCACTAGTGTCTGCAGTTGGTGACTTATGAGCTATGGAAATTGGTTAATATTTACAAAGTTTATAAGAGCTGTGTATCATATTTACAAGGATATATAATATGTAGCAAATAGCAAAGCAGTATGTATTAAAAAAGTGCACATTTTAAGGTATGAATACATTAACCATCAGAGGACAATTACTCATTCAGGCCTTGGGGTTGTAGTCTTCAAATTGCCCCAGAATCCAGTGACATTCTGTTCTCAACCACATGAACAACATTCCCCCTCGGCTCGCCTAAAAGATTAGGTCAGTATATTTTGCACAATACTAGCATTGTGACATTATGACTAGAAATACTTGATACTCTCCCCAAGAAACTTTACTGGCACAAGCATCTGAGTCTGAGCAAGTAAACAACCTGTTTTGCTGCATCAAGTGGAGAAGCAACGACCGCCCGATGTCAGTTTGCACTACTTTTTTTTTGTTATCAAGTTCTGTGGCACTTCATTTGTTTTGTCTGCAAAACGGGCATGCTTTTTATTTCATGTAAAGTGAAGCTAATCTACAGTATGTCTAACTATGAAACAAGTTTGGAAAATTGATATAAACACGACTTCAATAAAGCATTCATGGTTTAGGTCAATTTAATGTACAATGTTTCTCTGACTGTGTTGGTGTTGAGATTTTGAAGAATCCATGTGATGTTTTCTCTCCACACTGTACTGTAAAAATACACACACATCTGTGTTGCATATTAGGGGAAAATAGTTAGGGGAAATGGTTATAGCTACATCATCAGCCAGAAATGGAGTTTGAGTTTCAACTCAAGAACACTTTAACAAAGAATATTGAACATTGTTTAAGGAGCATAAGAAATAGAAGAAAATATGTCAATAGACATTGAAGTTGCATAATCTCTTATTTAGTTGATATAACTATTGAAAAGAAGTGGTGTAGTGGAGGATACAAAGCTGTCATTT